>CAUYUJ010012476.1:0-16239 GCA_963575745.1 Prorocentrum cordatum | reverse complement strand
CGAGAATTCGTGTACGACCTATTCTCACACCAATTCATACTGTTCGCGCGGTCATGGCATAGTGACGCATCGCATTTTTAATGGCGACATGATAATTGCACCGTTATGATACTCCGCAAGACGACGGTCGTGAACAAGGCGACGCATTAATGTTTGCATTTTAATGTGTAGCCATCCATCCTGCTATCCGGTTGATTCAAGACCGTTTCCCGTTGGGCGCCGATATTGTGGCGTATTTCGACGATGTGTGTGCGACCCACGAGATTTGAACATAGTTCTGGCCATTACGGAGCATCATACATTTCGGGCAATATGTCAGATTGACAGGAGCATGGGCAAGCTTGCGTTTTGGGGCAAAGCGGCCACACCATGCCCAGATGAAGTCGCAAATGCAATCATTGCGGTTTGGATATGCGATTAAATCTTACTAAAACGGGCTTGAAGGTTTTAGGAACGCTACGTGCTTCTGTTGAATAATTATTAGATTTACATAGGGCGGAGCTATTCAATATATAGTTTGATATCCTTTCTTTTTTCGCAATCCCAAGAATGAAACATCCTTTGCGCGCATTATCACCGCCTGAAACGCAACCGCTCGCATTTTCCCACGACTACACCATCCCCAACACATTCATTGCGATCTCTGCGCATTTGGCGAGCCGGCAGAGAAGATTACGCGGTTTTATTGGGCGAGTTGGGCCGGTGCATTCCGTTGATTGATTGCCCGGTTCTTTTCGTGTGGGTGCCAAGCCACGCATTGCCTTACGATGTTTCCATTTTACGTGATACAAATTCAGGTGCGCCGTAGTGGACGCGGCCAGATACGTAGAATGGCTTTCGAACGCGGCGGCAAGATGACTAAGCGCAGGCGATAATAGTGCACACCCTTTTAAAAGCATTGAGGCCGAAATTCCTATCCACGGGGAAGGTGCGAATCGAAATTGTTATCATCTTAATAGGGATTTCACTCCAAAGGGCTATTACCTGATCAGAAATTGGGGACCCCCCCCTGGATTCGATTAGAGCCAATGTACCCAATGACTTACCTCGAGGAGGTGCGGGCGCAGCTGTTGCTCTAAAGTATTGTCTCAGTTGGCGTTTGTTGTGCCGCCGTTTGCACGTAATGGGATATATATATATATATATATATATATATAGAGAGAGAGAGGTTGTGTTATTATTTCTTCTCCTGGCCACGTCCGTTCGAGACGTCTAAAACAGAGTTGGTAGCTGCATTCGTCTTCTCTTTTCACATATTATGAATCGCTCACCATGTCCATTCGGGACAAGTGAAACAAGGTTGACAATTGCATTTGAATGGTTCTTGCCCTTACCTCTTACTTGGGCCAAAGATGCGTGTAATCCCATTCATATTATGGAAAATACAATGGAAAACCGCAAAGAGATCACGCTTTGCAATTTGCGGAAATCAAGAAGCGCGGCAGGAACATCACCATTATCATCTCGATCATCGTTACCATCATTTTTTTATTTCCCCAGGAGGAAATTGACATTAATCTCTGCCAGACCCCTCAAAATTCATCAGATTCGAAATCTTATAACTGTCCTCGTTGAGTTGGCTTGAACACTTTCCATGCGCAAATTGCGGCGGCAGGCTAACGCGTGTTCATTCCAGAAAAAAGCGCGAGTATATGATCTATGTTTTGGATTTTGTGCCACGGGAAATTATTCTCATGACGTTTCGCCACTTCTGATGCGTTCCGAAATTTCCCGCCAATCGCACCACAATCCGGATAAGATTTTGGTTTGAATATAACCTTGCCCCAGCTAAATTGGCCGCTCGAAAACCACTTGACACGCACGTCCGAAAATTCACGCCTGAAAATTCTAAGGCCATTTATCGAGAAAACAAGAAAATTAATTGTTTGAGGGGCGCGAAAAATAAAACAAATTTAAGAGAATAATAAACGGCGCTTCGGAATCGCGCGCGTTATTTCTGGAAATGTTACGCATGATATCGCACAATTGGTTGTATGGAAATGAAACGGAACACCTCCTTACCGGGAAATCGATTTCGGTTTCGTGTTCGTGCCGTGTGTGAGGGCAAAGCGAAACTGCATGGGCGGGGGGGGGCACATGCTCTTGGGGCTGGACCGCGGTTGGACCAAAACCGGTGGCGCGCAGTGTCCCGCCAGTGTCCCGTTGGTGCCCCGCTGTGTCCCGCCGGTGATCCGTCGTGGCTTGGCCGCGGCCGACCAGAAGGCTTTCCGCCCGGCAAGCGGTGGCGCGCGGTCCCGCCGGTGTCACGTTAGCAATCGATTTCGGTTTCGTAATCGCGCGTGCCGTGCGTGCGACTTGCTTCTGTCCCGTCGGTGTCCCGCCGGTTATCCCGTGTCCCGCTGGTGCGAGAACGACAGCGAAACCGATGACAAAATCGATTGTGAGATCGATAGTGAGATCAATAATGAGACCGAAAGGGAGATCGATCGGAAAATCGAGACTGAAATCGATAGTGTTATGAATAATGATATCGATTGTAAGATCGAGTGATATCGATAAGGAGATTGAGTGATATCGATAGGGAGGTCGTTAGTGGGATCGATAGCGAGATCCACAATGAGATCGACATAGAAATCTATCGAGTGAGATCGAGATCGATAGTGGGATCGATGGTCCTATCTATCGCGAGACCGATAATGACATTACTTGTGAGATCGATAGAGAAATGAATAGTGAGATCGATGGTGAGATCGATCGTGAGACCGATAACGACATCGCTTGTGAGATCGATGGAGATCGATAGTGAGATAGATTGAATGAGATCGATAGCGAGATCGATGGCCCCATCGATCGCGAGACCGATAACGACATCGCTTGTGAGATCGATTAAGAAATCGATCGTGAGATCGATGGTGAGATCAGTCGAGAGACCGATAACGACATCGCTTGAGGCGGCGCACGCGGCGCAACAAGGAGGACACCCCCCGAGGGTCAAGGTCGTCGGTTTGAGGTCAAGCTTTTGGGCCTCGGTTTTTAAGATTCAAGGTTTGAGGTCAAGGCCCAAGGTAAAAGGTTCAAGGTCACTTGCAAGGTCAAGCAAGGCCAGTAGTAGTTGTTCCAAGATGGCTCCAAGACGGCATCAAGAGGGCTCCAGGATGGCACCAACACGGTCCGAGAAACCCTCCAAGACGGCTAAGACGTCCTCAAAAGGCTTCCAGCACAACCCTAAGACGCTTCCAAGACGTCCAAGACGCCCCCAAGAGAACCCGAGTTTGCCCAAAGATGTTTCGAAGATGGCCGATCGTCGCGACATTGATTATTGAGGCGCGATATTGATTAGGCGCGATATTGATTATAGGGGAGCAGCCTTGAGGCAGCCGCAGGACGAGAGGACGACAGTCGTTCGATACTTGTTTGAAGTTTCAAATCGTTTTCATCTCGACGACCGCCGCATTGATCCAAGCACGCTTTGATTCCTCACGGTGGCCTGTGCCGCCGTGCCATCGAGGCGCACGCGTGGCTCCCTGGGCCGTGGCCCAACTCCGCCTAGGTCTGGCGATCGACCACCTGGAGTGAAACTTGAAACTTGAACCGATCCTCGCTTCCTGAAGACTGGCCGGACTGGTCCCAGCTTTGGGCGTCTGGGCATCCACCTCATTGGTCGGGTTTTCTTCATTTCTGCCAACCCGTCCAAGCTGCTTCCACACCAAATGGCCATTCATATCGAGCTTGCTGAAGTTGATCCATCCATTTTTCTTCCAGGCCTCGGGGCCCTCGTTCTCGTAGTCCTGCCAGCCATGCTGTTTCAAATCCTTGGATCAGTGGGACCGGCTTTGCTTTTCCAGCCCAGGGGCTTCCACGCCTCGGGGTTTTCCATGTCGAGCTTGTCGTAGCCGATCCACTTAGACGGGTCTTTCGTCCACTTGCGCTCGCGCTGGCCCGCATTATTCTGGCTGCTGTCGCCTTCGCCCACGAATGACCTGACATACTGTTTCTGCATCGGCATGATCAGCGGCAAGTAGCCCCCCATGTTGCAGATGGCCTGGAACTCAAGTAGTTTGGAAATCGACTGTCCGACGCACTTGCTCTTGGCTTGCAGGGGCCTGGTCATCTCGCACTTGGCCATCCTCTCGTTAGTGGTGGACGTGCGACCCTGCTCCACGATCGCGAGGTGCATGTCCAGCTTTTCTCCCATCGCGATGAGCTCCTCAACCTTCATCTCCGCCACCGCCCTTGACGCTTCCATGTGGCAGGCCGTGATCTGCAATTGCGTCGTGGCTTTCTTCGTGTAGATCGCGTATTCCTCAATGCCCCCATGTGGCCCTTCGCCCACTGAGCTCTGGGGCCACGACGCCTGCTTGATCATGGGCGTTGTGCCCGACTGCTGCGCGTCGCTGGGCGGGGGCCCAGGTGTAGCCGCAGAGAGGGCCGTGCGCTGCGCGCTCCACAGGCCGCGCGAGTAGTTGCTGCAGCCTGAACCTTGTAGCTTATTACTTACTCGAGCCAGGCAGCTGCTAAATGCACTCCAGGTTCAGTGTTGTCGCGTTCTCTGCGTCTCTCTATCGCACCGTCGTTCTGTCGACGCAGTTGGCGCAGGAGTCGGGAGGGGGGGGGGGGTGCAGGGGCCCGGGGGGGGGGGGGGGGGGGGGGGCAGGGGGCCCCAGGGGCTGCGGGGTCCTTGGGCGAGGAGGAGGTAGAGTAGGAGGGGGGGGAGGTCCTGAGCAAACCCGGGATGCACCAGCGACGCCGCAATGCCCCCTCACGCAGCGAGCCCCCTCACCCCTCGCAACGCGCCCTTGCTGGCAGCATTCCTTGACGACGACGACGACGAGACTCGAGGCTGGGGCTGGGGACGGGGGCGCAGGAGACTAGGATAAGCGGTTTGGGGAGAGGGCGGAGGGTGGAGGGGCGCGGGGGCAGGAGCGACGGAACGACATTACCTCATTACTCATTATCTCATTACCTCATTACCTCATTCTTCACTATTCACAATTCAGTGCGCCCCCTCCCTCTCCCCATCTCCCCATCTCCCCTCCTCCTCCTTCTCCTCCCCCTCCCTCCTCCTTGCTCTGGGCCGCTTGAGGCCCGGGGCTGGGAGCGTAGGTCGCGGCGCGAGGCTAGGGGCTGGATGCTAAGGGCTTAAGGCTTAAGTGTGAAGGGCTTAGGGCTTAAGGCTCGGAGCTGAGGGCTCAGGGCACAGGGCGCAAGGCTCGAGGCCCACGGCTCGGGCTGAAGTCTCAGGGCTGAAGGGCCAGGGGCCAGGGCTCAGATTTAATGGCTCAGGGCGCAAAACTCAAGGCTTAGGGCTCAGGGCTCAGGTCTCAGGGCCCAGGGCTCAGAGTTCAGAGCCTGAAGCTGAGGGCTCAGGGCGTGGGTTTCGGGGCCTAGGGCTCATGGCTCAAGGCTAAGCGCTACTGGCTTCGGGGTCAAAGTATTAAGGCTTCGGGCTTAGGGTTTCGAGCTCAGGGCTCTGTGCTCAAGACATAGGGGTTAGGGCTTAGGGCGCAGGGCTTAAGGCTCAGGGCTCAGGGCTCAGAGCTTAGGGTTGAGGGTAGAGGTTGAGGGCTTGAGCTTTTTGGCTCCGGGCTGAAGGCTTAGGGCTTAGGGATTGCGGATTAGTTCTTAGGGCTCCGAGCTTAGGGCCTAAGGTTTAAGGCTCAGGGCTCGGGGCCCAGGGCTTGGGGCTGAGGGCTTTGGGCTGAAGGCCAGAGGCATCGGGCTTAGGGCCCAAGGCGCAGGGCTGCTTAGGACCTAGGGGCCGAAGGCTAAGGGCTGAGGGCTTAGTTCTTAAGGCTCGGAGCTGAGGGCTCAGGGCGTAGGGCGCAAGGCTCAGGGCTCAAGGCTTAATGCTCAGGGGCTCAGGGCTGAAGGGCCAGGGCCCAGGACTCATGGTTCAGGGCACAAGGCCAAGGGCTTAAGGCTCACGGCTCAGGGCGGAGGGCCCAGGCCACAGGCAGCAAATAATGTCGGGCCGCTGCAACCCCGCGACTCTCGAACTCCGAGATGGGGAGCGGGCGCCGTCGCCGCGCGCCCGCGCCGTGTCGCGTCGCGATGCCTCTGCCGCGGGACACTGGAAATGGCTCGGGGACGCGCGCCCCATGCCGCGGCCCCCCGGGCGCCGCGCGCAGCTTTGCGACGAGACATTCGCTGTGCAAAATGGGCCAGCGGCGCGCCATTCTGGTTCGCACTTGTGCGACCGTGGGCTGGGCGCTAGCCCGGGGTGCAATTTTCTGACCCTGGGCTGGCTGGCATGGTGCATCAGGGGGACCTTGCCACCCTGGGTAAGGTGGGGTCTTCTGGAGGTCTTCCGGGGCCTTCCGGGGCTTTCCGGGCCCAAGGTGGGGGGGTCGACCATGGTGAGGCGGGGTCTTCCGGAGGTCTTCCGGGGCCTTCCGGGGCTTTCCGGGCCCATGGTGGGGGGTCTCTGGGCAAGATCGCAAATTTCGAGTCCAAGGTCGACCTTTTCGGCGACCAAGGTCGACGTTCGCGGCGGCCAAAAGGTCGACGTTTGTGGCGCCTGAAGTCGTTCGAAATGGACCGCGAAGCGAGCGGCGCGGCTCGGCCGCGCGCCGAGAGAAGACGGTCGACGAGATGGCAACGCGCCAGATTCTTTCAAACAGCGCGGCCGATGTGCATTTCCACAAAATTCTAGAGAAATTTGGCACAAGATTGCGTCGCATGCGCGACGAGACGCATGCGCGGTCACATGGCACATGTTCTGTGCGCGCTTGCACCTCGAGCTCAGGGCCCAGGGCCTCGGCGCCCAGGGCTTACGGCTCAAGGCGCAGGGCTCAAGGGCCAGGGCCCAGGGCTTAGTTCGCATGGCTCAGGGCTCAGAGCCTAGAGCTGAGGGCCCAGGGTTTCGGGCTCAGGGCCCCGGGCTTAGGGCTCAAGGCCAAGGGTTTATGGCTTAAGCGGTTGAGGCCTAGGGCTTAGAATTTATAGCCAACTTGTCGTTCCGATGTGTTCCTTGTTGGACGTGCCCCACCCGCCAATGTCCCATGACATATAGAATTCAAACGCGTCGACGATGATGACAGTGCCGATGGCGCTAGTGATGCTGATGGTGATATTGGCGACGATGATGATGGTGCTGGCGATAGTGATGGACGCGCCTCCAAGCTTGGATGCGCCTCGTGCTCGTTTTGGCCAGCGCTTGGGAGCCCCCGAGGAACGCGCGGGCGCATGGGGGCGCCTGGTGCGCGCGAGGACGCCTGGCGCGCCAGAATCATGCGCAATAGATACCTCGCGGCGCACATCACCTCACGCACCCCCCGCCCGCCCTTGCAAAACACATGGTTTCGTGCGCGAGCCGCCGGCACCCCCACCACAAGCTACCACGCAGCGCGCGCACAAGCGCCCTCAAGCGCCCCGAGTTCCCAGGCGTTCTACAGCGCTGCCTGGCCCCCCCAGGCGCTGCTCAAGGGCGGGCGGGCGCTGCGAGGCGCTTCCAGCTGTCCCTAGACGCGCCAGGTCCCTGCAAGCGCTCCCCAGAAGCTCCAAGCGCTTCCTTGCGCGGGCCCGAGGTTTTTCCCAAGCGCCCCCTAGGCGCTCTTGGGCGCTGCCAGGCGCCCCCGGGCGCTTCCTGGCGGCCCCAGGCCCCAAGCGTTCCCGGGCGTCCCGAGGCGCTCTCAGGCGCTGCCCCGGCGCGGCCCAGGCATTGCCCAGGCGCTGGCAGGCGCTCCCAGGCGTGCCCAGACGCACCAGGCTCTCCCGAGCGCTCCTCAAGAGTTCCCAAGCGCTGCCTTACGCGAGGCCGAGACGCGTCCAAGCGCTCTCCAGGCGCTCCTGGGTCTCGGGAGTTGCCAGGCGTCTCCACGCGCCTCCAAGCGGCCCCCGGCGCTCCCAGGCGCCCCCAGGCGCTCCTTGGTCTTTGGCGCCGCAGGCGCGGCCCAAGCGCTGCTCGGCGCCCCCAAGCGCTGCCCGGGCTCTGCCCAGGCGCTGGCAGGCGGCGGGTCTTTGGGCGGCATTGGGCGTTTCTTCGGGGGCGGGCCCTGTGACGTTGGCTGCGTTCTCTTCGGTATCAGCGCTATGGTTTGATGCGGCCCCGCGGGCGGCGCCGACTTCATCGCCTTGGGTCGAATCGACATCTTCGGCATCCCATGGGCGGCCCCGCGGGTGGCATCTCATAGGGCGGCATGCATATGGTTAATGTGTCAAATCGTACAATGCCACTATGCCAATCTTATTTGGTCAAGATTGTAGACCTGCCAATATTCCCAGCGTGTTTTCTCAATCTGGTAAACTTGTTACTTGTTAAGTGTGAATAGTCTACGGTCAACCGGTCAGCTCTCCAAGTGAATTCTGTCTGGACAATCTGTCAACAGTCCCTGTGAATTATTGTGTCTGGTCAATATGTGATTTTTATTTAGCCAGTCTGCAGAAGGAATAAACGTAAATGGCAAACAGTTAGCAGCTTACAGTTTACAGTTTACCATTTTCACTTAACATGTTAACATGCCCAATATCTATACACGTGCTGAATCTTGGCTACGCACAGCAGCTGATAGTTGTAAAAGTTATCATATTTTATATAGCATATGGCTACTGAATTGTGCTTAGCTTATTAGCATATAGCTTACGTGCGTTGTACCTAACATGTAGCATATATGGTGCATAGTTGCGTAGCGTCTAGCATTTATTGTGCTTAATCTATAGCACATAGCATATGGCTATTGAAATGGACTGTGCGAGCACAAGGCGCTGACGGCGCTGGCGCATTGACAACTGACAACTGGACCACCTACAATCTCTGCAAGAGATGCTACCGACGATCGCGATTCATGCTGGATATTTCTGAATATTGTCAATGTCAACATTCTTTGTGTCTGGTTGATCGCCGCCGATCGGTGCAGCTAGAAGCGCCAACTCTACTAAACTCATGCCTCATGCCCCTCATGCTTGAGACTAGCTGTTATCATATCATAGGTCATAGGCTACGGAGTATGCGGACGTGGCCACTGGGGCATTCGGACCCGCCATTTGCGGACAAACGACATACGGCATATCTAACACCTAAGACCTAATAGCTAAGACCTAAAACTTTTAAATCAAAAAATGATGATGACTAGGAGGGGGGGAGGGTGAGGACAAGGAGAAAGAGTGGGAAAGGATCTAAGGCGAGGGCATTTTGAGAATGCAAAGAAGCGGGGGGGAGGGATGGAGAAGGAAGGGAAGAAGGAGGAAGAAGGAGGGAGGAAAAGGATGCGGATGCGGATGAGGAGGAGGGAAGACATACTTAACAAAACGAAGGGGGAGGGGCAGGATGAGGACGGATAAAGAAAGACCGAGGAGGAAGGAGGGGGCATCGCCTGGAGAGGTCCCATCGAAACAAACGACGCGCAAGAGGAGCCGATTTCGATACAGGAAACGCCTCGGGCCCTCGGACTCGTGATCAGTATGGGGGCCCCCGCCCATGTCGGCGCACCCGTGACTCGCATGTCGTGCCCCCGTAGGAGACTCTACCGAAAGCCCCAGTGGCCGCGGCCGCATGGGGAGCCGATTCCTCCTTTCCATTTCAAATGCATTACGGTGCCGCAATTGCATTTGTGGGGCTCGTCGCCAAGATAAATATCTAGCGCTCCCCCACAGAGCCCTTCAACGGTAGCAACGTAACATGATAGTGAAAAAGTCAACCTTACAAAACCATGGCATCTTGACCTTACACCATGAACTTTACCCATGGACCTTACCCTGAAACCATGAACCTTGACCATGAACCTTACCCTGAAACCATGAACCTTGACCATGAAATGGGTGTCCTCCTAGATCGCTCTGTTACGCCACCGTGCGCCGCCTCAAGATATCGTTTGTGAGATCGATAGTGGGATCGATAGTGACCAAGAGGCACCCAAGAGGCCCCCAAGAGCCCCCCAAGAGGCCCCCAAAACCCCCCAGGAAGGCCAAAAGACTGGCCCAAACGGCCCCCCAAGCCCTTGCAAAATGAATTTGATAAATTATCATGTTGCTGGTTCCCGGGGGAGGGGAATGATACCAAGGCGCCCACGAGCGAAGGATGACGTGAAGCTCGACACCAAGGCTCCCAAGAGCGAGCGGCAACACAACAATCACCATTGTTGCACATTGCTGGCCCCTCGTCTTCCTCATCACCCGCAGGGTGGTCGTATAGGTATTACAGGTATTGATCAAGTGTTTGATATCGAGAATTATAAGTGGACATTTCTTGAGAACGCATGCAATGATTTGGAGAAATTCGCAATGCATGATCATTCTGTGGCGCACGGGTTATCAACAAAAGGTTTGATTTTGTTTGCGTTAAGGATAATCACGCACAGGTGTTGTATTATGTGTTATTTGTTCTAAAGATGCTACCTGAAATAAGAAACCCATCGTGTTGCCAAACCACAACTGCATTGCTTAGGGAGAATAACGTGCGTATACAATAGAGGTGTTATTTTTGATGCACATGCGAAATTCGCGCGCGGCTGTGATCACGTTTGGAGAAATAAATTTGTGATTTGAAGTCGGCTGGTGCCCCCCACGTCAAAAAGTTGCTGCAAGACCCTCGCCATCATCGCCTGCATTACCCACTATCCCCGCCGCCCCCCCTCCGCGGTTGTTTTTCCTCTTCCTCCTGTTCATGTACTCAAACCTTATGTTTAATTACACGAATGTCTTGGATTTGAAAATACGGTTGTTGACCTGGCGTTTCCTGCAGGGAACCAGAACCAGAGAAAACCATCATATATATATATATATATATATCTCGGTTTTTGTGTCTGTTTATCTTTGGGTTCCTTCTATTCCCCCTTCCCTTTAATAATTGATATTGTTTTGTTGTCACTTGTTATATTCCCCTATTCGTCTTCTAATGAGTTTACCATGCTACAGCACGCTAGGCAAATCATGCCCGATATAATTATCAAACGGGTTGCTGCTGCAGCATTTGACGCAATGGAATAGTTGGAGAATTGGTTTTGCGACGAATGTTTCATTTATGTTATCTCTCTATATATGTATACCTATGTACAACAAATGAACCATGTCGGGCTAATTTGAAGCAAGCCGCGTCGCAAACATTTCGCGCTGGTGACAATTTGATGTTTTGTTCTGTGTAATTTCGGAAACCGAGAATAGAGAATATGGTTCACGACTCGGCACTGTACGATATTTTATTATGATTTCCGGGATGTCTGGCGCCATCGATCTGTGATAGGCTGAAATAATCCAAATCCAATCTCTGAAAATCATGAACGCGAAACGTTTTCGTTCCTCTTACAATGTCATGAACCGAGAGCCACTTTCACGCAACAAAAAAATGTAATATAACTAATTTTCATATAACTGCTTCAAATTCTATTAGGTTGTGGATCACAACCTTGGGCCCAAACGGAAATTTAACAAATAAACCTCTCGCCTTCGTGGGCGGGCGCGCACAGGACGACAAATTTGCAGCGCAGTGGAAGAGGAGGAGGAAGATTGGGGGAGGAGGAGGACGGGGCTACGGAAGGAGATCAAGAAGGCAACCTCGCAACTCGAGCATGTGCCGAAGCGGGAACACAAAAAATACAACGCCCAGGAAGACAATGCACAGGAAAGACAAGAGGCCATTCGGGGAACCCACGGAAAAAAGAAAAACAAAGAACTAACACCAGGAAAGATGCCGGGGAAAAGCAAACGACAAAAGAACAACCAAACAAACAAACAATTGAAACGAGGCGCGGGAGGGTATTGGTATGAAGCGCGGAGGGGGGAAATCGTAACTACCGAAAACAATGTTCGTAAGACTGAAGCCATTGCCCGTACCTTCCGAAACCAATGGTTATAGTTTTTGAAATTCGGGTCAATAGTTGTCTTAAAACCCGTGTCCGTGGTTATTGAAACCAGTGTTGTCATTGAAACCAGAATTCCTAATCATTGAAACCAAAGTTTGCAATTACAAATATTGAAATCAATGTCTACAATGATGGAAACCAGTGTTCAATTATTGAGACCGGCGCTCAATGATTGAAACCGTTGTCTCCCCGCATCTACACGGACACAGATGTTCTTTGAAGCGGGGGGGCGGCACGTGCTGGACCGGAACGTCGAGCGCATGCTACACACCACCTACTACCCAGTGATAACAGATGGTAAGCGACAACTTGATGCAATAAAAACCACAGGTGCTCACATGGGAATGGGATTACCATTATTATGCGATAGGACGGCGGTGGGACCAATAACGCGAGGTTGAAAAGCACGGAAGGCACGAGCAATCGCGGAGGGTCAAATTCTGAAAGCGCGCAGAGAAGGGATTTCAACACATATGCCGAAACTTGGGACAACGAACTCGGAAATTTGCAATGCTTAAGCGTTGAGGTGTACGACCACTGGGAAAACCTAAGCCGGAACAAGTTCAAGACCTCCATCCACACATCGGGCTGGCTTAATATTGGGAGTAGCTCTACAAAGGGCGGTGGCTCGGACAGCGCACAGTGGCTCGGACAGTGCAGGGCCCTGCAAGCACCTGCCGCGTGCGCACCCCGAGCCAGCGAGCCCTTTCGCTGACCTTGACATTGTGTAATCTCCTCCTCCTCCTCCTCCTCCCCCTTTCCTCCTCCTCCTCCTCCTCCTCTTGTGACTTTGCTTATCCGTGCGTTCTGGCTCAGCAGTCCTGGCTCGCGGGGCGGCGGTTGGAGGAGCGGGATCGAGGCTGCGGTCGCCGAGAGGAAACAACAAGTATATGATACTGGGCAATTGCAATAAATTATGGGACATGGTATGCTATGCAAGTGTTGGTCCGACGCTCCTCCTTGCACAGAGCTTCAACGTAACGAATTACCACGGTCCCCCAATGAAAGTATTTCCAGAGACCTCCACGGTATTTCAAAGAATGGCCCCCATGAAGATTGCCATGGGGCTTCAACAGAGGACCACCAGAAAGCTTCCGATACTTTCTGAGGGGAACGCGGTTCCGACCGACATTACAGCGTTTCCTATCCCGACAACTAATGGTTTTAGGACTTTTCGTGAACACGCTCTGACCCCAACTCCAAATTTGATCGACGTTCTTCTTCCAGTCTCCCACCCAATGGTGCATCTTACAACAAGATACACGAGGGAACCCGAAGGATAACGAACTGCTCGGTAACGACGATGAAAAATGACACGATAATGGGCAGCAAGATAACATGGGGCACGTTGCAATCGTGATTGTCTTGGCTTCGGCCCCCGATCCCGTCGTAATTTCATTCCGATTCCAGCTTTCGATTGTGAGGGCATTAATTTTCCAAATCCAGCATTTGGCGTCGATCGCCATACAAATGATTCCGACCGGTGTAACTTGAATCCATTCCATGGTATTACGGTGGTCGTGATGGGGGCGATGGCGCCGACGAGAATTACTACATATGATATATATATATATATATATATATATATATATATGTACAGGGGGGTGGCCCGGTGGGTTCCCCATTCGGCCTGAAGATGAAGACTCTATTTGAAGACTCTATTGTGTTGAAGACTCTATTTGAAGACTCTATTCGCCTGACGCTCGATGACGCCTGTGACGCCTCTATTCTGGCTGACGCCTCTATTGGCCTGACGCCCGATGACGCCTCTGACGCCTCTATTCGTCTGACGCCTTTATTCGCTCGGCGCCGTATTTGAGTTGTCGTTCCTATGCGCCAGACGATCGCTGACACCCGTGACGCCTTTATTCGGTGTGACGCCTCTATTCGGCTGACGCCCGCTGACGCTCCTGACGCCTCTATTCTGCCTGACGCCTCTATTCGCCTGAAGACCGATGACGCTCGTGACGCCTCTATTCCTCTGACGCCTCTATTCGGCTGACGCTCGATGACGCCTGTGACGCCTCTATTCTGGCTGACGCCTCTATTCGGCTGACGCTCGCTGACGCTCCTGACGCCTCTATTCTGTCTGACGCCTCTATTCGCCTGAAGACTGATGACGCCCGTGACGCCCCTATTCCTCTGACGCCTTTATTCGGCTGACGCCCGATATGCCCAAAATCAAAAAAAAAAAAACACTGAAAATCACCCAAATATGCCCAAAATCATTAAAAAAAAAAAAAAAAAAAAAAATTATGGAAATCGTTAAAATATGCCCCAAATCATTTAAAAAGTTGAAAATCATTAAAATATCCCCTCCAAATCACAAAAAAAACACTGAAAATCAGTCAAATATTCCCAACGGAGAGGGTCGCCGGGGAGCCCCCCAACGGGCCCTGTCCGCGGCGGGGGGTCTCCCGTGGAGAATCTGGCCCCGATTCCCCACCAGAGACCATCCGCCGCGGACAGGGGGCCCGACACCATGCCAAATCCAAGGCCCGACACCATGCCAAACGGGACCGCCGGGACGGGGCCCGACACCATGCCAAACGGGACCTCCCGGGGCGGGTTTTCGAAGGCCCGACACCATGCCAAACGGGACCTCCCGAGACCATTATTACCCAAAACTGCAAAAAAAAAAAAACACTAGAAATCATTAAAATATGGCCAAAATCACAAAACAAAAAACACTGAAAATCACTAAAATATACCCAAAACTGCAAAAAAACACTAGCCCTGTCCGCGGCGGGGGGTCTCCCGTGGAGAATCTGGCCCCGATTCCCCACCAGAGACCATCCCCCGCGGACAGGGGGCCCGACACCATGCCAAATCCAAGGCCCGACACCATGCCAAACGGGACCTCCCGGGACCATTACTACCCAAAACTGCAAAAAAACACTAGCCCTGTCCGCGGCGGGGGGTCTCCCGTGGAGAATCTGGCCCCGATTCCCCACCAGAGACCATCCCCCGCGGACAGGGGGCCCGACACCATGCCAAATCCAAGGCCCGACACCATGCCAAACGGGACCGCCGCGGACGGGGCCCGACACCATGCCAAACGGGACCTCCCGGGGCGGGTTTTCGAAGGCCCGACACCATGCCAAACGGGACCTCCCGGGACCATAAATACCCAAAACTGCAAAAAAAAAAAAAAAAAAGAAATCATTAAAATATGGCAAAAAAAAAAAAAAAAAAAAAAAAAAAAAAAAAAAAAAAAAAAAAAAAAAAAACTGAAAATCACCAAAATATACCCAAAACTGCAAAAAAAACACTAGCACTGTCCGCGGCGGGGGGTCTCCCGTGGAGAATCTGGCCCCGATTCCCCACCAGAGACCATCCGCCGCGGACAGGGGCCCGACACCATGCCAAATCCACGGGACCGCCAAACGGGACCGCCGCGGACGGGGCCCGACACCATGCCAAACGGGACCTCCCGGGGCGGGTTTTCGAAGGCCCGACACCATGCCAAACGGGACCTCCCGGGACCATTACTACCCAAAACTGCAAAAAAAACACTAGAAATCATTAAAATATGGCCAAAATCGCAAAAAAAAAACACTGAAAATCACTAAAATATACCCAAAACTGCAAAAAAACACTAGCCCTGTCCGCGGCGGGGGGTCTCCCGTGGAGAATCTGGCCCCGATTCCCCACCAGAGACCATCCCCCGCGGACAGGGGGCCCGACACCATGCCAAATCCAAGGCCCGACACCATGCCAAACGGGACCGCCGCGGACGGGGCCCGACACCATGCCAAACGGAACCTCCCGGGGCGGGTTTTCGAAGGCCCGACACCATGCCAAACGGGACCTCCCGGGACCATTACTACCCAAAACTGCAAAAAAACACTAGAAATCATTAAAATATTGCCAAAATCACACAACAAAAACAAAAAAAAAAAATAAAAAAAAATGGAAATCACTAACATATACCCAAAACTGTAAAAAAACACTAGCCCTGTCCGCGGCGGGGGGTCTCCCGTGGAGAATCTGGCCCCGATTCCCCACCAGAGACCATCCCCCGCGGACAGGGGGCCCGACACCATGCAAAATCCAAGGCCCGACACCATGCCAAACGGGACCGCCGCGGACGGGGCCCGACACCATGCCAAACGGGACCTCCCGGGGCGGGTTTTCGAAGGCCCGACACCATGCCAAACGGGACCTCCCGGGACCATTACTACCCAAAACTGCAAAAAAAACACTAGAAATCATTAAAATATGGCCAAAATCGCAAAACAAACACTGAAAATCATTAAAATATACCCAAAACTGCACAAAACAAAAAAAAAAAAACAAAAAAAAAAAAAAAAAAAAAAAAAAAAAAAAAAAAAAAAAAAAAAAAAAAAAAAAAAAAAAAAAAAAAAAAAAAAAAAATGGAAATCACTAAAATATACCCAAAACTGCAAAAAAACACTAGCCCTGTCCGCGGCGGGGGGTCTCCCGTGGAGAATCTGGCCCCGATTCCCCACCAGAGACCATC
>CAUYUJ010012475.1:7500-16252 GCA_963575745.1 Prorocentrum cordatum | reverse complement strand
TCCTCCTCCTCCTCCTCCTCCTCTTCCTCCTCCTCCTCCTTGTCCTCCTCCTCCTCCTCCCCCTCCGTCCACCCCTGCCTGCCATCTTGCCTCCCCTGCGCTTGCGCGGGCACTCCTGGCGGGCGGAGGGCGCGGAGCAGGGAGCAGGTGCATGATATGATGCGGCTTCCCGGGGGAGAGGTGGGTGCGCCCACCGCGGCCTCAGACGAGAACCGCGCACAAGCGCTGTGGATGCCATGACAATGGACACCCTAACAATCCGATCATTGAATATGACATGTGTCTAAGATGCCGGGACATGTTCTAAACAGGTTGAACACTGTTCTGTGCTCCGAGCATGTTAAACACATGGGTTAGACATCTGGGAACTATTTGGCAACACGCTTCCCCTCCATTGATTGTCGTCCACCATACAATCGGGGGCGGCCAAGAGGGGGGCGTCCAAGAGGGGGGTGCACAAGTCATGGCCGGCGGCACGTTCGCGGACCAGCTGGGCCAGGGAACGCATGGAAACAAGAAGAGGTGCCAGGAAATCTGGGGAGACATCATGGCCCCCGCCATGATATCCCCCCCCCTAGTCCTCACCCCGCCATGATATCCACCACTATAATTAGGAGGGGGAGTGGGTCCACCCCCTCCTCCTCCTCCTCCTCCTCCTCCTCCTCCTCCTCCTCCTCCTCCTCCTCCTCCTCCTCTTCCTCTTCGTCCTCCTCCTGATCCTCCTCGTCGTCCTTCTCCCTCCCATCTCATGGTGGTGGTCGTGGTGGAAAGCAGGCCCATGAGGGACCTGTCGGCTACACGCAAGAGTGACCCTGGGTAAGAGTGGCCTTTGGTGCGCGGCTTTTTGGGACCACGGGGGAGGGGCCAAAAGCAAGCGCGCAATCCGCTGCTGCCGCTTCTCTTTCAGCCATCTGGGGGCCCACCTGCGCCCGCACCAAAGGTCACTCCGGCGAGAGGTCACTCTTACGCCTAGTCGAACCTGTCCAAGGACCCCTCCTCCTCTCCTCATCCTCCTCCTCCTCCTCGTCCTCCTCCTCATCCTCATCCTCCTCCTCCTCCTCCGCTTCGTCTCCTCCTCCCCCCTCCGCCTCCCTCGCCCTCCTCCTCCTCCTCCTTCTCCTCCTCCTCCTCCTCTTCTTCGTCCTCCTCTCCTCTCCTCCTCCTCCTCCTCCTCCTCCTCCTCCTCCTCCTCCTCCTCCTCTTCGTCCTCCTCCTCCTCCTCCTCCTCCTCCTCCTTTCCCCTCCCACCTTATGGTGGTGGTCGTGGTGGAAAGCAGGCCCATGGGGGACCTGTCCTGGGACCCACGAGTTGCCTGGAGCCCGGTCGGGAACTCTCCCGCTCCGCGCGTCGCCGCGGCGGCCCCGGCGGCACGCCACGCGCCCCTGCGGGAGACATGGCGCGCCCTTGCGCCCTTCGCGGGGCGGGGGGCTCGGACAACGCGAGGCACGGACGCGCGGGAACTTGACCCCCCCCCCCCGCACCGTTAGCAGTTGAGCAGGGACCGACCGTCCCGGCATTACCATAGTGTCCTACTACGAAATGTTCTTGGATCCCCAAGATGTTCTAGGAACCAAACAATGTTCTTAGAGCAGAAGCCCGATGTGATAAAACAAGACAGTCCCCGCCAGAAATGTTCTAAGAACATTTCGTGGAAACGATAAATGGTTTTTAGAACATTGTTTGGTAGAGCTATAGGCGAGCTAAGACGCTTCGCCACTGCTTGAAGAAGGACGCCGACCTACTCAGCAGACCAATGGCAAACTCACCGTGCCCGTGGGGTGGACCCTGAGGTCCGGCCAGAACAGCCCAGCGGACAGCAGATCGTGTCGACCACGCTGGATACGGACGCTCGGGAACTGGGACGTGGAGTTAGGGCGGGCGTGTCCTCCTACAGGCGGAGTCTGAACGAATACTAGGAGGTGGTCAAACAATACTCAAAGATAGTCAAACAATAATCGAAAACTGGTCCCAGACTATTTCCCAGGCGCGTTTCGAGTTTGATATATCTATACATGTATATATATGTATATATGTATACACATATACATATGTATCATTCTTCGTTCCCCCAATCATAAGCTGGCCCACTACCAAGAAAAAGCATCATAGCGTCTACGTGAGCACACCAGACTGAGCCACTGACGGATCCAATCCTTCTTCCACTAGTTGGCACCAAGCCCGCGCCCAGCAGCATGCCCTCCCCATCGCGCGGTGACAAGTAAATCGACGGGAGATGCTTCGCCACCTTCGGCCTCCGGGGACCCTCATGGGCCCTCGGGGCCGTCGCAAACGGAGGGACGGAGGAGGCGGGAGGAGGAGGAGGAGGAGGAGGAGGAGGAGGAGAGGAGGAGGAGGAGGAGGGCGAGGAGGAGGAGGAGGAGGAGTGCACGTACTCCAAGAGAGAGGAGGAGGAGGAGGAGGAGGAGGAGGAGGAGGAGGAGGAGGAGGAAACGGAAAACGATTCAGTCGCGACGGGAGATTCTTTGCTATCTGCGGCCTCCAGGGGCCCTCACGCCGGCCCTCGGCGCCGTCGACGAGCGACTCCATCGCGACGGGAGGTCGTGGGCTGCACTCGACCTCCGAGGGGCCCTTCCCGGCCCTCGGGGCCGTCAAAAAACGACTCAGTCACGACGGGGGGCCTCTCGCAACCCTCGGCCTGCGGGGGCCCTCGTGCCGCACCTCGGGACCCTCACAGGAACGGCTCAGGAGGAAAAGCCAGTCCCAGGGAAGGGGTCCTCCTCCTCCTCCTCCTCCTCCTCCTCCTCCTTCCTCCTCCTCCTCCTCCTCCTCCTCCTCCTCCTCCTCCTCCTCCCACCCCTCTCCAATTCCTCCTCGTCCTCCTTCTCCTCCTCCTTTTCCTCTTCCTCTGGGGAAAAGGTCCAGACATCTGGGGGTCGACGCTTCCAAGAAGTCAGGACTTCGGGGGTCTGGGTCCGACCGTCGAACCTCCCTCCCCCTCCCTCCCCTCCCCTCCTCCCCCTCCCCATCCCCTCCCCTGCCCCTGCCCCTCCCTCCCCTCCTCCTCCTCCTCCTCCTCCTCTCCTCCTCCTCCTCCTCCTCCTCCTCCTCCTCCCGCTCCTCCTCCTCCTCCCCTCCCCCTCCTCCTCCTCCTCCTCCTCCTCCTCCTGCTGCTCCTCCTCCTCCTCCTCCACCCCGGCGGGCGCGCGGCGCGTCGACGGCGCCTCGCCCCGGCGCCCTGTGGGGGCGGCGCCGCGCGCGCCGGGCGCGCGGCGGCGCACGAGGTCGAGGTCGAGAGGTCGAGGGGTCGCGGTCGCGGTGGAGGAGGAGGAGGAGGTGGAGCGTAGCCGAGGAGGAGGAGGAGGAGGAGGAGGAGGAGGGAAGGAGGGAGGGAGATAAGATAAGATAAGATAAGATAAGATAAGATAATGTGGGGTAATAGAAGGTAAGGTATGATAAAAACAAAAAATATAATATCCTATATGATACGATCATATAAGATAATATAATACAATATAAGGTAAGGTAATATGTGGTATATAAGATGTTATAAGATAGTATCACATACGATAAGACCGATCGCGAAGCAAGTTCAACATTAACTGGGAGGAGCTAGGCCGCCTTCTCAGCTTTGCTGATAACTTTGGGCGTAAGACCTCGAGAAATACGGTCGACATAACCTCACCGTGCTTTGGTAAGTGGGACTCTTGGGGGGGCCTTACACTCATCAGCCAAACCACGGAGCTGCTGCTGACGGTAGCACCCACACGCCGCACACTACCACAGAGACAGGGATTCATGCTAAAGCATTCGGTGAGACCCATGGACCCACCCTCCAGCGAGATGCAGACGCTTCCCCCGGGAAGCCCTCAAGACCCCTGAGGACTGGTGCTCAAGCTGGAAACATGCCGATTCGAAAAACTCCTTCTTCGCAGCCACAGCGGTGGAGCCCCTTACAAGCCAAGCATCTTTTTCACACTCCGATACGCGATGGGCAGTGCAAAAAAGGGCCACCGTGGCAGGCGCAGGAGGTGAGACCCTGGGAGGCACACGGGGCCTTCGGGGAGCTTTCCTTTTTTTCATCAAGTGCAGCAGATTCGAGCGTAGCTCGGAGCAACCGTTGGCGGATGAGACGGGCCTCGTGCTCAATCTGCAAAACACGGGCACGCTGGTCCTGCGGGACTCGTGCTCGTGAGGCCGCCTCTCCCGCCAGGTGGTCAACGAAAACATTGCCAGCAATGAGGTGGCCCGCAAGGCCACGACTGACGACCTCCTCGCCCGAGACATGAGACGGCACCTTGATCACTGCAATCTTGCACGGCAGCCTGTGCTGCTGCTGAAGAACTGACCCGATTTCACGCCACAGGTCTGTGTTGATACCCTGCGGAGAAAGGTAGAGGCATTCCCACCATCCTCTGCAGAACTCGCCATTGTCTGTGACAAAGATCATGAAACCTGCGGACCATCTAATACCTATGAGAAACGCCAGCAACTCGCCCCTCGGGACGGTATTGCGCACTCCTGCAAGCGGTCCAAAAGCAAAACGTGAATCTGGCCCAGGGATCTCCCCGACAGCAGACACCGCTAATCCTATCCGACGAAGTCGAGGATCATGTGTGTCGCTGCCGCCTGAGGCACCACCATGAAGCAGAATGGGTGCGGACCCGACGCCCTCGCCCAAGAAGTTCTGGTCGAGGTCGTCGTTGTGACTGACCGTCCAACTCTCCTCGTGCGTGGGTGGGTCCACAGCCGTGAGATGTGCGGGGATGAGCCCTCGATACCACTAGCATTCCATGCTGCCACCTTGAGTCAACGCTTTTTTGCATAATTCTTGGAACAAATCAAAAGCTGGTGATCCGTGAATACACCTGCAAGTCCAGAAACGATGCTTTGGCGTCTCTGGTCCATCACCTCACAACGTGCACACTGTGATGGAATATGATAACCTGCTTCGGCCTTGCGGGAAGCCGTCCAGGCCCCGCCGACCGCAATCGTGAGCAAGAGGTGAGCCAGCCTTCGACCGATCCTGGGGATCTGCCCCAACTGGTACAACTGCGTTCTTAGACTGAACTTGTCGACTCCAGCCTCCATACCTCCTCCGCAACATGTTGAAACTGCAGCGTGCTGCCACTGTTTCTTCTGAATGGACCTGGTGAAAGCGTCGAGGAGCTCCACGGCCTGATCACTGGCCTGGAACTCGGTTCCTGCAAAATTCCACCCGACCTGGTGCCCTGCTGCATCGGCTGCTTGATGCCACCACGTTGGCTCTGGGATGTCCCATCCAGCGTCGAGGAGGTAGTGAATCACAGCCGTGAGGGAGGGAGGAGGAGGAGGAGGAGGAGGAGGAGGAGGAGGAGGAGGAGGAGGAGGAGGGGGGGGTTGAGGTGGAGGTGGAGGTCGAGGAGCACCCGCGCGCGCAGGGCCGCGGGCAGGGCGGGGGCGAGGCGGGGGGCGGGGCGGGAGCGCGAGCCAGGCCACCCGCCCTGCTCGCGGAGCGCCGCCCGCCGCGGCGGAGAGGGCGGGCTGCAGGGGCATCGGGGGGCATCGAGGAGGATCGAGGAGCATCGAGGAGGAGGATCGAGGAGCAGGTTCGAGGAGCATCGGGGAGCATCGGGGAGCATCGGGGAGCATCGAGGAGCATCGAGGACGAGGACCGAGGAGCATCGCGGCGAGTGAACCCCACCTCCCCCGGCCCGGAGGCATCGTGGGGTGGTGGGGCAGGATTCGCATGTGGCCTCCTAAGACGGAGAGGGAGAGAGAGAGAGAGAGAGAGAGAGACCCAGACGCCCTCGAGTCATGAAAGAATCACGGTGGAAGGTGTTCGCTATGGCCGGCGTCTGGGAGCCCTCCCCTGGGCATTAGGACAGTCAACAAACCGGCGACTGGGGATCAGGAACCGATCCCCGGGGATGGGCTCACGCCCCTCGGATCCACGCGATGGGAAAAACATGACGTCGGGGAGATGTGGCGAGATGCTGGGAAGGGACGGGGTGGGAGGTGGCGGGCATGGGGCGTGGGGGTGCCATGCCAGAAGTGGAGCCATGCCAGGGGAGTGACGGCACAAGTCGGGCAGAGACACCACGTCTTCGCAGGCGCCCTCCCCCGCCTCTGCCCTCAAGCGGCGGCGGCTCCCTGATCGGCGAGGACTGCCAAACAAGAGGCAGCAAGCGGCGAACAGATGCCCAATGACATCGGAGGCTCCTGTCCTTCTTGAAAGAGCACGGAGCCCGCCCGCAAAGAGGCTGCGACATCCGAACCCTGCCCCCGCCAACCATCGATTCCCTCGACTCGAGGGGCAGCGGAGGTGGGGCTCGGACTTCGCCACGTGTTCGACGAATTTCGAACCATACAGGGCAGTGTTTAATACATGGGAGTTAAAAAAACATGGGATTTTTAGTGCATGACTCATTTATGAATAAATTTATGCATGAACTCATCGTTGTTTTTAATACTAGTTCCCTGCATGTTTAATACATGATCCGCACGCGGAGCATGTATAAAAAACGGCACTGTACCCCCGTTGCCCATCGAGCTGCCTGAATCCTTGATCGGCGAGTGTCGGGAGGCCAAGCGAAATCCGCTCAAAGTCGGTCCCTGGACCCCTCCAGGGGTCCATCTGGCACACATCGTTCTGCAACATCGTTTGTTCTTCTTTGGAGGTGGAATCGCGCTTGCGCTGTTGAGTTCTTGCATATACACACTGCATCTGTGTTCCAACATATTCACTGCATTCAGTTAATCGGGCCTCTCGCGCCGCATGTCAAAATCATTCGAACGCCTGTGCACGCGTGCTGGGTAGTGGGGTGGGGGGGCGCCACCCGCGCCAAAAAAGTACCACGCGGGCTACTCTCGCGCGCTGGCCGAACGCGCATGTCGAAGTCATTATCAGAACCTTCATCGCCGACGCGACGAAGCCGTCATCGTCGACGGCGTAAGCACCATCGGCGCCGTCACTGGCCGTGTCGTCGTCGTTGTCATCATCGTCACCAGCGCATCGCTACTAGCATCATCGTGTCTACCGTAGTCGACATTCCATGATACCGCGCCCGCCCAAGTCGCCGATTCGCACTGATGTGGCCCCTGGGCCCTGGGAAGCGCCCAGCGGTCAGCACCACCGCGGCCGCGTCGGTCGCGCAAAACTAGGTGGCCACTTTCGGCGCGAAAATGCGCTCGATCGCGGCCGCGGCGATGCGCCAGCCAGCGCCGAGCAAACTTCGCAATCGCCGCCGCATGGGTTTTTGCAAACCCAGTTCCGGGTTGGGTGGGTGGGATGATTGCGCGATCAGTGGAGTTGACAACTTCAAGTTAGTCAGAGCGAATGGCACAACATAAAATGCACACCGCACATGCATTGCACAACTTACTTAACTTTTCTCAGCAACAGTTAGGATCGACCACCCCCTCGAGGACTCGCGCCGCCCCCTGGTGCTTTGAAACTTACACACGAGTATGTCCACCACAGTAACAATTGGACGCGTGCCATCGCATCTATGCCAACATCGCCCGACCACCCCGATACCCTGCACACATCGGCCTACGCGGGCTAGCTTGCTTATCAAGGATCACCACGTGCCAAAAACCACGTTGGACAAACATCCACACGCGCGCGTCGTCGCGAGCGCATGCCGCCATTGCTCAACAACCCCAAGAACAAACAAATTAATTGGCAGCTTGATGTTTCAAAGTCTGCGCGTTTTTTGCAGATCCATTAGAACAGCATCGGTTTCGGCATGTTCATCAGATTCGACCAAGCGGATCTCGAGCGAGCAGAAATCAAAATCGCTGGAATGCCCTGGAAAGCTTGCTGCGGGAGGGGGGGCAAGATCCCTCCCAAATAAACCCATGCAGGCCACTCGCGCCGCCAGCACGCGGGCATGCCGAAATTCTTCATCGAAAAATCATCACCGACGCAAGGACGCCGTCATCATCGCCGGCGTAAGCAACATCGGCGCCGTCATTGGCCTTGCCGATGTCATCGTCGACGTCGCCACCAACATCGCTACTATCATCATCGAATCTGCCGTTTGTGCCACAGACTCTCGCTGAAGTGTCCACGCGCCAGCGCGGCCTGCAAAACGCTCTGGGGAATTCTCACCGGTCAATGCCACCGCGGCCGCGTCGGTGGCGCCAAACTAGCTGGCCGATCTGCGCGCGAGCCTGCGCGCGCCAGCGCGGCCGCAGCGATGCACCAGCCAGCGCCAAGCAGCTATTGCAATCGCCGCCGCAGGGGTTTTGCAAACCAAATTGCGGATGGGCGGGTGGGATTATTGCGCGGAGAGTGCAGGTGACAACTTCAAGTTCGGCATGGCACATGGCACCACACATATAGCACCGTCTATGCTGCAACACATGGACTGCTCAACAGTGATTGCCCCACTTAAATTGTTCCGCATAGGTTGCACCACAACCGTTATATTGCACCACGTCGGTTGCACCACACATACTGCACAACTGATGTTTCTCCTCAGAGGCTGCTCCACCCGGATTGCACAACAAAGATCGCACCACAGATATACTTAGCACCCTGCAGATGCGGATGAGAATGAGGGGGCGGTGGGACGTCGGCAATGTGCGCGACTCCTGAGAAGCCCGCCGCAGGCGCCAAAATATTACAATTTGTACCATGAGCCCGCCGGAGGTGCCGATTCCTCGTTTAACAAATGTGGGTTGGGTCGCAGGTGGGTCGCGGGTGGGTCACACATGGGTCGCGGCTGGGTTGTGGGTGAGTCGCTATTGGGTCTGGGGGGTCCTGGGTCAGAACACCACCCCTCCCCGGGGGGGGGCCGGGGCTCA
>CAUYUJ010012475.1:0-2500 GCA_963575745.1 Prorocentrum cordatum | reverse complement strand
ACCTCTAACTGGGAGCTCTCTGGCCAGGCTCTGGGACGAGTCTGGCCGTGGTGACGAGGCCCCCCCACGAGGCCCCCAACAGGAGATTACCCCAGCAAAGCACACGAATAGCAGCACAGGTGAAAGGGGCGGGTCGAGAAGTAGGAGGTCGGCTATAGGGAACGGGTGGGAGCACTGCTATGTGCACGTTGGTGCATGTTTGAAAAGGGGAACGTGGCCGTCTGGACCACGCATGTAGAGGTCCTGGGCTCCCCGTACCCCCCCATAGGACTCTCCTGTGGCCTTTGCTTCACCACGACTTGACCCCTCTGGCGAAACTCTATGGACGAAGAAAGGCAATCGGGGGTCCGACCTGGGTCGATCCAAACCCTGGTCAGCTAGGCTTTGCAGGATCCTGCAAGATCCAGCAAAATCCTCCAGGACCCTGCGCGCAAGCCTGGGTCAGTGCAACCCGGGCCTTCCAGGATCCTGCAAGACCCGGCGCTCTGGCTGACCCCGCTTGCGTTGACCCCCGTGTCTTGAGCGCCGAGGCAAGGAGGGGACATCGGCACACGTCGGTCAGAAAAAGTAGGTAACCGTATGAAGTTAGAGGGCGGGAAAGCTAAACTGGGCCCAGACCCTCCCAGATAATAACTAACCACAGCAAAAGCATATCGATTAAGGAGAAAGGAAGGCGCTTGAAGTAGATATGGATCCAGTACGAACGCTCTTCTGGTGATAAGGAGGTTGGTGGGGGATGAAAGAACCTACTGACGACACCTGCGAGCACACAGTCGGTCATACTAACGATCTCACTATCGATCTACCTCTCTGTCGATGTTACTCCATCGCGCTCACTATCGGTACCACTATCGACCTCACCTTCGATCGTACCACCACTCTCACGACCGAATTGGCCCGAAGCTCCGAATTCGGTTTCCTCATCCCCGCGCTCGTGGTGACATTTACTTGACCTCGGGACGTTCGCGGCCACAATTGAATTAGAGTGTCTGGATGTGTGTGTGAGTGTCTATCAGACACCATCGGGACACTAATCGACGGGACACCAATCGGGACACCGACGGGATACGGACGGGACATCATCCGCTCAATACCACAGTCGATCCCGTGGTCGGCAATGCTGACATGGGAGAACGTTTGGCGTATCGGGTTCTCTGCGGTCCCCCTCAAGCCTCATTATGGACACCACTAGGACACCATCGAGACACCATCGAAACACCACCAGGACACAATCAGGACACCCATTGGAACACCATTCGGGATACCATCGGAACATCACTCGGGGCACACATCGGGACACCACCAGGATACCACCGAGACACCATCGAAACCTCACCAAGACACCATCAGGACACCAATCGGGACACCAATCGGGGCACCAATCAGGACACCATCAGGTCTCCATGGATCTCACGATTGGTCTCATTCTCGATCTCCATATCGATCTTGTTCTCGGTCTTACTCGATGGGGTCCTCACTCGATCGATCTCACTTGTGATCTCACTCTAGATCTCAATTGTAATCCCACTATCGCTCTCACTGCCGATCTCACTAATGATCTCACCACGGACAGTCACGGGACACCGACGGGACTCTGAAGGGACAGCGAAAGGACACCGACGGGACACCCGCGGGACACCGACAGGACACCGACAGGACACAGCGGGACACCATCGCCACAACATCGGGACACCAATCGATCTCACTATCGATCTCCTTATCGATCTCACTCGCACGATCTTACTATCGATCCCACTCGATCGATTTCACTATCGGTCCCACGACTGATCTCACTATCGATCTCACCAGTTATCGGTCTCACTATAATGGTCTCACTATGAAGATCTCAACATCGATCTCACCACAATACACAACATGACACCGACGGGACACCGACGGGACACCCGCGGGACACCGACGGGACACCGACGGGACATAACGGGACACCATCGGGACACCATCGGGGCACCAATCGATCTCCCTTTTGATCCCCTTATCGATCTCACTCGCTCGATCACTATCGATCTCTATCGCTCGACCTCACTATCCATCTCTCTATTGGCCTCACCATCGATACCACGATCGATATCTCCACGAGACACCGACGGGACACCGACGGGCCCCCAACATGACACCGGCAGGACACCGACGGGACACCGACGGGACACTGGCGGGACAGCCACAGAACACCGACTGGGCACCGACGGGATACCGACGGGACACCACGGCGGAACAACCTGGCCAACGCCCGCCCACCGCGGGGGAGAGGTGGACAGCGACGGGACACCATGGCGGGACAACCCGGTCACCGCCCGCCCACCGGGGAGGGAGAAGGAGCGGTCAACGGCTCTTCCCCCGCCCTAGCCACAGCCAAAATACTCCTCTCGCCCGCCCACGCAGCTTAGCCCCGCCCGCACGCACGACACGAACACGAACCCGAAACTGATTTCCCGGTGGGGAGCGCTCCTCCTCCCTCCTCCTCCTCCCCATCCTCCCCCTC
>CAUYUJ010012474.1:0-12500 GCA_963575745.1 Prorocentrum cordatum | reverse complement strand
CTCCGAGATGAGCTGCTCCACGCGCTCGCTGTCAGGAGACTGCGGCAGTGGCAGCAAACCCTGATTATGCAGAGGGTTGTCTGCAATAATCAGTCCGAACATTGACTGCAGGTCCTTGTTTGTGGTAGGTGGATCGTGCCATCGCTGCAAACCAGCTGCTGGTCGCAACGCATGCGCCATTGGCAAGTGGGCCCTGGCCGCCATACCTCTGGTTGACATAGGACCTCGGATCCCACAGTACCGACCGCGCTCCAGCACGCGGGCCCCAGGACGCTGGGATGTGGAGAAGCGATCGGAGATGATCCAGATCGCTGAGATGTGGATTCGACACCATAATGCAGTCGATGCTTCCCGGTATACGAAGCCGCGCATAGCGGCCCGTAGCATCCCACAATACCTGATCGATGAGGACCAGGACCACTCACCATAGGTGGCTGGCGCTCCTCACGTCCAGCGGCCGCCCTAGATGGGACCATGCCAAGCCTTTTTTTTATATTGTATTTCTATATATATATATAATATTAGTATAGAAAAATTGAAACCTCCAGGAGAATAACGCCGCCTCATCAGGAGGCCTCATTATCTGCCGCACAGCATCAGAGAGCACTGTGGCTGACTCATGGACTGCCCCATAAACCGCATCACCTCGAACAACTTCTATACCGCCGGAGTCGCGAATCCTGCAAGCACAGTGGCGGCGCGCCACGTCGAGGGCAGCACCATCCTCGGCGACTGCCGAAGAGGGAGCACGAGGCGCGTCTGCATTCGCCGACGCAACGGCATTCTGCGCACCAGCTTTCGCCGACGCAACAGCAGATGGGGAGCCATCTGCAAGCGATGGGGAATCGGAAGATGCGTCAGCACTCGCCGACACAACGCGGGGATATAAGGGTGGAGCTGATTTCGCTTTAGCCCGAACATCTTTCCCTGTAAGAGCGCAGGGGCCCTTCGGAAAGGGAGCTTCCAAGTTCTTCGGCGTGCACCGTGACCACATCAAGGAGGAAACGACGCCCTCCCCCCTGCAACACACATGAAGCAAGAAGGCGGAATGGTCTTCATCGTCATCACGACCCCCCGCTGCCCGCACCAAAAATTGCGGTCTAACTCGTTGAGCAAATCCACACGGGAAACCACCATTTCGTAGGCGGGCAGCTTCAAACTCTGGCGGGAGCCGTCATGGGCACTCGGCAGATCCCGCACCCCATGCCATAGCAAGAGCGAACAGAAGACGTCTGCCACCTGCCAGCACTGAGCCTTGAACTTTCGCCTGCAAAGTCGTCCACGGACTGCTCGCCAACACATCGGCAGGCAATGCAGTTTCAGCCTGCGACATAAGCTGCGCTGGCCGATTACATGGGTCCGGCGTCAGCGCTCGCCGCTGCAAGGTCCCTCGTCGGACTGCGGCTCCCGAACACGCAAACATCATCCACTGGCCGCTGCGGCCCCGGCACAGGGATGCCCCTGTCATGACATAGCACTCCAGAGCAGGCCTCAGTGACCGACGCAGCGAAATACATGATCCCGAAAGATCCACTTCAGCCAGTGAAAGACTGTGTGTGTAGCCACTTAGAGCCACTCAGGCACTTCTCATGAACCTTGCACCTGTTTCTCCCACTGCCCCGACCGCATGCCATGAAACTTGCGCGTCTCAAAGACGATGTCTTTAGTCAAGATAGCCGAGTCAACGCGCCCTAGGCATGAGCTCGCGCGGCGCATGCGCCGAGCAAGCACAGGGCATGCAACGCCTTGTGCTAGCAAGAGCCCCGAATGTGTGCAGTGCCTTTAACGCACGTAATACCATTGAGCTGTCGACAGTACGTCAGTCGGCTCTCTCGAAGTATCCCTAAACACGAGGCGATCTTCACCAGGCCATTCAACCTTAGGACGATGCTGCGATGTTAGAGGTAGTGGCTCCTGCTGCTTGGCCTTCTCTGATTTGAACCCATGCCAAGGCGCACGCGGTGGGAGGCTTGAAGCCAGCGACAACTTTCGCCGCAGCGGCCCCACACGCTGCGGTCGCCACGGTGCTGCTGGTTCCTGGCGAAACTGGCCGTTGCTTACAAGGCAGCGGGCGGCGCTTGCTTGGAAGTAACTCGGAGCACAGCTCCCTGTTCCTCTTGAACCTCCGTTCCAACAGCTTTCGCCGCCGCGGAAGGGCATCAGCTTTCGCCGACGCGGGAGGGACGGCAACGCTCGCCGACGCAATTGGCACGTCTTCCTCCTGCTTGGCCGCCACAGGCGGGGCAGGGGGTAGCTTAGCCGTCTCTTGGAGGTGTAGTTGTAACCTGTCGCTCGCCTCGGCTATCTGAGTATTTGTTGGCGGGGGGGGACGTCAATATCATCCCTCTCCGCATTGCCATCCCAGACCAAGCCTGCCTGGCAGCACTGGCGGCAGGAGAGCTCGCTGAAAATCACGTAAGACTGAACCACCACGTGTTTGCCCAGCGCGGCAGCTGCAGCAAGATCTCTTGTCGCGCCCAAACATAAAGTAAGCTGGCGCAAATGGTCAGCACTATTCTTCTACATCGCCTGGGCGTTCGCCCTCAGCTGGGGCAATACGGGGCCCGCTGGCTCCGTAGATCGAAACTCAGCGGTGATCCAAGCTGTCCTTGGCACAGCACTCTCGGCTGTGACCAAGATGGCTGAGTGCGCTATGGCCGCCATCGGGTGTTCGGCCTCGGGACCAACTTGAAAACGCCAGGGACCGTTCCGGGATCTCATCGCAACGAGACGCACTCACGTCAAACAATTCTGACCTGACGCACCAGGTGCTGGCGTAACCCGGCATAAGAAGCACAAGGTCGCCAAACATCTCCAAAAGCTTGCCAAGCTGTTTGATCGCTGTGAAAAGATCATCATGCACCCTCTTGTGGACTCCACTGACGACCCACAGGTCCTCCTCAACGAAAACGTCCTTGCACTGCTTCTTCCTCTCCGCGGCCCAGTAGGCTCGATAGGAGAGGGAGAGGTCATGCCACTATTGAACCATACAACGGCCACGATCATGTCCTCTGTTGCCAACGGTGCACGCCCGTGGGCATTGTCGGCCTCCTGCACTACTAAGCGCTCAAGCTCTGTGTCAGATTCCATGCAGGAAGCTGCTGCAGCTACGTCGGCCCCAACCAACCTAATCCTAAACGAGGCAATTTCCCTGACATTGTCACGTAGGGAACATGCGGGGTTCAAGCAGTGATGGGTGACGGCCCGAGCGGATGCTCTCTCTAGGATAGCCAACTGGTTCACAAGGTTCGCGTGGGCATTCGCTTCCTTGGCCTCCAGGTTCGTCCGTTTGCGATTTCGAAATGACTTGTGAGGAAATATCAGGCGGGAGCCGTTACTGTCGTAACTCTGGGGCCAACGGGCCAGTTTGGTGACCTCCGACTCTCCCTTCTAAAAACCAGGCACGAGCCCCAGGAGGAGGGGAGCATTTTAACTGAAAAGCACAAATAGTCACCAGAGGGGGGGTCAACAACAGTTACCCTGTAGAACGTGAAAATTCACCAGTAGCAACGATAGAATTCACATCAGCATCAGAAAACCGCTTAAACCAGCATGATCAGGAGCTTCGATCTAACTAAGCATCAAATGCACCGCCATTAGCGCCATCGTCGTCAACAACATCCACGCAACCACGACCACCACCACCACCACCACCACCACCACCATCATCATCATCATCATCATCATCACCACCACCACCACCACCACCACCACCACCACCACCGCCGCCACCACCATCATCATCATCATCATCATCATCATCATCATCATCATCATCATCGTCATCGTCATCGTCATCGTCATCGTCATCGTCATCGTCATCGTCATCGTCATCGTCATCGTCATCGTCATCGTCATCGTCATCGTCGCATCATTATCAATCATCATCATCATCACCACCACCACCACCACCACCACCCACCACCACACCACCACACACCACCATCATCATCATCATCATCATCATCATCATCATCATCATCATCATCATATCATCATCATCACAATCATCCTCATCATCATCATCATCATCATCATCATCCATCGTCGTCGTCGTCCTCGTCGTCGTCGTCGTCGTCATCATCATCATCATCATCATCATCATCATCATCATATCATCATCATCATCATCATCATCATCATCGCCATCACCATCACCATCATCATCATCAGCAGCAGCATCAGCATCAGCATCAGCATCATCAGCATCATCATTAGCATTATCAGCATCATCAGCATCGTCATCGTCATCATCCTCATCATCATCAGCAGCAGCATCATCACCATCATCATCATCAGCAGCATCAGCATCATCGTCATCATCAGCATCATCAGCATCATCATGAGCATCAGCATCAGCATCATTATCATGATCAACCTCATCATCGTCAGTAGCATCACAGTTATCATTAACAACAAAAGCATCATGAGCAGCAGCACCGTCAACATGAGCATCAGCAGCATCATCATCATCACCACCACCACAACCATGATCATCATCAGCAGAGTCAGCATCAGCATCCCCATACCCCCCAAATCCCAATCCCCATCACTCGGCTACACGCAAAGAGTGGCCATGGGGAAGAATGACGTGTGGCGTGCGCCTTGCCAATCGATGTAGCAGCCTACATGCTTGGGCTTGGCCCCGCGCATCCCCCCGAACCCATACACCAGGGGTCACTCGGGAAAGCGTCAGTTTTTCGCGCAGCCGACTCTTTACCTCCTCTTTCTGTCGGGGCGCAGCTGCTGTAGAGCGCGTCCCGAGCAGAGCAACCTCCAAGACCCGACGAGACCGTCCGCAGACGCAGGGGCAAAGGAGGGACGGTGGGCACCGTTTGTCCGATCCCCGTCCCCACCAGCATGACCTCGGCCTCACCTGGCCGACTTCCCTCCCCCCGAGGTACGGACGTATACTGCCCCCTTCGGGCGGCTTCGCGGGACACATCCCCACCTGGGGAGGGAGCGCGCTGGTGGGGCTGAGATACCATGGCCCGATCGATGCGGATGCGGAGCGGCTGCTCGGGCACAGAGTGGCACCGGTACTGCTACTCCCTAGACACCCCCCAGTGCGCGCTCGCACCGAAACTGGCACATCTTCCTCCTCTGAGGGACACCGTGGCCCAGTTGGGCGGAGGTCGGTCGGGCGATGTCGAGAGAGGGACGAAGGCGGTCAACACCCCATCCCACGGCGCGGGCACCGCCACGGCCCCCCCGGAAGAAGGCGGCGCCAGCGAGCAGTGGCAATCCTGCTGCTGCGTATGCCCGGGACCTGTCGAGCAGCAGCCCACGCAGTGCGCGTCGGCCTGGCAGGCCTCCCAGAGGAAGCCAGCCCGCAGGCAGCCGCCCCCCCACCCCCAACCGTCGGGCAAGCGCACGGCTCGGACTTGGGGGACACGGGTTGGCCCGACGAGACCGTGCGGAAAAGGTCGAAACCCAGCCTGACATGCCACCAGCCCTTCAGGGCGTGAGTGGCTTAACGAGGTTTGTCTTCTCTTCCCCTCCCTCCCCTGCTCGGGGGAGGGGCTCATCACTGTTCCCTATTGATCAACACCCCCTCCCCCAGTCGACCGTCAGCCAACCAGAACCAATGAGGACCCCCCCTTCACCATCCCTGTCAAAAAACAGTGTGGAGCCCACTTTGGGCCAAAATATTGGGTCATGGTGAGGGGAGCCGCGAGCAGCTTGCATTGTTTTTGACAGGGACGGCGGGGGTGCCCGCATGGTGTCTGCTGTGCGCAGGGCCAGCACCCCTGTCAAAAACGATACAACACTTCGAGGCAAAATCTGGATCATGCGCGGGCACAGCGCGATCACCGCGCATTGGTTTTTGGCTGGGACGGCGGTGGTGCTGGCGTATTGCCGGCTGTGTGCAAGCCCACCAAACACTATGATGGCCCCCCTGCCGCGATTCCGCACACGTTTTCGACACCGGAGGTGGGAGCCGACACGTTTCCCGATGTGCCCTGCCACGTGCGCAGACGCACCTGGCACACTCTGCGGATCACGTGGGATAGATTGTGGTTCCCATTCGTTGCCAACTCAAAGACGATCGCTGCACCTGCTGAGGCCCGGGTGCTACTTGCGTATGTGTTGGGAGGGCGCGTGGGGGTCAGCGAGACAGCGAGCGGGCGGGGAGGGTGTCTTGACCCCTTCCCCTACCCCTTCCCCTGGGCCTGGGAGGGAGAGGGCCCGGGTAGTTGGAGTTTCAAGACGGGCCCAAGATGACTCCAAGAGGCGCCTGGTAACCCAAGGCAGCCTCAAAAATGGCTCAAGGCAGCCGAAGATGGTTCAATATAGTCTCCTACACACCTCCAAGAGGCCCCAAGACAGCCCCAAGACGGTGCCAAGTGCCTTTCAAGCCTTCCTAGGTGCTTGCTTTCTCGTTTCTCGTTTCCGATGAGCGTTGAGGCCTCAAGATGGCCCCAAGATGGTCCAAGACAGCCCCAAGAGGGGCTCAAAAGGGCGGACAGCCCCAAGAGCGCCGAAGAGACGCCCAAGAGCGGCCTCAGAGGGCCCCAAGACGCCACTTTTGAGTTTCCGATGGAGGGACCTGAACTGCCCCCCCCCCCCCCCTCGTTCAAACCACCAGGGCAAGGAGCCCTCCCAGACCCCTCCAATGAGCCCCAAGAGGGCCCCAAGACCCCCAAAACGAGACCCAAGAGGGACCAAAAAAGCCCCTAAGACGGCCGTAGTCCTCCTTCAAGAACTTTTCACGACAACATATCTCCAAAGCCCGATTTCTCGTCCTCCTCGTCATCGTCCGTGCCTTCCCTCCTCCCTTCCTGCCTCCTCCCTTCTCCTCCTCCTCCTCCTCCTCCTCCTCCTCCTCCTCCTCTCTTCTCCTCCTCCTCCTCCTCCTCCTCCTCCTCTCCTCCTCCTCCTCCTCCTCCTCCTCTTCCTCCTCCTCCTCCTCCTCCTCCTCCTCCTCCTCCCTCCTCCTCCTCCTCCTCCTCCTCCTCCTCCTCCTCCTCCTCCTCTCCTCCTCTCCTCCTCCTCCTCCTCATCATCATCAATGAATCCATCATCATCATCATCATCATCATCATCATCATCCATCATCATCATCATCAGCAGCAGCAGCAGCAGCATCATCATCATCATCACCATCACCATCACCACAATCATCATCACAGTTAGCAGCATTAGCATCAACAACAACAGCATCAGCATAAGCATCAGCATCATCAACAACAACACGACCATCATCATCAGGATCCTCACCATCATCCTCGGAGTCAGTATTAATGTCATCATGATCATCATCATCATCATCATCATCATCATCATCATCGTATTCAGATTCACCATCACAACCACCAGCCTAATACACTGCTCATCATCCTCATCATCACATTCCTCTGCCTCGGGCCGCGTTCCTCCTCCTCCTCCACATTTCCCCCCTCCTCCTTCGCTATTCATTATCCTCCTCCTCCTCCTCCTCCTCCCTCCTCCTCCTCCTCCTCCTCCTCCTCCTCCTCCTTTCCTCCTCCTCCTCCTCCTCCTCCTCCTCCTCCTCCTCCTCCTCCTCCTCCTCCTCCTCCTCCTCCTCCTCCTCCTCCTCCTCCTCCTATTCCTCTTCCTCCTCCTCCCCCTCCTCCTCCTACCCCCCGAGATGGACCCAGGAGCTCGAACGTGGCTCTAGCTACCCTCCGAAAGCCGTCTAAGAGGCCTCGAGACAGCCTCAAGATGACCAAAGATATCTGAGCATGGTCCAACATAGCCTCCGGCAGCCTCTAGCCGAACATGGCTCAAGATAGCCTCCAAAAGGCATCGAGAGGCCTCTAGCCGTGTCTGGATGGGCTGGTGGGGATACTTTTTTGCTCGCGAACGCAAGCGGGAGAGCCGCGCGCCGTCACCAGATTCAAGCAAACCTAAACGCGTCGGCCGGAGAGAGAAGCGGCGAGCGAACAGTCCAGCGGGGATCTTTTTCTGTTCGCAACCGCAACCAGAGCCGCGCGGCGTCGAGGAGTCGCACGAAAACCAAGGCTACTGTGAGCAGGACAGATGCCCACACAACAGCAGGCGAGCGCAAAAAAAAACAGGGCCGAGACCGGGCGCGGGCGGCGAACGGGCGACGAAAATGGACAGGCCACCAAACACAACTCATCTCAGAAACCGAAGATCACGAACCGAGCACGCCGGTGACCTCGACATCCTCGAAGAGACACGCCACGTCTCCGTCAAAACGTAAGCCAATGCGGAACAACAGCGCAGCCGTCGTCAACCACAATACTGCGAACCTCACAGCGTAAGCTCACCGTGTAACCGTAAGCGGACCTCGAAGTACAAACAGGTCCCGGCATCCCAGGTATCCCAATTCGGCTGAACGAGTCGGCACAGGAGCCTCCGCCAGTGGAAGGCACGTGAGCTGTTGCCGCGAAACCGACCACAGAATACCACCAGCTGTCAAGCCCATCCAGCCCTGCGGAGGGACGCCGCAGGGCGGTGGACGGCCGGAGTAATCTGGTGGGGACACTTTTTGGTCAGCAGCCTCGTGAAGCGGGTCAAAAGGCGTCCAAACTCTAGCCGGGCCACGACTAGGCAGCGGAAAAGCGGAAAGCGGAAAAGCAAGACAGGCGCAGCAGGGCGTCAGCTCAGAAGGGCGACAAGAACTGGTAGACCCATCCCCGATGGCGTCCGAAAATCCAGGTGGCCACCAGCGAGTAGACGCAGCCAACCTGGTGGGGATATATTTCCCCACATGCTTCGTGGGGTTCTGGCTCTTCCCCACATGCTTCGTGGGGTTATGGTTTTCTTCCCTTCCGCGTCTCACCCGCGTCTGCTCCTTCTCCTTCTCCTCCCTCTCCTTCTCTTCCCTGCCGCGCCGCACCCGAGCTCATTCACCTCACTCAACTCAGCTCAGCACAGCACGGCACAGCACAGCTCGGCCACCCCACTGTCGCAAAGCCTAGCAGGCGTGGCACTTTCTCGACACCAGAGGGGGTGCGCAGGGGGTGGTCCCTGAGCTCGCCCGCTATCCACGACACTGGCGCAAAGCCTAGCAGGCGTGGCACTTTCTCGACACCAGAGGTGGTGCGCAGGGGGTGGTCCCTGAGCTCGCCCGCTATCCACGACACTGTCGCAAAGCCTAGCAGGCGTGGCAGTTTCACGACACCGTAGGGGGTGCGCAGGGGGTGGTCCCTGAGCTCGCCCGCTATCCACGACACTGTCGCAAAGCCTAGCAGGCGTGGCAGTTTCACGACACCGTAGGGGGTGCGCAGGGGGTGGTCCCTGAGCGCGGCCGCTATCCACGACACTGTCGCAAAGCCTAGCAGGCGTGGCAGTTTCACGACACCGTAGGGCGTGCGCAGGGGGTGGTCCCTGAGTTCGCCCGCTATCCACGACACTGCGGCAAAGCCTAGCAGGCGTGGCAGTTTCACGACACCGTAGGGGGTGCGCAGAGGGGTGGTCCCTGAGCGCGGCCGCTGCCCACGACACTGTCGCAAAGCCTAGCAGGCGTGGCACTTTCTCGACACCGTAGGGGGTGCGCAGGGGGTGGTCTGGAGCTGCGCTGCTATCCGCGGACACTGTCGCGAGCCTAGCAAGCGTGGCACTTTCTTTGAACCAGAGGTGGTTGCGCAGGGGGTGCGTCCCACTGAGCTCGCCCGCTATCCACGACACTGTCGCAAAGCCTAGCAGGCGTGGCAGTTTCACGACACAAGAGGGGGTGCGCAGGGGGTCGTCCCTGAGCTCGCCCGCTATCCACGACACTGTCGCAAAGCTTAGCAGGCGTGGCAGTTTCACGACACCGTAGGGGGTGCGCAGGGGGTGGTCCCTGAGCGCGGCCACTATCCACGACATTGTCGCAAAGCCTAGCAGGCGTGGCAGTTTCTCGACACCAGAAGGTGGTGCGCATGAGGTGGCCCCTGAGCTCGCCCGCTATCCACGACACTGTCGCAAAGCCTAGCAGGCGTGGCACTTTCTCGACACCAGAGGGGGTGCGCAGGGGGTGGTCCCTGAGCTCGCCCGCTATCCACGACACTGTCGCAAAGCATAGCAGGCGTGGCAGTTTCACGACACCGTAGGGGGTGCGCAGGGGGTGGTCCCTGAGCGCGGCCGCTATCCACGACACTGTCGCAAAGCCTAGCAGGCGTGGCAGTTTCACGACACCGTAGGGGGTGCGCAGGGGGTGGTCCCTGAGCTCGCCCGCTATCCACGACACTGTCGCAAAGCCTAGCAGGCGTGGCAGTTTCACGACACCAGAGGGGGTGCGCAGGGGGTGGTCCCTGAGCTTGCCCGCTATCCACGACACTGTCGCAAAGCCTAGCAGGCGTGGCAGTCTCACGACACCGCAGGGGGTGCGCAGGGGGTAGTCCCTGAGCGCGGCCGCTATCCACGACACTGTCGCAAAGCCTAGCAGGCGTGGCACTTTCTCGACACCAGAGGGGGTGCGCAGGGGGTGGTCCCTGAGCGCGGCCGCTATCCACGACACTGTCCCGAAGCCTAGCAGGCGTGGCATTTTCTCGACACCAGAGCGCAGTGGGTGGTCCCTGAGCTCGCCCGCTATCCACGACACTGGCGCAAAGCCTAGCAAGCGTGGCAGTTTCACGACACCGCAGGGGGTGCGCAGGGGTGGTCCCTGAGCTCGCCCGCTATCCACGACACTGTCGCAAAGCGTAGCAGGCGTGGCAGTTTCACGACACCGTAGGGGGTGCAGGGGGTGGTCCCTGAGCGCGGCCGCTATGCACGACACTGTCGCAAAGCCTAGCAGGCGTGGCATTTTCTCAGCACAAGAGGGGGTGCGCAGGGGGTGGTCCCTGAGCGCGGCCGCTATCCACGCCACTGTCGCAAAGTTTAGCAGGCGTGGTAGTTTCGCGAGACTATAGGGCCAGCGCAGGGGGTGGTCTCGTGCTGCAGTGTTTATTCCCCACATGTTTCGTGGGGTTTGGGTTTTCTTCCCTGCCGCGGCGCACCCGCGTCTCACCTCACCTTACACCTCATTCCCCACATGCTTCGTGGGGTTCTGGTTTTTCCCCACATGCTTCGTGGGGTTATGGTTTTCTTCCCTTCCGCGTCTCACCCGCGTCTCCTCCTTCTCCTTCTCCTCCCTCTCCTTTTCCTCCCTGCCGCGCCGCACCCGCGCTCATTCACCTCACTCAGCTCAGCTCAGCACAGCACGGCGCAGCACAGCTCGGCTCAGCTTAGCTGAGTGCGCAGGGGGTGGTCTCACTATGCGTGTCAGGGTCGTCCAGGCATAGCAGGCGTTGCATTTTCTCGACACCAGAGGGGGTGCGCAGGGGGTGGTCTCCCTATGCGTGCCAGGGTCGTCCAGGCATTGCAGGTGTGGCATTTTCTCGACACCGGAGGGGGTGCGCAGGGGGTGGTCTCTCTATGCGTGCCAGGGTCGTCCAGGCATTGCAGGCGTGGCATTTCCTCGTGGGGTTCTGGTTTTCTTCCCTGCCGCGGCGCACCAGCGTCTCACCTCACCTCACACCTCATTCCCCACATGCTTCGTGGGGTTATGGTTTTTCCCCACATGCTTCGTGGGGTTCTGGTTTTCTTCCCTTCCGCGTCTCACCCGCGTCTCCTCTTCCTTTTCCTCCCTCTCCTTCTCTTCCCTGCCGCGCCGCACCCGCGCTCATTCACCTCATTCAGCTCAGCTCAGCACAGCACGGCACAGCACAGCTCGGCTCAGCTTAGCTGAGTGCGCAGGGGGTGGTCTCCCTATGCGTGCCAGGGTCGTCCAGGCATAGCAGGCGTTGCATTTTCTCGACACCAGAGGGGGTGCGCAGGGGGTGGTCTCCCTATGCGTGCCAGGGTCGTCCAGGCATAGCAGGCGTGGCATTTTCTCGACACCAGAGGGGGTGCGCGGGGGTGGTCTCCCTATGCGTGCCAGGGTCGTCCAGGCATAGCAGGCGTGGCATTTTCTCGACACCAGAGGGGGTGCGCAGGGGGTGGTTTCCCTATGCGTGCCAGGGTCGTCCAGGCATAGCAGGCGTGGCATTTTCTCGACACCAGAGGGGGTGCGCAGGGGGTGGTCTCCCTATGCGTGCCAGGGTCGTCCAGGCATAGCCTCTAGTGCGGGATTGCGTATTACCTGTCGTATCCAAGTGCCAGGCGACGCCGGATATGACCGTCACAGATGACTCCTCAACCCCTCCTCTCCCCCCACACGTCCTCCCCCTCCTTTCAACGACCACACGGGGGCACCTGAGAGCATGACGGCGGTGGTAGTGCTAGCGCGGATCACACAAGACATAAAATCAGTGTGTGGGGTTCCTCGGTAGCGTAATCTTCCCTTCCGCGTCTCACCCGCGTCTCCTCATCCTTCTCCTCGCTCTCCTTCTCTTCCCTGCCGCGCCGCACCCGCGCTCATTCACCTCATCACTCAGCTCAGCTCAGCACAGCACGGCACACAGACACACATACGCACATACATACACAGGCACAACGACACAGACACATAGGGGGTGCGCAGGGGGTGGTCCCTGAGCGCGGCCGCTATCCACGACACTGTCGCAAAGCCTAGCAGGCGTGGCAGTTTCACGACACCAGAGGGG
>CAUYUJ010012473.1:0-12500 GCA_963575745.1 Prorocentrum cordatum | reverse complement strand
TCCTCCTCCTCCTCCGCCTCCTCCTCCTCCTCCTCCTCCTCTGTTCCTCCACGCCTGCATCTTGCCATGGCGCGCCAAGGGGGGCCAAGGCAGAGGGGCCGGGCCTTCCCAGGAGGCCTGCCAGGCCCTCTTGGCCTTCTGAGATCAGGAGGGGAAGAAACGCACAGACACGATTAATCCTCGACTCCCCAGAAAACATGGGAAATATGGGAAGTGGGGGGGAAGACAGAACCCCAGAAATTATGGGAAAATATGGAATATTTTTATTTGTGTGTATTTATTTGTGTGTCCTGGGGCCCCTTCATGAGGGAAGCTTGTGGAGCCTCCCCCGAAAGCGCCAAGAGTTTCCCAGAGGGCCCGTGGGCTTCGGAGGAGCCCCGCGGTCGTCCAAGCAGAGCCCCGCCTTCTCTCAGTGCCCCCCCCCCGGCGCGCCGCCGAGCCATCCACCGACCGCGCCCCTCGCGGGAAGGGGGAACTTCGAGACGGGAGGCGTGCGGGGGGGGGGGAGGGCAGCCTGGTCGGTGGGCTCGTCCTGGCCACCTCGGCGCCGACATCTTCGGCGGACCTGTGTCGATCAGGCCTCCGACACGTGGGCCAATCCTTCTCGGGGCGGCTTCGTTGATGGACTCGGCTCTCAGGATGGACTGCTCTGTTTACACCGGGTGATCCCCTGCGCGAGGACCGGTACTATATATCGAACGACGAGTTCCACTGCAACAAGAAAGTTTGCACGCAGGTCTGGAAGGCAGGCGCCCGCGCTCAGACTCAAGGGTGGTAACGACGACGACGACGGCGACGACGACGACGATGAACGATATGAGCGAGATGAGCGGGGAGTGTCGAGAGAGGAATGGTGGAGGCCAGTGAGGCAGAGCACTACGGGCGCTGACATAAGAGCGATGTTCGGAGGCACGAGCTGTGATGCGAGCCTAACGCGGGCATGTACACCGTACACTCGTTTGCTCTGAAGCGTCGCGTTTTTGCATTTGCTTGGCCGCCTGTCCAGCACGTGGTTGCGGAATAGTTATGTCTAAAAGTTGCGCGGCGTTTTTTGTCACGACATGTTTATGTATTCTCTCTGAGTGTCTTCGCCGCGTCTTGTTCGCAGGAGTTTCCTCATCTGGTTGCGCATTCATTTCACATTGTGCTACATCTCGCCTAAACGTTAAATTACAAGCATGCATGCAGTCTCTAATTCCACAAATCGCAAATCAAAGATATGGTCACAGTACTGCTTGCAGTTCCTGTAATAGTGTATTGCGCACGGTGTCGCAGCATTGTCATGTCTCGGTTGTCTATGCTACTTCACATTGTACCTGTTCTTCTGTTCGAGGCGCTGTGTCAAGCATTGTTTATGGAGTGGCGTTCCGTCGAACGATCATAACTTGCTATGCGTCGTGTTTCGTTCATTCGTGTTTTCTTCACTGCTGCTTCACGATCTACTTGATTTCGCTCCAATCTCGGTGTTTTTTGTTGTTTTTTCGTTGGAAGGGGGACCCGTGTGGACAGTGAAGTCGAGATTGGGTGTATCGCGCACGGGCGGATGGGCGGTGCAGCGGTTCATTCTCGCGCAAGCCCTCAGGGCGTCGAGGACTGATCAATGCTGTCAGCGGACGGTCGATTTGTATTGCAAACGGCAATTCCGCAATATGGAACGCTGCCGTATCGGTGAAGAGGCCAAACTTGATGGCGAGTCGCGCGCAGTAGAGGGGATGAGCCTAAAGGACGATGGAAGTTGTGAGTAAGGATTCGTACGATGCTGCCGGGTGATCATGTGGTGGTGAGCGGTTCGTCTTGCCGCGGATGATCGCGTGACGGATTTTGACGCGGGTTAGTTTTTAGAGGGCACGCTGGACGGATGTGGCGTGCAGACTCGAGACGCAGCTGGCCACTGTGACTTTGTGCGTGTAGCTGCTGCGTGTGCATCTTCTGAATCTGAAGCTGCCGCGGGCTAGTCAAAGCGTTTCCGCGATGAGCTTCAGGAGTCCGAAACCTCGGATTGGGCGATCCAAACCATGCTTGATGGTGGTGTCTGTGAGGAGGCGGGCATGGACGCGATCCTTCTACAGTTGTTTTCTTTCAGGAGTCGGTGACTAATTCAGCGTGCAGCTTTTGTACCAATGATAAGGTGGACGTTCATCAATCATATGTTCCTATCATCCGTCCCATGTGCTCCCATGACCTGGCAATGCGCGCGCTCACTGGTGGTGCGTGCATGCTGGCAATTATGCGCGGACTGCTGGCGGTGACATGCCACATCAGCGATAGGTGGTATTTGGATAGTGCAGAACACATGCTGCACCTCAAAATTTCGCGCACGGCTCTTCTCCATTTCTGGGCACAGAAAACCTCCGGATGTTCCGACCTTTGGCTTTTTCTCTTTTGCTTTTCTCCGTTTGAGTCGGCTCGCGTTTCCCATCTTATCTTCGAGAATTTGGAGGAGGACCAGAAACCCATCATGGTAATTTATAATGTGGTCTGCGATTCGTGGTGATGTGTGTTACGGGGTCATCTGCCTATGTCGCACGGGTAGTTAGAGCCGCCCTCCGTTTATCATTCTCCCGTTTTAAGCGCTGACTTTGTTTTTCTCTCACCTATCCGTTCGCCGCCATGCGGCCCCGAGGAAGTTCGGCTTCGCCCTCCCTCCACCTGTTTCTTCCTCCGTTTCCTCCCCGTGCCTTTCCATTCCTGAACCATTCGTCGTCATGATGTTTCCGTTACCCCACTCTTGGGGACCGCTCCTCCATTCTCCACGGCTCCTTGGACCCTTGACCCCATCCTGAGGACCCGAACCAGACCTGCTCAGCCCTTCGTCCATCGCGATGAAGGATGTCTGGGTCCCTCTCCTCTTCCTCCTCCTCCTCCTCCTCCTCCTCCTCCTCCTCCCCTTTCTCACACCTCGATCGCCTTCTGCTCCCCCGTGCCGACGAGGCTGGCGAGCTGGCGAGCCTTCGGTCCGTGGCCTTCGGAGCCGGCAGCGTGTGGGTGCCGATCGGTGCCTGGGCGGCCACAAAGAGCGGGAGGAACGAAGAAGGGGGGGGGCAGGAGGGAAAGGAGGTGGAAGAGGGAGGCCGGGGAGGCGGAGGAGATGGTGAAGGGGAAGATGCGTGGCGACAGGGTGGTGATAGAAAAGGAGCTTTGAGCATTCGGCCTCCTTGCGAGATCGCCACTGCAAGCCTTGCAGTGGCTTCTGTCCTCACGGCTGATTGGCCAATGGATGCCGACTTTCACTTGCGCGCGTGCTATCGGCTTTCGATTGCGACTGCTGATTGGCTAACCAATTCAAATTGTATGCCTTGCGTTTTCAAGTTCTTGCAACGTGAATTCGATCATCGCATGTATTTGATTGTTTGGGGACGTGCGGATGTTTGCCGGTCTGGCACTCCATCTGCCATCTTCAGCTGTTGGGTCAACTTGCAGCGTATGGGCGGATTCTGTTCCCCACCCGACAGGTTGGGGTCTCAGATTTTAAAAACAGACCTCCCGACCCGTCCACTCTGCATACCGCGGCCGCCAGATCCCTAGGCTTCCGAGTATGCCCGAGAATCCCGCCTCGCGCCCTTCTGCATACGAAGCCGCCAGATCCCCAGGCTCCCGAGTATCCCCCAGAGTCCTGCCTTGCGCCACTCTGCACACCGCGGCCGCCAGATCCCCAGGCTCCCGGGTATCCCCGACAGTTCCGCCTCGCGCCACACTGCATACCATGGCCGCCAGATCCCCAGGTCCCCCGAGTGTCTCCGAGTGTCCTGCCTCGCGCCGACAAATCATAACATAACAGAGCATAGCACCACACCGCGTAACATAACATGTCCGAGCGTAACATACACATTGAGACAGGACATATCGTAACATGACACGCCATGACAGACCAGTGCATACCATAGCAAAACATTACAGCACATATCATCCCATAACCTGACACAGCAAGCAAACCATCAGACCATATCGCAGAACTGAACATACAAACTCAGGACTTGCCACAGTTTTTCATACCATGACACATCACATACTAGCACACTACAGCATACCAACGCATGCTATGGCAGATCGGAGCACACGTATCATACCATATCAGAACAACATACCAGACCATAACATGGTGTACCATTTCGTACCATAACATACAATGGGAAATCACATCTTACCATGACACCGTCATATAGCATGACAGACAGCATCGCAGTACATATGACACACCATATCATGCCATAGCGCGGCATACTATGCTACGTGATAACATAACATAACATAGCATAACACAATCGGCCATCCTTTACTGGATCATACAGTACAGAGCAAACCACAACCTCATACCACACCATACAATACCATACCATAGCACACCATTACACACTCTATCGTCTCATAGCCTGTCATGTCAGAACATATCACACAGTCGCACACCATCAACGCAATTAACATTACATGGCATGAGCAATCGTACCATGGCATAGCGTGACATAACATATCATATCATCGCACAACGCTGTATATTATCACGCCATAACATTAAACACGCATACACATTCGTGGTATGTCTCGAACTGGCATACCATGGCACATCAAACCAGCGCATGCAATTGCAGCACATAGCATCCAACGCATCGCATACCATTACACATAATACCTCACACGAGCAGAGCACACCATACCATTGCGTAACACAACAGCGCATACCATTTCACACACAGCATTCCATATCTTAGTGTAACGCAGCATCACAGTATTTCACACCACGGCAATTCGTACCATGGTTTACCTCGGCATATCATAATTTAACACATCATGCCATTCGGTATAGCCAAGAACCATGGCTTGACACAGCAGCACGTGACATAACACACCATCGACTATTCCATCACACCGTAACATGTCGTATTGGAATTGTTTTACACTAGTAACAGAGTGCACTGGTACCGTATCATAACAGAGCGTCGTGCAGATTCCCCGTATTATTCGCATCACCAGTACGTTGGACAGCATAGCGTCGTCGACGACGACGAGACACGTCGAGGTCTATCCGAACGCCTTGTACACATCACCCGTACTTTGGATAGCAGAGCGCAGGCGTTGTTGCCGAAGGACTCCTCATAATTCTTGACCGTTGCATCCTCGCACAGTTGGCACGCGCGCCAGCAGTGTTGGCATCCGCCACTTCCTTGTAGACAGCTGTCCCGCCCTGGCTCTTGAAGCTATCGGGGGCATTCGAAGGGCACCGTACCCGTGCATCCCCCGCGCCTTTTTGACCTTCCCGCGGATGCGCGTTTCTCGACAGGGGTCGGTGCTTATTGGTTTTCTTGGCGCTCGGGGTCTGCGCACCCTCTCGGAGCGGTGCACGCTCACAACGTACAGTTTCAGGTCTCGCTGCTTGTCCCCCACCCGACAGGTTGGGGCCGTTAGACTTGAATCACAGATTTCCCGATTCGCCCACCCTGCACATGGCGGCCGCCAGATCGTCAGGTCCCACGAGTGCCCCCGTAAGTGCCACCCCGCGCCACTCTGCACATTGTGGCCGTCAGATTCCCAGGTCCCCGAGTATCCCCGAGGGTACCGCCTCGCGCCGCTCTGCATGCAGCGGCCGCCAGATCCCCAGGTCCCCCGAGTGTCCCCGAGCGCCGCTTCCCGCGCCACTCTGCATACGGAGGCCGCCAGATCCCCAGCAGGTCCCCGAGTGTCCCCGAGAGTCCCACCTCGCGCCGCTCTGCAACCCGCGGCCGCCAGATCCCCAGGTCACCGAGTATCCCCGAGAGTCCTGCCTCGCGCCACTCTGCATACAGCGGCCGCCTGATCCTCAGCTCCCCGAGAGTCCCGCCTCGCGCCACTCTGCATACAGCGGCCGCCAGATCCCCAGGTCCCCCGAGTGTCCCCGAGTACCCCGCCTCGCGCCAATCTGCATACGGAGGCCGCCAGATCCCCAAATCCCCCACGTGACCCGAGTGCCCCGCCTCGCGCCACTCTGCAAAACGGAGGCCGCCAGATCCCCAGGTCCCCGAGTGTCCCCGAAGTCCCGCCTCGCGCCAGTTCAGGTGGAGTCGAGACCCGCGGCGCCAGATCCCCAGGTCCCCCGAGTGTCCCCGAAAGTCCCGCCTCGCGCCACTCTGCACACCGCGGCCGCCAGATCCCCAGGTCACCGAGTATCCCCGAGAGTCCCGCCTCGCGCCACTCTGCATACAGCGGCCGCCTGATCCTCAGCTCCCCGAGAGTCCTGCCTCGCGCCACTCTGCATACAGCGGCCGCCAGATCCCCAGGTCCCCCGAGTGCCCCCAAGTGCTCCGCCTCGCGCCAATCTGCATACGGAGGCCGCCAGATCCCCAGGTCCCCCGAGTGTCCCCGAGTGCCCCGCCTCGCGCCACTCTGCATACGGAGGCCGCCAGATCCCCAGGTCCCCGAGTGTCCCCGAGAGTCCCGCCTCGCGCCAGTCTGCAACCCGCGGCCTCCAGATCGCCAGGTGCCCCGAGTGTTCCCGAGTGTCCCGCCTCGCGCCGACACATCATAACATGGCAGAACGGTGTTAGAACCTGGTACAGCCCAATAGTTTAAGCTATGACAGTACAGTGCATAGCACCACACCACCTGACATAACATGTCCGAGCGTAACAACCGTAGTATATCATAACATGTCGTAACATAACGCACCATGACAGAGCAGTGCATACCATAGTAAAGCATCACAGCACCGAACATTCCATACCACGGCAACGCAATCATACCATAAGAACACATCGCATAACTGAGCATGCACACATGCCATGCCACAGCCTTACATCGCATGTCAAGGTACATCATATTGCAGCACAGCATACCCACGCATGATACGGCAGACCGGGGCATACATCAGGTACCATACCATATCAACCCATGCCACATTCTGACGTATCATATCATACAATACCATAGCACGACATAACGTATCATACCATCACACATCGTCACAACACGTATACCATGAATATAACAGCGCAGCACACTTTCCAGATCATAACATGACAGAGCCCAGCATACGATGTTAATTTATACCAGAACCTAACACAGCATAGCACAAACCGCCATGCTATAATGGATGATGATGCTGCTTATGATGATGCTGATGCTGATGCTGATGCTGATGATGATGCTGATGATGATGCTGATGATGATGTAAATGACGTTGTGAACGTGGAATGGCGATCCGTTGTGGTGGATTGTGTTTGCGCTGCGGAAGGTGGTGAGTTTGATGATTGAGATGATGATGGCGATGCCGGCGATTACACCAAGGATGGCGAAGGTGATGACTACACCGAAGATGCTGATGTTGATGCTGATGAGCAGTAGGTGGTGGCTGAGAGACGATGCAGACGAGTGTGCTATTGACTATGAGGAGAGTGGCGGTGAGGATGAGGATGATGCCGATGATGATGGCGACGATGACGACGACGGTGACGACGATGCCGATGATGTTAATTATGGTGGTAATGATTGTGTTCATCATATTAATGATGACGACGGCGATTCTGATGATGATGATCATGATGATGCGGATGCTGCTGCTGCTGATGATGATTATGCCGATGGTGGTGATGATGTGCGTTGATGGTGCTGATGCTGATGATGGAGGTGATGGTGATGCTGCTGATGCTGATGCTGTTGTTGTTGATGATGATGCTGACGATGATGATGCTGATGATGATGATGATGACGATGATGATGACGATGACAGTGGTGGTGGTGATGATTATGGTGATACTGATGATGATGATGATGATGATGATGAGGATGCGGATGCTGATGATGATGATGATGATGATGATGATGCTGATGCTGATGCTGATGATGATGATGATGATGATGATGATGATGATGATGATGATGATGGCGCTGACGATGATGATGCTGATGCTGATGCTGATGCTGATGATGATGATGATGATGCTGATGATGATGATTATGTACATCAAGAGGCATAGTATGAGAGGGACCGCCCTCCCCGTCCGAGAGCGGCAGGTGCCTCCTCCTACCTAAGCCGCGTCTACGGCGAGGACTGGAGCGTCACCGTGCGCCCGCACCGCTGGGCCGCCGAGCTGGGCCACGGCTTCGGAGGGGCAGGGGAAGTGGCGACGAGGGGCAGGGCGAGGACGAGGACGAGGAGGAGGATGAGGATGAGGATCAGGATGAGGATGAGGATGAGGATGAGGATGAAGGGATGATGATGATGATGATGATGATGATGATGATGATGATGATGATGATGATGATGATCATGATGATCTGATTGATGATGATGATGATGATGATGATGATTGATGATGATGATGATGATGACGATGATGATGCTGATGATGCTGAGAATGAGATGATGATGATGAGAATGATGATGAGATAGATGCGATAATGATATGATGATGATGATGATATGATGATGATGATGATGATGATGATGATGTGATGAAGATGATGATGATGATGATGATGATGAATGAGCTGATGCTGATGATTATGAGATGATGATGATGATGATGATGATGATGAGATGATGAATGATGATGATGATGATGATGCTGAATGATGATGAGGAGGAGGATGAGGAGGGGAGGGGAGGAGAGTAGGAGGAGGAGGAGGAGGAGGAGGAGGGAGCATGATGAGGATGATGAGATGATTGATGAGGAGGAGGAGGGAGGAGGAGAAGGAGGGAGGAAGAACAAGGGGGAAGAAGGGAGGAGAGGGGAGGAGGAGGAGGATAGGAGGAGGAGGAGGAGGAGAGAGGAGGATGAGAGGAGGAGGAAGGAGGAGAGGATGAGGAGGAGGAGGAGGAGAAGAGGAGGATGGGGGTGTGACAGAAGAGTAGGAGTCTGCAGGCGTGGGACGCCGTCCTCCGTCGGGGGGAGGGGGACCGGGTCGGACGACAGAGAGGGGCGGGGGACAGGGAAACGGAGGAGGGTGCGTGATCCGTCGCACGCAGCTGGTTGAGGCCCCGCCGCCGGGCGTATCCCTCCATGTTCTGGCGCCTCTGGTACTGGGAGGCTCCAGGAAAGCCAGTTGCACCAGCTGATTCGCCCCTACCACCATTGCGTCCGCCCCGAAGGGAGAAGGAGGAGGAGGAGGAGGAGGAGGATGAGGAGGAGGAGGAGGAGGAGGAGGAGGAGGAGGAGGAGGAGGAGGAGGGGTAGGGACATGATGATGCTGATGATGCTGATGATGATGATGATGATCATCATCATGATAATGAGGAGGATGACGACGATGATGCTGATGATGGTGGTGATGATGATTGTGATGGTGGTGGTGGTGGTGGTGGTGGTGGTGGTGATGATGATGATGATGATGATGATGATGATGATGATGATGATGATGATGATGATATGATGATGATGATGATGATGATGATGATGATGATGATGATGATGATGATGATGATGATGATGATGATGATGATGATGAAGAGGAGGAGGAGGAGGAGGAAGAGGAGGAGGACCAGTAGAGTGGGGAGATCAGGGATCTGATCATGAACCCCGTGTTAAACGCAGTCGTCCAGCCTTCGCGCCGAAGACCGTCGGACACCGCCGAAGACCGCGTGAGACCGCCAGAGACTGCCGAAGACAGCCGAAGACCGCTAGAAGACTGCTGGAGGATGTCTAACAAGGGGTCCGGGAGGGGAGAGGGGGATGGGGGATGGGGGAGGAGGAGGGGGAGGGGGGAGGGGAGTCCGTGCGCCCTCCTCCCTCTGTCGGGGGGGCGGCGCGCGGGAGTGGGCGGCGGCGAGTCGTGGAGATTGGGGGAGGGGGGGTGTGGAGGCTCTTCCCTCCTGGTGCGCGCATTGCCATTTTTTCCTTCCATCCCCCCCCCCCTCAGCCTCTTCGGGCAATCTTCGGCCTCCGGGGGCCCTCCCCTGGCCTCGGGAGCGTGACAGAAACGACTCAGGATGCAACGCCAGTCCCGGGGAAGCGGTCGGGACCCCTGGGGGTCGACGCAAGGAAAAAATCGCAACGTCGGGGGTCTGGGAAGGCCCCGCCCCACGCTGAAAAAGAGAGGCTGGAGGCCTCCCTGCTTCAGCGTGGGTGTTTGCCTGTCGGTGGGACCCTTCGGCTCCTCGTCGCCACTCCCGCAGCAGACCGCGCTGCGGCCAGGCAGGCTCTTCTGTCCGAGCACCATGTCCACAGCCGCAGCCATGGTGCAGAGGGTCGGTCGCCGATGGGCGACCGGGCGCTCGCTGGGTCGCGCTCCGCTCTTCGCCCGCGGGTCTTCAGAGGGTGCGCGTGCCGACCGAAGCTGCGTGCGAGCAGGCGCCCGCACGCTTTAGGGCCCTCATCCCCGCTCTGCCATGGGCCCCGCCCCCGCCCTCCCCTCCCTGCCCTCCTCCCTCCTCCCCCCTCCCCGCCGTCCGCCCTCCTCCCTCCAACCCCCTCCCTCCCCCTGCTCCCCGCCCTCCTCGCTCCAGCTTCCTCCTCCTCTCCTCTCCGTGCGCCCTCCTCCCCCCTATCCCCTCCCCCTCCCTGCTCTCCTCTCTCCTCCGTCCGCCAGCCTCCCCCCCCCCCACCCACGCCCGAGGGTGGCGAGGAGCGGGGCGGGGACGAGACGAGGGGCAAGGGCGATGGGGGAGGGGGGGGGAGGAGCTGCGGGAGCAGGAGAAGGAGGCGGCTAAGATTTGCAATGGCGGTGACATTGACGAGAGGGAAAATGCGGGTCCTGGCATCGCTCACGCGTGTGCCGTTTTTTTGTGTGCTCGGCGAGGGCCATGGAGGAGCATCTGGGATCCTCTCGCGAACAGATGCAAGTAGGAAGCCGAGAAATGCGCACAGAGTGAACGTCCGAGCGATGGCAAGGGGTGTGGACGTGTAGTAGGAGTCTCCGGGCGAGACCGTGTATGAGCACCAGTACAATGATAAAGGATGGCGAGGAGGAGTGGATCGTGCGCAGGCGAAGCAGGAGTACGTATGTGAAAGCGATGATGATCATGCTCGCGACGACGGTACCAATGTCGATAACGATGACGATGGTCAGTACTATGATGATGCCGCTGCTGCTGATGCTGATGATGGTGGTGATGATGCTGACGATGAAGCTGATGATGACAATGATCATGATGGAGGTGACGGAGGTGACGATGGCGAAATTGATGGTGACGCTGATGATCATAGGGATGCTATTGCTGCTGCTGGTGATGATGATGCTGATGGTGATGATGATGATGTTGATGATGATGATGCTGATGATGATGATGATGATGAGGAGTGTGTGGAGAGAGCGTTAATTGTAAGATAACCGAAGCTATGGTTGGCAATGCTGCATCAACAATTCAGAGGACGATGCCTTGTGCCAATTGTTCTCTACTGACGCATCACGTCGTCGAGGCTGACTCCTTCGGATGTGGCTGGATCGGAGGGCTGGATGCGGATGAGGAGGGCGAGGCGGACGAGACAGCGGGCCGTGACGAGGAGAGGGAGGAGCAGGAGGATACGGAGGAGGACGGAGGAGGAGGAGGAGCAGAAGGAGGGACCAGATGAGGCGGATAGGGGGTACCGATGGTGATGCTGCTGATGATGACCAGGCTGGGGACGGGACTGGGGATGAGGACGGGGATGATGATGATGATGCTAATGCTGCTGATGGTGATGATGATGCTGATGCTGATGGTGATGCTGATGATGATGGTGCTGATGCTGCTGATTGTGATAATGATGAGGATGAGGATGATGATGCTGATCATGATACTGATGATGCTGGTGACGATGCTGATGCTGATGATGCTGATGATGATGAGGCTGATAATAACTCTGATGATGATCATGATGCTGATGATGATGATGCAGATGCTGGTGATGACGCTTCTGATGATGCTGATGAAGATGAGGGGGAGGATGAGGATGAGGATGATGATGATGATGATGATGATGCTGATGATCATGAGAAGGCTAATGCTGGTGACGATGCTAATGCTGCTGCTGATGATGACGCTGATGATGCTGCTTTTGATGATGATGCCGATGCTGATGATCGTGATGCTGCTGCTGCTGGTGGCGATTGTGACGATGCTGATGATGCTGATGCTGATGCTGATATTGATGATGATGCTGATGTTGCTGATGCTGCTGATGATGATGACGGGTGGGGGGGGGAGAAGAGGAGACTCAGGCGGGCATCTTACTCTACTATCTATTACTATACTACTATTACTATATACTACTACTCACTACCCACTACTATACTACTCACTACTACTAACTCCTACTATTTCACTCTAACTACACGTACTACTAGTCTACAGCAGTAGTAGTACGATAGTGTAGTAGTAGTCGTAGTAGTAGTAGTACCCCGTCCCTTGAGCCCCCGGTACGTTACTACTAATACACAATCGAATAATTCTTACATCCCTCACTTAAGAGAAGCAGCCTCCGTCCACCGTAGTCCAGTCCCCAGTCCGTATTCCAGTCTCCGTATAAGACCTACAGTCCATTATTTTCAGTATTAGTCAGCGCTGTCGTAGTAGTAGTCGTAGTAGTAGTAGTAGTAGTAGTAGTAGTAGTAGT
>CAUYUJ010012472.1:0-16286 GCA_963575745.1 Prorocentrum cordatum | reverse complement strand
GGAGGAGGAGGAGGAGGAGGAGGAGGAGGACCAGTGAAAACCCAAGGCTTACCGAAGATGTTGGAACACCCTTCCCTTCGAGCTCCTTCTCCATAGGCCCCTACAAGGGTTATCTTCCACAGGGAACGTGCCAAAGCACCATTCTCGGGACTCCAACGCCACGAAATCAACCTGACCGTTGCGTCTTGACGCCACCCTCAATCGGTGAAGCTCGTGCAATTTTCTAAGACGAATGTGCGAGGTGCTAAGGCTAGAGCCACACATTGAAAACGGCCCGCCCTCAATACGTCAAACTCTTGCACATTTCAAGACGAATGCGGGCGGCGCTAAGGCGAGAGCCACATATTGAAGACGGCCCGCCCTCAACCCGTCAAGGCTTTACACATTGTTACACGAATGTGCGCAGCGCTAAGGCGAGAGCCACATCGTGGAAGCGGCCCGCCCTCCATCTGTGAGACCGCTGCCAATGTTTAGTTTCAGCGCCATCAATGGCGAGGGAGTCTCAAGCGAAACGCCCAGCCCGCCCTTTCGACTGGCCTCGGGGTGCGACAGGTAGGAGTTGTTCATAAAGAATGGAGGAGGAGGAAGAGGAGGAGGAGGAGGAGGAGGAGGAGGAAGAGGAGGAGGAGGAGGAGGAGGAGGAGGAGGAGGAGGAGGAGGGGGATGAGGAGGAGGCAGGAGGACGAGGAGGACCGGAGGAGGGGAAACGAGGAGGACGAGGAGGACGAGGAGGACGAGGATGAGGTGAGGACAAGGAAGAAGAGGAGGGAGGAGGAGAGGGCACGGCCACCAGCGGGCAAACTCCCTTGGAGCTTGCAGGGGCGCTTCCTGCCCCCCACCGCCTGTCCATCGTGCATTCATATTTTGCCAGCGATGCGTCCCACGAAGTTGCTCTAGCCCTGTTTCGGCGGCGAGTGGAGGGGTAAGCGAGAAGGAGGAGGCCTTCTCAGAAGGCGGCGGGAACTCTCAGAAGCCCTCGCCCCTTGTGGGAGGTCTTCCGTATCTTCGGGCAAGGTTTCAAACATTTCTCAGAAAATTGTAGGACTTCCAAGCCTTCCGAGAAGGCCCGCCCCTTCTCACTTCTCCTCGGGCGCACCACCGAAAGGTGGCTCTATCCCTGTTAGCATTGGTTCTGAGGCACAAGACCGCCTTTGAAGCCCAAGGGTGTCCCGACTCGGGATCACGAGGGGAGAGTGCCACAGGCCGGATCTTCGCTGGTGCTCGGGGACGGCAAGGACTGCGTCTGCTTCGACTCCGAGGCTTGACGGGGGCAGACGAGTGGGGCTGTGCCATGCTCCGCGGGGGCACCGAGCGAGTTGATCGCGGTGCTCCCCTCTCGGCGCTTCTGCCTCACGACGCAGTGCTTGCTCTGCTTCTCCCTCGCCTTTCTCTCTCCTTTCCTCCTGACGCTGCAGCACTGGACCCCCGCGACAGGTGGTGAGCTACCCCCCAGTCATATCTGAGTCCGAGGTGTCTCCAAAGGGGCCGTGCCCGCGGCCCCACCCGATGCTTACCCAAGCCACCACCACCACCACCACCACCACCACCACCACCACCACCACCACCACCACCACCTTCACCATCCCACCACCACCACCACCACCGCCGCCGCCGCCGCCGCCGGCGCCACCACCACCACCACCACCCCACCACCACCACCACCCCACCACCCCACCACCACCACCACCACCACCGCCGCCGCCGCCGCCGCCACCACCACCACCACCCACCACCCCACCACTACCCACTCAGCCACCCACCCACCCACCCACCCACTCACCCACAACCACCACCACTACCAGCACCAGCAGCAGCACCACCACCACTGCCATCACCCACTACCACCATCACCACCACCACCACCACTACCACCACACCACTACCACACCACCACCACAACCCCACCACTACCACACCACCACCCCCACCACCACCACCCACCACCCCCACCACCACCACCACCACACCATCCACACCCCACCACCACATCCTACCACCCCGCCGCCGCCGCCGCCACCACCACCACCACCACCACTCCACCACGCCACCACCACCAGACCAACCACACCTACCTCCACCACCACCACCACCACCACAACCACCACCACCGCCGCCGCCGCCCCAGCCACCCCCACCACCACACACACCAGCACCTAGCAGCATGTCACCACCACCACTACCATCACCACTACACCATCACCACACCACACTACCACCACCTCCACCACCACCACCACCACACAAACACACCACCACCACCACCACCACCCCCTCCCACCACCACACACAACAACACGCCGCTCGCCGCCGCCGCCACACACCACCACCACCCCACCCCACCACCCCCGCACTGCCACCACCCCACCACCCCACCACCACCACCACACCACCACCACCGCGCCGCCGCCGCCGCCACCACCACCACCACCACCCCACCCAACCAACCCCACTCACCCACCCACCTACCCACCCGCTTCTACCCACAACCACACCACCACACCAACCAATACCAGCGCAGCAGCAGCACCACACCACCACATACACATACCTACCACCACCAAACACCCACTACCACCACCACCACCACCACCACCACCATCACCACCACCACCATCACCACCACCACTACCACCACCTCCACCTCCCCTCCCCTCCCATCCGGCCCTTTCCGCCCCCCTATGCCTCTCCCTCCTCCCCTCTCCCGCCTCCCCCTCCCGCGTCCCGCCCCGCCGCTCCCTCTCCCTCCCCCCCTCCCGCTCACTCCTCCCACCTCCTGCCCCCCTCCCCTCCCTATCCCTCCTCCCTCTCCTCTGTCACACTTCGACTCATTCTCCCTGTCCGTCTCCCTCTCCCCCTCCGTCTCCTCCTGTCCTTCCCCCGATCCCCTCCCTGCAGCGCCGCTTCCTCTCTGCTCCTATTCCTCTGGGAATGCGGCTCGAGGGGGGCGAACGCGAAGCATGTTTTCGTCAGAGTTATTTGTTCCATATCTCTCCCTGCTGTGTGTGTGTATGTGTGTTTGTATGTTTGCATGTGTGCATGTGTGCATGTGTGTATGTGTGTATGTGTGCATGTGTGTATGTGTGTATGTGTGTATGTGTGTATGTGTGTATGCGTGTATACGTGTATGTGCATGTGTATGTGTATGTGTATGTGTACGTGTATGCGTATGTGTATGTGTATGTGTATGTGTATGTGTATGTGAGTGTGCATGTATGCGTGAACATATATATATATATATATCCACATATATATAAATACATATTCATATTCACAATGTATGTATATATGTATACACGGCTGTGTGTATGTATATGTAATGTATGTATGTAGGTATATGTGATTTATGTATGTGTATGTGTATGTGTATGTGTAGTTGTATGTGTGTGTGAATCTGAATCTGAATCTGCATGTATGCGTGTATATATATATATATATATATCCATATATTTACACATCTGTATTTATACGTGTATATATGTATACACGGTTGTGTGTATGTATATGTGATTTATGCATACACACATTTATATATACATATATATATATATATGTATAGAGAGATTGTACAGCTGTGCATGCATATGCGCGCGTACGTCTGGCAGTCTTTTTCGATATGGCAGGAAGCGGTTGCTTTGTGAGACGCTGCCGATCGAGAACGGCCAGCGCCCCTCCGTCTACCGTGATCTCCAGCGGCACACGGGCCAGGCTCCACCCCGTGGCCCAGGGCTGGGGCCCTCAGCCTCGCCAAGCATCCTGCGGGGCACGACCGCGAGGAGCTCCGCCCGCGAGGGAGCCCCGCGCGCCGCCCGGGGCGCCCGCGCGGCGGGGCCGCCCCCGCGCTTCTGGCTCGTCCTGCGCCGCGCGGCCCGTGCGCTGGCCGGCGCTGCTCGCCCTCCGCCGCTCGGCGCGCTGCCGGTGCGCGCCCTCGCTGGCGGGCTTGGCTTGTTATCCACCACCACCACCAGAAGTACCCATCGGTCGTTGAAAGTAGTTATTTTGGGATTCCCAGATTCCAATCTACTTTAAGCGCCTTCCTACTTCAATGATCGAGCGGCTTCACCTTTCCCGTCCTCCCAGGAGGGCGGACGGAACCCAATCTACTTTCAACGCCTTCCTACTTCATGTTTCTACCCACTTCTTCCGACCGATGGGTAGGAATGGGAGGTGTTGCTCCTCCTCTCCTCCACCTCCTCCTCCTCCTCCTTTTCCTCCTCCTCCTCCTCCTCCTCCTCCTCCTCCTTCTCCTCCTCCTCCTCCTCCCCCCCTCCAACTTCTGGTGGTTGTGGTGGTGGTGGTGGAGAACAGGCCCATCACTCGCGTCCTCGCTGCGCACGCCCTCCGGCATGCACGCACGAGGGCTGCGGCTTCGCGCGTGCTCCTCCCGGCCCCAGCGCGCGCGCGCGCGCCTCTTCCCGCCTTCGCCGCGCCCCAGTCGGCCGCGTGCATCCCGCGTCCGCCTCGGAGCGCGGCTCGGAGTCTCGTCGCTGCGACGAGACAGTGCTCGCCTTCGCCGTTCGGTGGCAACGTTCGGGGGGGACCCCCGATTGAGCGACGCAGAAAAACGGGCTCGACTGCGCGGCCATTCGCGCTGAAGCTGGCCCTGTAAGGTGGCGCGTGCGCGCCCTCGTTTCCAACTGAGCGTGCCGCGCCAGGCGGCCCGCGCAAGCCGCGGCGTAAGGTCGCTGTGTCGTTGCGTACGGCCCTGTTTTTTCCGTTGCTGAATTGCCCGCTGATCGCCGATGGGGGCCTGACAGCCCACCCCGCTCAGGAGTGTGCGGGTTCGCTATCGGGCGCCTGTCGCCGATTTGTCGGTGATGTATCACCGATTCCAGGTCGATGTTCCCCCCCTTTGAGCCGGTCCCCTCCTAACGTTCCTCCTCGCCATGCCACGGCCCTCAGCGGCTGAGGCGCCGGCTGCCTCGACCTCGCCGCGGGTGCGGGGATGCTCCCTCTGCGTGCCTTCAGGACGCTGAAACAAGAACCGCTTCGGGATGAGATCGGCGGCGAGCGAGGGGGGAGGTGAGAAGGAGCAGGCCTTCTCAGAAGGCTCGGAAGTCCCTCTGCCTTCTGAGAAATTTTATAAACTTTCCCCGAAAACAAAAAAACTTCTCAGATGGCGCGAGTGCTTCTGAGAAGTCCCGCCGCCTTCTGAGAAGGCCTTCTTCTTATTTTCTCCCCCTCGCTCGCCGCCGACAGAAGGGTCTTTGGCTTTTCGGGCCGTTCCCTGGATCTCGATGGGGGAACCCTTTGGTTCTTTTTTTCAGCTTTCTTCTGCTATCGCGATGACTGTAGGTCAAGCCCTGCCACACGCGTTGGCCACTTGCGCTCAAGCTTGTGGCCCAGGAAGGCCGCGCCATTCTCTGCTCCACGCTGCGGTGCCGTCAGCGGCCTGCGTCAGTCACGGTCGCATGGTTTCAAACTTCGCCCCCTCCCGGCCGTGCCACGCGGGGATGTAGCCTCGTGTTCTTCGCTGGAGGATACTTCCACCTTCACCGTGCACCAACGGCGCGGCTTTCAGGGCCGCCGTGGTTCACCAGGCCTTGCGCGCATTAGGAACCGTGCGATATCGTGCGGCATCCCTCCTCCCTCCCTTCTTTCTCCTCCCTTCCCATCGGCCCTCCGCCCTTCGATGCTGGTGCGGTCCCGCAGGGAGAGGATAGTGCGGTCGGGGGGGTTCTGGAGAAGCTCTGGCCCAGACCTGCTGTTCCGTTGTTCCGACAGTACTTCGTGGCGGATCCTGGATAATGTCTTCGGTCCACTGCACTCCACCGTTCCGCGCTCGCCCTTCGAGCACAGCAGCTTCTGACCTCGGTGGAACCATGTGCTGAGGGCCATAAGTGTGCCGCTGTTGAGTGGTCCATCCTCCTAGCTGCCGCCTGCTAAGGCCTTGTCAATTCGTAAAGTGTTTGCGCCTTCGATGGCAAATCGCCAGCCTCGGTGATCAGGTGACGGACGCCACCTGGGCGGCGCTGTTCGGCCCGCGCGTGCGGCGGCCCCGGCACCCGTGTGGCCGCCCCACGCGCGCGCGCGCCCGCCGCACACGTCGCCCGGAGACCGCGCTTCAGCGAAGAATGCGGGAAATTGGCCCTCATATGCCCCATGCCTCCGAAGCGCTCGCGTTCCCTGCAGCTTCTCGGTCCCCGCCTCTTCCACGCTCTTGCTTCGCCAAGGTTAGCCGGCGTCGCTGCATAATTCCGACCCCGGCGACCAGGTGGCGGACGCCACCTGAGCGCGGCGCTGTTCGGCCCGCGCGCGCGACGGCCCCTGGCACCTGTGGTGCCGCCCCGCGCGCGCGCCACGCGCGCTGCCCAGAGACCGCTCTCTGGCGAGGGGTGCGGGAGAATCTTCTTTTGCGTCGTTGTGGTGCAAATCACGACACTGGCGAAGCGGAGGCAAGCATCAATTCTCCGTTGGGTCCCCTTTCAATCAGCTGTGAATCCAGCGTCCACATGACTTCTCACAGCGTGCTGCCCTCGTCCTTCCCCCCTTCACCTCCTCCTGCCTTCCCTGTCTCTCCCTCCTTCCCTTTATGTCCTCCTTCCTGCCTCCCTCCCTCCTTCCTTCTTCACCTCTTCGTATTGCCGTGCTGCTTCAGCTCTTCACGGTCCAGTCGGGGTCATTCCTGCTTCTCTGCTGCGAGAGGGTGCGCCAGCTCCTTCCTCCTCCGTTCTGCTGCTGCTGCTTCTCCTCATCCTCCTTGTGCCAAACTGGTGCCATCCTGGTTCGGCTGCTGTTCGCTCGTGCGCGTTCGATCGCGGTGCCTTCGGTCGCTCTAGCCGGTCCACGTCGGTCAGCTTCTACGGCTTTTGCTTCGCCGCCCATCCATGTGTGGGCAACCCGCGCCGCGGGTGCTCGATCCCATCCAGTGCCCAATCCTATCGCGCATCGGTTTCCTTCTCCTCTCTCCCCCCCTCATTTTTCTCTCCGTTCCCGCCCGCGTGTGTCGAGGACAATGTTCGAGGGGATAGGCTTAAGGGGGGATGCGTCGATTTCCCATCACCCAGTCATCGCCGATAAGGGCCCGGTGGCCCCGCCCGCCCATGAACGTGCGGTTTCGCTATCGGGTCTTAGTGTCCATCCATCGGCGATGTATCGTCGATGTCAGGTCCATGCTTCCCCCCCCAAGCTGGTCTCCCCTCGATCGTTTCCCCTCACTGTCTCCCCCCGTCGCCCGCCTGTCTCGGGAGGGATGCTTCCACGCCAACGGGGAGAAGAAGACGGGGTGCTCGCAGCGCTTCACCCGCGACCAGGCCGGCCGACACTGCGGGAAAACGCGACCGGGGACGTGCGAGCACACGCACGCCCACTCCCGAGTTCTGTGGCCGCGTTGCCGTGCACAACCGCTGCCGCATTGGGGCTGTGAGGAGGCCTGTCGTCATGATCGCCAGCCTCGTCATGGCAGTCGTCATCACTGTCGCCATCGTCGTCGTCGTCGTCGTCGTCGTCGTCGTCGTCGTCGTCGTCGTCGTCGTCGTCGTCGTCGGCGTCGTCATCATGAACGTCATCATCGCCATCGTCGACGTCCTCGCCCTCGTCATCATTGCCGCATGTCCGCTGCGCGGGATTTGCCCTTCGGACCCACTGGGGCCCGCTGAGCGGGAGCCACGGCGGGCCCCCCGGGGGGGGAAGACAAGAGCGCAAGTCTCCCAATCGACCCAATCGGTGGGTGCCCCGGCGCGGGCGGCCGAACGCCCGGGCCCGTCTCGGGGCTCTCTCTTTCGGGACCGCCCCGGGGCCTGCCGGGGGCCGCCGCGGGCTCTCTCGGTGCTCTCTCGGGGCCTCTCTCGGGGCCGCCTCGGCGTCCCCGTGGGGGGGTCTGTGGGGCACGTTTTTGAGTCTGGGCCGTCTTGGGGCTGTCTCGGAGCCACCCTGAGGCCGCCGTGAAGGGCTGAGTCCCTCGGGCCATCTTGGGAGCCATCTTGGGAGCTCTCTTTGGGGCCTCCTTGGTCGTCCAGGGTCTCTTGGAGGCCTCTTGGCTTCTTTCATCATGGCACGGCCTGTTGTCCGCGCTATGCCTTGGTGCCCAAGACAGCTAGAAATTTCCGTGCGCAAAGTGCGCGCGACGGCTATAGTACTATGCAGTGCTTGAACGTCGTGCGACTGATCGATACATCGTCGTCTTCATTGTTGGCGTCGTTGTCCTAGTCCCAATCCTCACCGTGATCATCGTGCTTACCATCGTAGTCATTTGCTCAAGCGCATTCGATTTCATGTGCTCGGGTATGTACTTTTTGCGGAGTCCTCCGATTTTTAACTCATGGGGAGTAACCTAAGTGTCCCGTCAGCCTTTGTGGAGGCTGAGCAGCAGCGATGGCTGCAGCCCCACAGCCTTTGCATCGACACACTCCTTCAGGTGCAGCAGCAGCCTTTGGTAAACATGTTTAAGGACGACCTATATTTGTGTTCTTGCTTCACCAAGTGCAGCGCTGCGAATGGAGCGTTGGTGAGTCATTATTTTATCACCGACGGCACACACATCAATTTTCGCTGACGCGCATATCTGCCACTGCGCTCAGGGGTGTAGCCAGGGTGCTCAGCGTGGTCGCATGTATATTTTGTTCCATTGCCGGGTCGTTTCTGTTTGGATGGTACGTTCAAGTTTGCGCAGGAGTATGGATGCGTATGCGCTGAGCCACGCAGGATACGTATGCGCTGAGCCACGCTGGCTCTCTAGTTTCGTCTTCCCCCAACAAGGGCGAGACAGTTCGTCGCACGATGGGTGTAGTGGCTTGCCCTTCAGGAGACGGAGGAGGAACGGGGGGGGAGGGGAGGGGGGAGATCAAGGTGGAGGCGAACGATGGTATTTCCGATCAGTGCTCTTATTCAATGTACGATGGGTGGGCGGGAGCTCCGCAGGAGAAGTGCACCAGGCCGTTGCATTGAGCACAGCGGCGGCGGTGCGCGCGCTCCCTGCGAGCCCCAGGGTCTCCTGCGAAGCGCAATTTGTCGCCGCAGTTAAGACTGCGACTCTCTCTCTCTCTCTCGTGCAGACATACTCATAGCGGGAAGTGTCAGGAAACAGGACGACTACGACGACGACGACGACGACGACGTCCGTGCCGAATATTGCTTGGCCGTTCCGTCGGCATGTGGGTCACGCGCGCGCGCACGTCGAGAACATTCCACAGTCGTCGTGTGCCCGCCAACTCCGTCAAATAATCCAATGCGGGCCACGCGCGCGTCTCCGATCGCGCACGGCGAAAGCCTTCCCGAACCATTGGTTTTCAAAGCGTTTCAACACAGAAAAGGCCAAACACATGTAAAGACAACCATCCGTACATATATTTGCTAGATTCACAGAAACGCACGCGCAACTGATTATTGATGAAAGTTATTTTGAAATGCGCGCGCGGGAAGCGCATGATAGTATTTGAAGGTTACCCTGACGAAACACACTTCTTAGATCAACGCGTGTGCATCGCGTTGTGTGATTTGACAGGGACGCGGGATGGGAGGTAAAGTGGCCTGGCAGGCGTGGTATTGTTGGATGTTTTGGATCAGCCATTGCGCAAAATAGGTATGAGCATGTAGTGTATAGAGGAGAGGGCAGAAGTCCGGCCTCGGCAGAGGTGTAGACTCCAAGTCTTGTGAGGCCAGGGGATCTACGTGGTGCAAGCCACCGGACGCGAAGTTTGCGGCGAGGCACACGGCGGCGACGCGGGTGGCGACGGGACCACCGCGCGAAAGTCCGGCACGCCCAGCGAGCGCACGCGCGGGCCACGAGGCTGCGACGGCCGCTCACCGCTCCCCAAAAGCCGGGCGCACCCTTGGGCGCACGGGGCGACGGCGGGGCGGCGACGGTCGGCCCCCCACGCGACGGCCCGGCACACCCAGCCTGGCGCGTGGGGCGGCGGCCGGGCGGCGGCGGGGCGGCCACTGGGCGCAAACCCGGCACAGCCTTCAACGATTTGGAATCGGGGGCGGCAAAGAGGGGGGTGAGGACCAGGGGGGACGGATGTCGTGGCGGGGGCCCATGATATCTCCCCAGGTTTCATGGCGCCCCTTCTGGGACCGCCCCCAGTGGAACGTAAGCGGGAGCCCTCTGGTGCAAGAGCGCATCTTCGTGCCCATTCGGGGGGCGGCTGCTTCTCATTCCAGATAGAGCAACGGTCGTCGTGGTGTGCGGATACAGGAGTACTGCAAGCGCAGTGGCGGATGATTCAGTTTGGCCGTCCCATAGATGATAGAAGTGTTATTAGTGCAGCTGTCGAAATCTCGCATGACAGCTATAACGTGCGAGAAGGGGACGTTGCTGGGCAGAACAAATGGGTCTATACTGAAAAGTCCTTCAAGAAAACGGATGATGTTGTCAATCGCATGAAGGCTGTTTGTGGTGCTCGGGGGTACTCAATTTGTCTGCGCAATTCCGAGCACGTGGCGAAGTACATCCAGAGTGGGTCGTGGGTCTCTTCTGGAATGCTGCCTGGTGGGTACTGGCACAAGGTATTTGATGGGCACATCACAGATACAGTTAAGCTCTTATCCACTCAGCTTCCAGTGGAGCTGATTCGGACTCACGTGCCCAAGCCCGTTTATCCTCTCGAGCCAAGTTGCCTCAAGTTTGTCAAACACGTAAAGGGTATAACGGATCTGGAGGCAGATGAGGCTTATAACATTGTATTTATCCATCGGCCTGCGGCAACCCCGCTACCGTGCCAGCGCAGCAGCGCAGCAGGAAGAGGGTGCAGTTCAAGGCACACTCCAGTTGAGTACCTTTTTCGAATTTTCGTGGGTCTTGTCCATCTTGGGGACGTGACTGCGGATATTGGGACTGCCTTGGACCCTCTTGGGGCTGTCTTGAGGCGCGCTTGGGGCCGTCTTGAACCTTTTTGGGAGCTTCTTCGGAGCGATCTGGAGCCAAACATTGTCGGAAGCAAACTACGTTCAACACATTCACATACACATTTTTATATGCATGTGTATAATGCGTCATGCGGCCTCGCTCGAGTCCACTATGGACATACCTTGGACATTGCAAAGGCCTTACGGCTGGTGCTGCCAACTCTGTTTGCTAGGCCGAGGCGAGGAGGAGGAGGAGGAGGAGGAGGAGGAGGAGGAGGAGGAGGAGAGAGGAGAGGAGGAGGAGGAGGAGGAGGAGGATGAGGAGAGAGGAGGAGGGAGGAGGAGGAGGAGGAGGCGGAGGGGAGGAGGCGAGAGTAGGGGACGGAGGAGGAGGAGGATGAGAGGAGGAGGAGGAGGAGGAGGAGGACGGAGGAGGAGGAGGAGGAGGAGGAGGAGGAGGAGGAGGAGGAGGAGAGGAGGAGGAGGAGGAGGAGGAGGAGCAGGAGGGAGGAGGAGGAGGAGGAGAGAGGAGGAGGAGGAGGAGGAGGAGGAAGGAGGAGGAGGCGAGGGCGAGGAGGAGGAGGGAGGAGGAGGAGGAGGAGGGAGGAGGAGGAGGGGAGGAGGAGGAGAGGAGGAGGAGGAGGAGGAGAGGCGGGAGGAGCGAGGAGGAGAGGAGGAGGAGGAGGAGGGACGGAGGAGGAGGAGGAGGGGAGGAGGGCGGACGAGGAGGGCCGAGGAGGAGGAGGAGAGAGGAGGAGGAGGGAGGAGGAGGAGGAGGAGGAGAGGAGGAGGAGGCGGAGGAGGAGGAGGAGGGAGGGGAGTGGGAGGCGGAGGAGAAGGAGGAGGAGGAGGAGAGAGGAGGAGGAAGGAGGAGGAGGGAGAGAGGAGGAGGAGGAGGAGGAGGAGGAGGAGGAGGAGGAGGAGGAGGAGGAGGCAGGATGAGGAGGAGGAGGAGGAGGAGGAGGAGGAGGAGGCGGATGAGGAGGAGGAGGAGTAGGAGGAGGAGGAGGAGGAGGAGGAGGAAGGAAGGAGAGGAGTAGGAGGAGGAGGAGGAGGAGGGAGGAGGAGGAGGAGGAGGAGGCAGGAGGAGGAGGAGGAGGAGGAGGAGGAGGAGGAGGAGGAGGAGGAGGAGGAGGGGGAAGCGGAGGCGGAGGCGGAGGCGGAGGAGGAGGGCATACATATTTTGGATATTTCTCGGGGCCTCTTGGGGCACCTCTGGGAAAATCTTTGCGCCCGAGTTCTCCCGAGGACGCCTGGTCGAACAATACCTTGGGACACCGGGACGGGTCTGAGTGCCGTTCGAGAATCGTCTTGGGCCGTTTTTGAGGAGTTCTTGGGCAGTCTTGGGGCTGGTTTGGGTTCCCGCCTGCCCGCCCGCCTGCTTTGTCCTGCCGGCCCTGGCCTCCCGCCTGCGCGTTCGCCGTCGTCTGCTTCCTTCTCGTTCCCTCTTTCTCCTTGTCCGTCGCCGAGCAGCACAGGCTGCCGGGAGCCAGTGACGGAACGCCCTCTCGGCGCACGCGTCCGCCGATGCGCCCAAGGGCGAGGATGTGCGAGTGAGGAGTCGCCGAAGAGGGGTTCCTCTTGGGGCCATCTAGGACGGTCTTGGGGGCTTCGTCGGGCTCGCTGAAGCTTGCCCCAGACGGTCGAAAGCTGAAACTCATAGGGGTCAAGCAGAATTGATTTCCCTCAGGCTCTCTTTCTTTCTGCTGTCTCGCTGAAGCCTTGCGTGGGCATCTCTCGGGGACTTCTTGGGACCTTCGGGCGTATCTTAGGGAGGTCTTGGAGCCTGATCGTTCCCGACGAGGCTTGGCTGAACCGTCTTGGGGACCGCTGAGCTGTTCCTGGATCCGTTTAGGGACCCTCTCGGGCTCTGTTTGGTTTCTCTGACAGGCCTGGGGCTGTCTTGGGGCATATTTGGAGCCGTCTTGGGGGCTTTGAAACTCTCGGCAGCTTACCCGCGGCGACCTCAGGCAGGAAAGACTCGGAAGCAGAATCAATGAATTTCCTCGCGGTTTTCCAATGCTTCTCGCTTCCTTGAACCTCGCTGAAGGCCTCTGCGAGCGCCTCTTGAAGGCCTCTTGGGGCCCACTGTGAGATAATGTTGTAACATCTGTTGGATTGCCTGGGATCTGTTTTGATTTTTTTCTTAGAGCCGTCTGGAGGCTGACAATGAATAGCGCGGTAGTAGGCAGGGGAGTCGCCCCCAAGAGCACTTACATAACCCCTACCAGAAGGAAGGTAAGAAGGAAGGCAATACCAGACGACAGAGAAGCATTCCAAGCACGCCGACGTGCTGTTGGCGCGGTGGCGGATTGGTCCCACGGGATGTGGAAAGTCTCACATCATCAACTTGCTTTACAACAAGACTGTCTGTCCGTCCAAGGCGTCAGCTAATTCTGTCACTCGGAACATTCACGTGACTCGCGGCACAATCAATACAGTTTTTGATTCTCCAGGGGTCACTCATTACCCCGTCAACGTGTTCGATTGTTTAGGATTTTGTGATTCGGAGATCGAAGCGTCTGAAGTCTTCGCTATTATCAAGCAGACAATCGAAGCCACTGTCTTGTGCGTTCACAAAGTCGTGATCGTTTGCTCCGGCCGGCTTGAGAAGCCGCAAGAGGAGGCTATCCGGAAAGCAATGGTTTGGTTGCAGTTTCGTAAGTACCCGCAGAATTTTACACTATTATATACTAAGTGCGATGGAATAGATGAAGCTCAGCGCGCTTCATCATTAGCTGAAGTCTTGTCTCGATTGGAGCTTCCTCCCTCGAAAATGGTCCCCAGCTGGTATCCAAGTGCCATCCTTCGTGGAGGTAGGCCAGGGGCAGCGAACTTGCTTGCGCTTCAAGAAGCAGTTGCCTTGCCCCCCCAGGCGCCGTTCAATGAGATTCATGATGACTTCTGTCGTGTGCTCGATGCGATTTTTATGATTCCAGAGACTGCTATCCCGGTCCATATGTCAGAGGCTGCGTGTCCGATCTTATAAGAGGTTGATTTGGCAGGATTGTAGGTCATCAGCATCTTCGCGATGTGAGTACGACCGGTATTTGCTGGTTTGCCTATTCTGGGTCAGCTCCCGTGGCGTTCCGGGTCTGCCAGGCGAGTTCCTATTTCGCCTGATGGTCGAGGCCGGGAGGCATTCGAGACTTGGTGGTCGCGCTCCCCTCATCAAGAAAGAGGACGCCGCTGAGCACGACTGGGCTCACGATTTTCTACAAGCACGCCTCCTGTGCGTATGCGGTGCTGGCCGAGAGAAGGTGGACGGGGGTGCTGGCGGCAAGTGTGGATGGGCGGTGAAGGAGGGCGGAAGCGAGGAGGGGGGGAAGGAGGGAAGACCAGAGGGGAAGAGGAAGGAGGGCGGAAGGGAAGAGGGGAAGAGGAAGGAGGGCGGAAGGGAAGAGGGGAGGAAGGAGGGCGGAAGGGAGGAGGGGAGGGAGGAGGGAACACCGGAGGGAGCGCCAGCCCCCCGCTAGCCTGACCTGCCCTGGGTTGGCGGCAACGCCGGCTTTGAGTCGGGCGTGTCCCTCTACAGGAGGACTATGCAATAATAGTAGGAAGACAGTATGGGGACGATTTTTCTATTATTTTCGAGTACTTTCGAATATTTTTTCATTATCTTTTGTTTTTATTCCTCCAAAATCCGCCTTAAGGGGGACATGCCCGACCTAACGCTGGCTGCCGTCCTTGCTTCTTTCTATCCCCTGCGCTCCGCCAAGGTGTTGCTTGCTCATGTGAAGCCGTCCTCTTCGAGAGGCAACGCGCAGAAGCCTCCGGCTGCTGCTGCTCCCCCTGCTGCCGCGGGGTTTGACGAGCCTCCCCCGTCTGCCTTGGGGGCCCAGCATTATCATCTAGACTGAAGCGGCCGCGAGGTCGTCGGCGTGCTGCTCAACGTGGACATCAAGAGCCGCGAACCCAGCGGGTGTCTGTCCAATGCTCTGCGTCCTGCTCCTTCGGCACTGCTGCTCTCCTCGTCGCGGCTGGGCTGCGCGTGGAATCCTGGTCTGGACTGCGACGGGCCATGTTGAGGAAGGTGGGAGGATGTGGAGGAAAATGAGGAGGAGATGAGGATGAGGATGAGGATGAGGCTGAGGATGACGATGAGGATGAGGATGAGGATGAGGATGAGGAGGAGGAGGAGGGGGAGGAGGAGGGGGACGAGGAGGATGATGATGATGATGAGGAGGAGGAGGAGGAGGGTGAGGAAAGATGCGACGGCTCACGCAAGCCAGCGATTGTCCAACGTAAAAGGTGGAGGGACGGAGGAGGAGGAGGATCAGTGTGAACCCATGAGTCATCAAACGATGTTGGAATAAGTCCTCCCTCCAAGCTCCCTCTCTTCAGAGGCCCTGCCTCGTTGGAAGACAACCGTTTGAATACCCTGGAGCATGCCAAAGCATTGTTCGCGGGATTCCAACGCCACGGGTCAACCTGGCTGCTGCGTCTTGACGATTCTGAGTCGTGCCAGAACGCCATTCTTGGGACGTCAGCACCGCGAGCGAACGTAATTGTTGCACACTCATGTTTGATCACGGGAGCCCGTGGAACTTTTGCAAATTGTTAAAGCGAATGTGCGCGGCGCGAAGTCGGGAGCCGCATTTTGAAACGGAACCGCCCTTAAGCCGTGATTTTTTTTGCAACTTTACAATAAAATGTGCGCGGCGCTTAGGCGGGAACCACATTTTGAAGACGGAACCCCCTCAATCCGTGAAGCTCCTGCAAATTTGTCAACGAATGTGCGCGGCGCTAAGGCGGGCGCCACATTTTGAAAACCACCCGCCCTCAATCCTTGAAGTGTGCGGCGCTAAGGCGAGAGCCACATTTTGAAAAGGACCCACTCTTCATTTGTGAATCTCTTGCCAGTTTTGAAGCTTCAGGGTCATACATGGTGGGAAAGCCTCAGGCAAAACGGCCCGCCTGCCCTAAAAACTGGCCTCGGAATGCGACAGGGAGAAGTTAGTTATAAGGGAAAAGGAATCGAGGAGGAGGAGGGATGCGGATGAGGATGAGGATGATGATGCTGCTGATGATGACGATGATGCTGATGAGGCGGCTGATGATGCTGCTGATGATGCTGATGATGAGGATGCTGATGATGATGCTGATGATGCTGATGCTGATTCTGCTGAGGATGATGTAGATGATCCTGATGACGATGATGATGCTGCTGCTGCTGATGATGATTAGGCAGATGATGATGATGATGATGATGATGATGAGGATGATGCTGATCACGATGATGACGGTGATGATGATGCTGATGATGATGATGAGGATGATGATAATGATGATGACGATGCTGCTGATGATAATGATGCTGAATATGATGATGATGCTGATGATGATGACGATGATGACGCTGATGATTATATGATGATGCTGATGATGCTGAATATGATGCTGATGCTGATGATGCGGATGATGATGATGATGATGATGATGATGATGATGATGATGATGATGATGATGATGATGATGATGATGATGATGATGATGATGATGAT
>CAUYUJ010012471.1:0-16292 GCA_963575745.1 Prorocentrum cordatum | reverse complement strand
GTAGTAGTAGTAGTAGTAGTAGTAGTAGTAGTAGTAGTAGTAGTAGTAGTAGTAGTAGTAGTAGTAGTGTAGTGTAGTAGTAGTAGTAGTAGTAGTAGTAGTAGTAGTAGTAGTAGTAGTAGTAGTAGTAGTAGTAGTAGTAGTAGTAGTAGTAGTATTAGTAGTACTAGTTGTAGTAGTAGTAGTAGTAGTAGTAGTAGTAGTAGTAGTAGTAGTAGTAGTAGTAGTAGTAGTAGTAGTAATGTTAATAGTAGTGTTAGTAGTAGTAGTAGAATTAGTCGTAGTAGTAGTAGTAGTAGTAGTAGTAGTAGTAGCAATATCAATAACAATAGCAGCAACTGTACTCGTATTAGCCGTAACACTCGTCGTTGTACTCGTCGTAATGACCATAGTCGTCGTCGTGGTCCTCCTTGCACCAGATGCGCAGCATATGGGCACATCCGCACACCCCTATCAGCGCCAATGCCGTGGAGTCACAAACAGCTCACGGGCCCTTTCGACCTGACAGCTCCATCGATGACATTCACAAGCGGACGGCGAGGGGGACGTTGGATGAGAAGAGGGAGAACGGATCGGGGGAGGAGGAGGAGGAGGAGGACGAGGAGGAGGAGGCGCATGTGCAGCAGGAGTAAGGCGAGGAGGAGGAGGAGGAGGAGGACGAGGAGGAGGAGGAAGAGGAGGAGGCGGAGGAGGCGGAGGAGGCGCAGCGGTCCACGGAGCCGCCAGCTGCGCCCACAATGCGGTCGAGAGCTCTCACGACGGCCCCCTCGCGGCGGGGCCAGCCACGCCGCACAGCCAGCTGGGCTAGTGCCACGGGGAAAGACGAGCCGGGGGAGTACTTCCGGGCGCCCCACGGAGCGTCCCGACGACGGGTCCTCCCTTGGGGCGTGCTCTTCGGGCGCCTCAAAGAAACGCTCCACGGAAGAGTCCTGGCAGGCACCTTCGAGCGCTCCAAGGGAAAAAACTGGCAGCCACCTTCTGGCCATCGCTCGGACGTCCATTCCCTGTGCTTTTTTCGGTTTCGTGCGTGGCTTCTTCGCGAAATGATCAAGGATGCTCCTCGAGCGTGGTTTTTTCGCGAAATGATCAAGGATGCTCCTCGATGGCCCTCGCCGAAGGAAAAAATGCACACGTCCGAGCGATGCCCAAGCCTTTGGGTGTCCCACACAGAAGCCTCGTGGCGTAATTAAGAGCCGCCCGTCGGAGCCCTCCTCCCCGGCGGGGCGCGCCCAGCTGAAGAGCGAGGCGACTCCCACCGCGCTTTCGTCGTGAAGCAAAGCACGGCGCGAGGTTTCTGGCCTTTTCTTCGGGAGCGGCAAAGAGGGGGGCGTCAAAGAGCGGGGGGTGCAACTCATGACCGGCGGCATGTGCGCGGCCCACCGTGGGCTCCAGGGGCGTAATGAAATAAGAAGAGGCGCCATGACATCTGGGAAATATCATGGCCCCCGCCATGATATCCCCCCCCTAGTCATCACCCCCCTCTTTGCCGCCCCCAATTTCTGGCCTTCAGAGGTCCTTGCTGGGACCTGGTCCCCGGCTCCAGCTCGGTGCTGCTGGCCCTCACCTTGAACGGCGATGAAGCAGCCCCTGCTGCGCTGTGTTGCAGCAGCTTGCTACGGCAGGCCTTTGGCCGAGGCGGCTGGCATGAAGAACACGGGTCTGGAGGGACACGGGTCCTGGAGCCCTCGTGCCAGCTGTGAGGCTAGCATGAGCTCCCACCTCCTCCCGTCGTAAGAAGCACGGCGGGAAGTCTTGGGCCGTGTTCGGCCTCCGGGGCCCTTGCCGGCCCCGGGACCGACTCGGGATGAGGAACCGGTCCCGGGGTAGGGGTCCAGAAGGGGGGGTGTCCCCCTCTGTTGGAGCTTGACCACCTAGAAGGTGAGGCTTTGGCAATGAAGGCTCGCTCCTCATCCCCTCTCGTGCCAGGCCACGGCAGGGCCCCGCGCCGGCGAGGCTGCGCGGTGCCCAGAGATCCGATGTCGTGATTATTTCAAGACGGGGCCCCCAGAAGTCTCGACCCATTCCCCAGGACCGGCTGTTCATCCTGAGTCGTTTTTTGACAGTCCCAGGGCCCGGCGAGGGCCGCTAGGGGCCGAAAATTTAGAAAAACCTCCGGCTTGATTTTTTCATTGCGTTGGATCTCTGGGTGTCCCTCGACCCTGGCCCCCCCGCCCCTGCGGGCCGCCGAGCAGGGTGCGGGGTGGTGCGCCGCAGCGATCCGCCGGCAGGGGCGCCGGCGGCCAGGCAGTGGCCGACGGGGTGCTCTCCTCCCGCGGCCGACCCCGCTGCGAGGAGCCTGCTCCTTGTGGACTTGTCGTCGGGGGCGTCCAAGAAGGGGAGGAGGAGGAGGACGAGGAGGAGGAGGAGGACGAGGAGGAGGAGGAGGAGGAGGAGGAGGAGGAGGAGGAGGAGGACGACGACGACGAGGAGGACGACGAGGAGGAGGAGGAGGAGGAGGTGCTGCGAGGAGCCCGCGCCCCGGGCGCAAGCCTGCGCGGCGGCGCGCGAGAGAGGTGCCCCATGCACCGGGCGGGCGGCCGCGCACGACGGGGGCGGGAGGAGCTCGGGCGGCGCGGGCCCGGAGCTCCGCGCGCTCTCTCCGCTCGCAGGCTGTCGGGCAGCTGGCCATCGCTCGGGCGTCCAATCCCTGTGCTTTTTTCGGTTTCGTGCGTGGTTTTTTCGCCGCATGATCAAGGATGCTCCTCGAGCGTGGTTTTTTCGCGAAATGATCCAGGATGCTCCTCGATGGTCCTCGCCGAAGGAAAAAAATGCACACGTCCGAGCGATGCCAAGGCAGGTGGGAGCCATGTCGGTGGGGCGGCCCATGGTGCCACCGATGCCGCAGGGCGCTCTCCAGCCACGCTCCTCCTCGTCACGGCTCCGGGGAGGGGGCCCACTCTGCCGCAGACGCCGGGGCCACCAGCCGACGTCAGGCGATGGGCTCCAGGCTCGGGCTCGCAATCGGGCGAGCGCCCCACGAATGGGAGCCACTTGCTCCTACGAGAGCGCGGCGGTGCCCCGCTCTGGCGGGTCAGCAGGTTCGGGCCCCATGAAGATTGCAAGGCCGCTGCCCTCGGGGCCCGCTCACAAAACGAACAGGACCTCGAAGAATAGGGAAGAGGAGGTGGAAGAGGGACCCAAGCCGCGACGAAGTGGGAGAGGATAAGCCAACCCCATAATCCCACCAGCCCTTTGGGCGCAGGTGGTCTAACAATTTCTTTCTTTCCTCTTCCAAAAGCCTTCTTTCCCCTTCGAGGAGGGGTTATCACTGTTCCCTATTAATATACACCCCCTCCCCCATGCGACCAGCAGCCAACAAGGAACAATGAGGACCCCATGAGGGCCACCCCCACCACCCCTGTCAAAAAACAATGCAATTTACACTTTGGGGCAACGTCTTGAGTCATGTTCGTGAGGCCCGCGAGCACTTTGTATTGTTTTTGATGGGGACGGCGGGGGAGCCAGTATATTCCCTGCTGCGCGCAAGGCTGCCATCCCTGGCAACAACAAACCATACAACATGCACCTCGCGGCTAAATCTGGATCATGCGCGGCCATCCCGCGATCACTGCCAAGTGGTTTTTGACAGGGACGGCGGGGGTGGTGGCGCGTGGCCTACTGTGCGCAGGCCCACCAGACACAATGAGGGGCATTGGTTTTCGACAAGGATGGCGGGGGCCGACATGTTTCCCGATGTGTGCTGTCACGTGCGTAGGCGCACCTGGCGCACTCTGCACGTGCCCCGAACGTGGCGCACCTGGCGCGGCTGGAGTGTGCGGCACACCTGGCGCACTCGGAGCACGTGGCGCATCTGGCGCACTGGGTGTGCCTGGCACGCTCGGGCCCCAGGGGTGCCTGGCGCGCGTGGCGTCCCTGGCACGCGTGGCGCACCTCGCCCAAGCGTCGTCGCACACCTGGGGTCGGCTTTGGTTCCCAGTAGCTGTCCATCCAAAGACGACGGCTGAACATGCTCAGGCTCGGGTGTTACTTATGTGTTGGGAGGGTTGGAGGGAGGGAGCTAGACGGTTTGCGGGCGGGTGGGTAGCTTGATCCTTCCTCCTACCCCCTCCCCTGGACCTGGACGGGGGGGGCTCACGAGGTGTCGGGGCGTCCAAGATAACCTGATATGGCTCCAGGAGGGCCTCAGAGCCCAAGATGGCCTCCAAGATCGCTCACGATAGCCCTACATGGCTCAAGATAGCTAACAACATGCCTCCAATAGGCCCCAAGAGGGCGACAAGACGATTCCAGGTGCTTTTGGACACCCCTCAGGACCTCCCGGGGCAGCCCAAATCTCTCAAACACCTAAGGGACATCAATGACGTTTGCCTTCTCCCCTTTTCGCTTCCGATGCGTTTTGAGGTGTCAGGGTGGCCCCAAGATGGCCGAAGAGAGTTCCAAGAAGGGCCCAATCTGCCCCCAAGACCTCCCAAGACTCCGAGAAGCACCCACGCGGCCTCTGGCCCTTCCCTCACCCTTTTCCTCCTCCTCCTCCTCCTCCTCCTCCTCCTCCTCCTCCTCCTCCTCCTCCTCCCCCTCCTCATCCGCCTATTCCTCCTCCTCCGTCCTCCCTCCTCCCTCTCAACCTCTTCCTCCTCCTCGTGCTCCTCGTCGTCGTCCTCCTCCTCCTCCTCCTCCTCCTCCTCCTCCTCCTCCCCCTCCTCCTCCTCATCCTCCTGCGATTCCTCCTCCATCCTCCTCCTCTTAGGATATGACGTTTTCCCCGACCCTTTGTTCCTCTGCATGCTCCCCCATTTCCCTCATCAAGGCAACTCGTCTGGGCATCGTTGTTGGATGGGCTGGTGTGGTTCCTTTTTTGGTCTGCGGGCTCGCGAAGCAAGTCGAAAGCCGTCCGAACACTAGCTGGGCCGCGACTAGGTAGGGCTGGTGGGGTTGCTTTTTTCCGTCGCAACCGCAGGCGAAGGCGCCAGCGGCGAGTCGAGTCAGCTCGGGCTACGAGCGGAACTAATTGGGCTGGTGGGGTTACTTTTTTTTTACAGCCGCGGGCGGGAGCGCCAGCGGCGGCGAGTAACGGTCGGGCTGCGGCCGAAACTAATTGGCCGGACGCGCGGCTGGTGGGGTTACGCGAAGCGTGAAGACTTGAGATCCGCAGCCATGCCTCCTGGCTCGTTGAGGCGTGGGAGAATGCCAAGTGCTGCCTGGCAGAGTTTCTGTAGCTTCTAAAGCGACCCACTCGCCTCTCTCGTCGCACCCCCTTGCGTGCACTACCACCACTCCTGGAGGTCCCCGGGCGGCAACGGCGTCTCCCCAGGGGTCACGGAGGCTGCCGAGGCGGTGGAGGAAGGTTCTCAGAGCCGCCAGGACGGCCGAACATGCTTCTGCACAACTGCCTGCCTTGGCTCTAAGACGGCCCAAGATGGCCTCCTGACGGCCCCAAATTGCCTCTAGATGGATCAAAGAGGCTCCAAGACGGCTCAGGATGATCCAGGAGCCCAGCGAGATAAAACAAAACAGTGGTTCCCATGGTCTTCTCACCGTTTTGGGGATTCTCACGCGTCCTGGCCTCCGTCAGCAGGAGACATTCAAGGTCGCTTCAAGAGAGCTCCAACATGAGTTCACAAGCTTCCAGGACGGCCTCAAGACGGCCCAAGAGGGCGCCTGAAGTGATCTGGGGCATCTCGGGTGGGGTTGGCGCCTCCCTGGGGGTCACGAAAGCTGCCAAGGCGGCCGAGAAAGGCGATCAAAGCCGCCAACACGGCCATGAGAGCCCCAAGACGGCCCAGGGGAGCCCTAAGGGGCCCCTGAGGCTGCCCCGCAGGAGCCCCCGACAGCCCTAAGACATGACTCCATGGGGACTCCAGGCGGGGTAAAAACGAAACACGCTACATGAGACAGCCTTCCTCTTCATCCCCCTCCTCCTCCTCATCATCATCATCACCACCAGCATCATCATCATCATCATCATCATCATCAGCAGCAGCAGCATCATCATCAGCACCATCATCATCATCAGCATCAGCATCAACACCATCAGCATCATCAGCATCAGCATCAACACCATCAGCATCATCAGCATCAGCATCATCACCATTACCATCACGATCACCATCAGCATCATCAGCATCATCAACAACACCAGCAGTAGCATGATAATAATCATCACCACCACCAGCATCATCATCGCCATCGTCATCACCATCACCATCATCATCAATAGCATCATCATCATCATCATCATCATCATCATCATCATCATCATCCGCAATCATCAACAGCATCGTCATCATCATCATTATCATCATCATCGTCATCATCATCTTCGTCACCAACATCACCATCATCATTATCAGTACCCTCATCAGCCCCGCATCACCATTACCATCACCATCAGCACAAATAGCATCGTCATCGTTATCATCATCACCATCATCATCATCATCACCATCATCATCATCATCATCATCATAATCAGCATAATCACCAGCAGCATCCGCCTGCTGCTGCTTCTACTTCTACTGCTACTCCTGCTCCTGCGCCCCGCATCACCATCGCAATCGGCAGCCTCATTGCCGCCACCACCACCACCACCATCATCATCATCATCATCATCATCATCACCATCAACACCATCATCATCATCATCATCATCATCATCATCATCATCATCATCATCATCACAATCATCGTCGTCGACGTCGTCACCGCCGCCACCGTCATCATCACCATCATCATCATCATCATCAACACCAACATCACCACCACCATCATCGTCACCATCATCATCACCGTCACCAGCGTTATCATCATCACCATCCTCACCACCATCTTAATCGTAATATTGATATTCATCTTCATCTTCATCTCCATCGTCTGATCATCATCGCCATCATCATCACAAGCACCACCACCATCATCATCACCATCCCACCACCACCATTACTACTACCACCATCAGCATCATCAGCATCATCACCACCACCATCGTCATCACCATCATCACCATTAACATCACCGTTTCCAGCATCGTCATAATCATCATCATCACCATCATCATCATCATAAACAGCATTAACATCAGCATCATCATCGCCATCGCCACCACCACCATCATAACCGTCGTCATCATCATCGCCACCACCACCATCATCATAAGCATCAGCATCACCATCGTCATCATCATCATCATCATCATCATCATCATCATCATCATCATCATCACCCTCACCCTCACCCTCGCCACCACCACCACCATCACCATCACCATCACCATCACCATCACCATCACCATCACCATCGCCATCACCAGCATCAGCATCAGCATCAACATCATCATCATCATCATCATCATCATCATCATCAGCATCATCATCATCATCCGAACAATCTCCACCCGAGGTGTTGGGCTGGCACGGTGGCGGGACTTGCCGTAGGCAGCTGGATATGCCTACGGCGATGAGGGGAGCAACGCCTCCCAAGAAGGCGGGTTCCTAATCGAGGTGTTGGAGGACCTGGCGGTGCGGCCGGTGCCTACGCAAGCGATCTAGGCCGCCCCAGTCCCACTGGCCGCAGCAGAAAACAGCAGTGCCGCGCGCCGCTGATACGATAACTAAGTCGTGTAAGCGCCGCAATCGACCATCGCCGACGAAGGTGCGTTCGCGAGACAAGCAGCCAGATGGCCGAGCCGAGTAGGCGCCCCCCAAGCTTGTCCCGGGCGGCATCCTGGATGCTCCCATGGACGCTGCTCAGCTCAGGCTTCGCTTGGACCTCCTAAACCAGCACATCGACGCTCACAAAGCCGCGCGCGCCTCACAGTCGGGGCCTTCAGAAATATGCGCGGCCGTGGCGGGCTTCTCCTGGCTCGAGCCATCGTGGGGCCGCCTGAACGAAAGCCACAAGGAGCCGGCGATCCTGGTCCATCTTGCTCTTCTTATCCCCATTTCGCTCCCTGGCCGCGTCAGGACGGGCCTCGAGGCCGCGGAGGCTCTGCCTCTGCTTGCGCAGTGTGCCGCACGCGTGTGCCAGGCCGCCCAACTTCCCCCCACACGTTCGGGATCCTGGACCATGGTCTTGCCGCCTGTTCCCCGACGCTGACCCGGCAGTTTGCCGGCTGCAGTCCAACCTGGACGCCCCTGTGCTTGCCGCACCTCTGGCCATCGCTCGGATGTCCATTCCCTGTGCTTTTTTCGGTTTCGTGCGTGGTTTTTTCGCCACATGATCAAGGATGCTCCTCCATGGTCCTCGCCGAAGGAAAAATGCACACGTCCGAGCGATGCCAAGCTCTGTGCCTCCGACCCGGGCGGCGCGCGGCCCTCGTCCTCCACCTCTGCACCTCGTGCTCCTCGCCGACGGCTTTGCTGCTTCCTTCCCCTGCGGTGCACCGGCGCCGCGGCCCCGCATGCGCCCCCGGGGTGCACGCAGGCGCCGCGGCCCGGCAGCTGCCGCGGTCCCCGCCGGCGGGGCCGGCCGCGCCAGCTCACACAGGGATGAGGCCCGTCCGCCCCCGAGCGGCCCCTGGCCACCTACGCCCCCCTCTGTGGCCGCCCGCTCTGCCCTGTTTTCCGCTCGCGCGTGCTGGCCAATTCGCTGCAACGGCGCCCCCGTTTAGCCCGCTCGCTGGTGCTGCAACCTCAGCCCCGCCGCCGACGAACAAAAAGGCGTGTGCCAAGTCGCAGTGCGAGGGTCGGCGGGTCCACACTGGCAGCCGTGTGGGCGGCCATGCGTTCCCCCATCGGTGTGGTGAGCGCTCCCGCATCGGCAGCATCAAAGTGCAGCACCAGAAGCAGGACAGGCGCGTGCTTGCGTCATCGGCGCCCGAGGGGAGGCACTTCTCGTCCAGGCCAAGGGTCAGAGTCTAGGTAAGCGCAGAGCAATGCGGAAGTCCCTCAATTTACCAGAAAAAGAAAGCCACAAACGTCTTGTCGGCGATCAGTTCAAAATTGGTCAACCTTTTCCGCCTACGTGGGAAAGAACCGCCGTGGCCTGAAACTTATCTTCAGGATCTCGGAGAGGAGCCAGGGCATTCAGTTGTGAAACCTCTCGTCGTACCTCAGCGAGCGCAGCAAGAAGCAGCTGGTGATGGATCATCGAGGGCTGGCAACAGGTCCGCAGCTGTCCGTCGTGAGGGTGCCGACCGCTGGAGCTCGAGGGCTCGGGTGCAGACGCAGCGCAGCCTCCAACGGCGCGCTGTCGGCCACATAGCCCGCTCCGGAAACCCTGGGTCCAAACATTTGGCGGCGGACAGACCTCCCTTTAGCAAACCTCCCTTTAGGAGGAACGTCCTAGGACCGAGCCCGACAGACCTGGACCCGCCAAAATAACTGCCGCGACGCCCTCTCGCGAACCGAACACGGCCAATTCACCAATCGACGTGTCAGGGTAGGAGGTCTCTTAGGGGAACAACAAGTGACATAAACATCAAAACTCGGAGGTCCCCGCGCGGATTTCTCGGATCGGCGCTGGACCCCCCTCCCTGGCGCGCGGAGCGCGCCAGGGGCGGCGCCGGAGGCGCCGCCCGGGGGCCCCAGCGCCGATCCGAGAAATCCGCGCGGACCTCCGAGTTTTGATGTTTATGTCACTTGTTGTTCCCCTTATATCTGTCCACATCCGAAACATGATTTTTGGATTCGCGGGGCGAGAGCGCACCTCTTCCGGTCGAAGCTGAGCGGCCCGCGCGAAGCTCGACTTAACAAAGAGGGGCGGGGGCACAAGAAGGCGGGGCCTCACGTCAAGGCCAAGGGAGGGCATCCACCTCCGAAACATGCCGACGTGTCCCTCCCACCTCCGCCGCCTGCCGGCGGCGGGGCCGCCGCCGCGGCTTTGCCGCCGCCGCCCTCCCGCGCAGGCGCGGTGCACCGGCGAGGCGAGGCCCTTCCGGGGAGAGCGCCGCGCACGGCAGGCGGGCGGCGCAGAGGAAGCCAAGAGCAGCGGCGCCACCAGCGCGGGTCGCGCAGGGCGCCCGCGCCGCCACCGTGCGAGAGCAGTGATGGGCGCGCTTTCCACCACCACCACCATAAGTTGGAGGGGGGGGGTCCTCGTCCTCGTCCTCGTCCTCGTCCTCCTCCTCCTCCTCCTCCTCCTCCTCCTCCTCCTCCTCTTCACCCTCCTCCTCCTTCCCCCCTCCAACTCATGGTGGTGGTGGTGGTGGTGGTGGAGAACGTTCTCGTCAAGCGAGAGGTGCTGGCGGGCAGGCGCCGCGGGCGCTGGGAGCGGCGGAGTGAACCAGGGCCGCAGCTGCTGGGGCTCGCCGTGGCCCGACCTCGGCGAGGTCGCGCGGGTGGCCGCGGGGCGGCCATAGCCCCGCAGGCCGCAGGCTTGGGGCCCGGGGCCAAGACGGCTGCGAGGGGCGGGGAGGCGGAAGCGGAGGATGGTGAGGAATGGAGTGGGGAGGATGGTGAGGCGGAGGAGGCGGAGGTGGAGTGGGAGGTGGAAGCGGAGGACAGCGGGATGGGGGGGATAGTGAGGCGGAGGATGGTGGAAGCGGAGGAATGGAGTGGGGGGGATGGTGAGGCGGAGGATGGTGGAGTGGGAGGTGGAAGCGGAGGAGGCGGAAGCGGAGGATGGTGAGGAATGGAGTGGGGAGGGCAGCGATGAGACATTCTGGTTAAAAAGCAGAGCTGCGCAGCAGTACTAATATCATGCCGTACTCAGTGCAGCACCGCCGCTGTCCTCGCGCGGCGCCCAGCAGGCCATAGGGGGTCAAGGTGATTGCAGCTGCGACGTCATTTTCTACCCATTCCTGCCCACTCCTGCATTCCTACCCATTCCTACTCGTTTTCCGCGAAGAGGAGGGAGGGGGGAGAGGGGAGGAGGAGGATAATGAAGAGGAGGAGAAGGAGGAGGAGGAGGGAGAAGAGGAGGGGGAGGAGGAGGAGATGGAGGAGGAAGAGGAGAGAAAGAGGAGGAGGAGGAGGAGGAGGAGGAGGAGGAGGAGTGAGGAGGAGGAGGAGGGAGGGAGTAGGAGGAGGAGGAGTGATGGTGATGAGGGGAGGAGAGGAGGAGGAGGAGGAGGAGGAGGAGGAGGATGAGGAGAGGAGGAGGAGGCGGAGGAGGAGGAGAGGAGGAGGAGGAGGAGGAGGAGGGGGGGAAGAGGAGGAGGAGGAGGAGGAGGAGGCGGAGGAGGGAGGAGGAGGAGGAGGAGGAGGAGGGGAGGGGGGAGGGGAGGGGGGGCGGCGTAAGGAGGAGGGGGCCATTCAGTACAAGACTCACGTGACTGCCCTCTGGTGTCGGGTAGGCCCACGGAGAAGGACGGATGAGACGGGAGGGCCCATCGCTGCGACGTCGTGTCTTGCACAGCGAGGACCCCCGGGAGGGGAGGGAGGGAGGGCGGGAGGGAGGGAGGGAGGGAGGGAGGAGGGAGGGAGGGAGGGAGGAGGGGAGTGAGGGATGGGAGGGAGAGGAGGAGTAGGAGGAGAAGATGGGAAGGAGAGGAGGAGGGAGGAGGAGGAGGAGGGAGCGGAGGAGGAGGGAGGAAGAGAATGAGGAGGAGGAGGAGGAGGAGGAGGCGGAGTGGGGGAGGGCAGGAGGAGGATGGAGGAGGAGGAGGAGGAGGAGGAGAGGTGGAGGGGAGGAGGAGGAGGAGGGCGAGGAGGGAGGAGGACAGAGGAGGAGGAGGAGGAGGAGGAGGAGGAGGAGGAGGAGGAGGGGGGAGGAGGAGGGAGGAGGAGGGCGGAGGAGGAGGAGGAGGAGGAGGAGGCCCCGGCCTGGACCCCTGGAGGCCTGGGAGGAGGAGGAGGAGCCCCGGCCTGGACCCCTGTGGAGGCCTGGCCTCCGAGATTGGCCCTCCTTCCATCCCGAGCCCGGCGTGGACGGCCTCTGGGGGGGCCCGGCTGAGGCCCCCTGGAGGCCGAACGCGGCCTCGCGATCCTTCCACCGCGAAGAGGAGGGAGGAGGAGGAGAGGGGAGGGCGGAGGAGGAGGGGAGGAGGAGGAGGAGGAGGAGGAGGAGGGAGGAGGAGGGCGGCAGGAGGAGGAGGAGGGGAGGAGGAGGAGGGCGAGGAGAGGATGAGGGAGGAGAAGGCGGAGGAGGAGGAGGAGGAGAAGGAGGAGGCGGAGGAGGGGAGGAGGAGGAGGAGGAGGAGGAGGGCCTTCCGGCCACGGCGAGCCTCGGCTACGACCAAGCCCCCCGGCCGAGATCTGAGGAACAGCCCGAAGACCAGGGCTCGCCTGACTTCGAGATGGTGCTGATTTCGCTGTGTTGGCTGCATGGACCTCGATGCGCCGCAGCGAAGCTGCAGGGCGCCGGCTGTCCGAGAGCTCGGGTCGGCAGGGATCGGGGCAGGCGGGCAGTCGGTGCCGACCCCCTTCCCCTGGTTGGGACAGAAGGAAGAGGAGGAGGAGGAGGAGGAGGAGGAGGAGGAGGAGGAGGAGGAGGAGGAGGAGGAGGAGGAGGAGGAGGAGGAGGAGACGAGGAGGAGGCGGAGAAGGAGGAGGAGGAGGGGGGAGGCGGAGGAGGAGGAGAAGGAGGAGGGGGACAGTGAGGACAGTGCCGAGAGCGTGCAGGTGAATCACGAACACGCCTCGAAAAAAAGAACGAGAGAGGGCCCTCATCCAACAAGGGGCGCTCTCCGCGCCGTGCGCGGGGCAGGGGAGCAACGGTGCGAGGGTCACTAACGGCGCAACGCCGGGCAGTCCCCACTCGCACCGCGCCCCCCGCCTGCACCCGCCCACTATTCAGGTGCCTCGGGCTCGGGCGCCTGCTGAGCATCGCAGGCACCCCGAGCTCCGAGAAAACAAGCGGCTCGAGGGGCTCGCCCGCCTTGGGATGCAGGCCCCATCGAGCCAGCTCGAGCATCGACGCGATGGAGGCCAAGACAGCCCGCTGCACTTAAGGGGCCCTTAAGTGCAGCGGATCAGCTCCTTCCGTGCGCGGGGCTGGGGAGCAACGGTGCGAGGGTCACTAACGGCGCAACGCCGGGCAGTCCCCACTCGCACCGCGCCCCCCGCCAGCACTTCCGCCCACTAGTCAGGTGCCTCGGGCTCGGGCGCCTGCTGCGGCATCGCAGGCACCCCGAGCTCCGAGAAGACGAGCGGCTCGAGGGGCTCGCCCGTCTTGGGATGCAGGCCCCTTCGAGCCAGCTCGAGCATCGACGCGATAGCTCCGTCCCCCCCACTCCCAGCTCCCGCCGACCCCGTCCCAGCCCGCTTGCACGCTCGAGACAGGCCGACCGACAGCCGATTGGGGCGCACAGCGTGCGCCCCGCACTTAACACAGATCAAATCTCGATCCAAGGCCTGGACCTGGTGTCCTGGCCCGACCTCCTGGGGGTCGCATGCACGGGAGGCCAGAGACTTCAACGACGAGGCCGTCGCTGCAAGCCTCCAGCAGGCTCGACATCGAATAGCTCCCCCAGCGAAGACCACAACGTCGTGATCGGTCGGCCGCCGCGGACGGCGGGGCCGAAAGACAGCCTTCGGAGGCGCACGGAGTATCGGGGTGGAGAGGCGGGCCACGCGCTCGGCAGCCCTGGCCAGACAACGCATCGTGTCCTGGGCCCGAAGCAGAGAAAATTTGTGAGCCTTGACCACGGAGGTGGATCCAAGGAAATCAGCCGCTGCCACGCGGGCGAAAACATCAGCCCACATATGACCGAAAAAATGCTCCAGGGGCTCCTGGGAGGCCAGGCAGGCCTCAAACCCCTCGAGGACGGTCCGATGGGCCTTCGTCCAAACAAACACGGGCCTGACAGGGTCGCCTCTTTACAGCTCGTGGATGCTCCGCCAGATGGACGCGTGAGGCGCTCTGGCAGAAGCATGACGACCCTCCCAGGCCATTCCCTCGACCTGCAGCTGTAAATGATCAGTCACGTACGTGGCTGGCCTCTGGGCCCTCTGCAGGGCCTTGAGACCAGCAACGCGCTCGGCCCTGGGCACCGTCTGGATAGGGCCCCCAGGCTCCCGAACAAAGCTTTGTATGGCCACAGGTCTCGGGTCAATGCCACGACGGCCCAGCCACAGCGCCGTTCCTCAGGGAAATCACTTTCAAGACAGGACCCGTCCCCGTACAACTTCGACGGCCACGGCATGTCGATCGCCCCCCACTCGCGCTCCGCCTGAGCACGTGCAGGCAGCGGCCTGAAAGCAGGCCTCAGGGGCAGCGCGTAGAGCACGTCGACGGCCGAGAAGTCCTGCACCTGGCCCCCGTCGCGCCACGGGGCTGCCTCCAGGATGTCCTTCCTCCTCTTGGCCACCTCCTCGGGGTACGGCTCCGTCTCCTCGCCCTCCTGCTGCTGATGCAATACCGTGCAGCCGAAGATCTCATGCTCGAGGTCGCAGCAGGCCTCCCCGCAGAACTCGCACGAACCGTCGCCGCCGTAGCCAGCCTGCATGCGGCGCTGCGGCGACCAGAACCCGTTGGACCGCAGCTTGGCCAGAGCCCCTCTGTGGCCAGGCGCCAAGGAGGCGTGTCCCAGTCGAAGCGCACGAAGCCACACATGCTGCTGCCGCCTGCCGTCACCATCGGCTGGGGGCGCCCCAGGCAGCTGGTCGAGGATACGATGGCTCTGCCAACGGTCGAGGCTGCGACGCAGGAAAAACAGCACCTCACTGGGACAATACTGCAGCAAACTGATATGCAGGCCCTCATCGTCAACCAAGATTGTAGAACTTGCCATGTTCCAGTTGACTCTCCTGAGGGACAACCACCAGGCCGAAAGCGGGCCCTGCGCACTGGCCCACGTGACGTGAGTGTGGCGGGCTTCCCAGGAGTCACGCAAGCCCATCCAGGCCCGCTGCAGTCGGGAGAGCGTCACACGCCCATCCCACACCCACGCCGCGTACTGCCCCACGTTGCTGAAGGTAGCGTGGAATATGGGGTCGAAGCTCCACTGCTGCGCGGCCAGGTACAGCGTCAGGGAGCCCGACCCTTTGTAGCCACAGAAGACGCCAGCCATGGTCCTCATCTGCTGCAGCTCCGTGTCGCTGATGCCGCTGACCGAGGCTCCGTGCCCCACGGATGGCAGCACACCCGTGGCCCAGAGCCGAGCCGCCCGCTGTCGTCCTGCTCCCTTCTGCAGTGCTCGAACGCTGGCCTTCTTTCCGTGCATGGCCTTCAGGCGTCCCTTCTGCTCGGCCCTTGTGGCCGACGACCCAGCTAGGTCGTGGCCAAGATACCGCATGTGCCTCTTGCCAGCGATCTTCAGCAGCCTGGCGTACTTCTGAAAGTGGTAGCTGGTGCGCCTGGACGTCGTAAGGTGCCCAGACTTATCCATCTGCAGCACCAGCCCGAGGGGCCGGACAGCCCTGCAGAACGCACGAGTGGCAATGGCCATTTCTCGCACCCCGCTCGGGTCGTTGCCGACCCAGCACAGCGCGACGTCGTCCACCAAGTCCTTGGGCTGAACCTGAGGAGCGACCGACATCGTCTGGCGAATGCTGCGAGTCAACAACACCATGGGAAGCGTAGTGGCGTGGGTGCAGCCTGCCAGGATGCCCTGATACGCCCTGCGCGCCACTGAATACGAAGAATACGAGTGCACCGAGCGCAGCTGCTGGTACATCTGCACAAGCATAAACGCCATTCGCATAGGGTATCCACTGGCCCTGCACTCCAACAAAATGGCATCATGCCTGACCAGCTCGTAGCATTTGAGCATGTCCAGCAGCACAATGATGGCGTCGTCATCGCACAGGGTCGCCATCTCCTTGGTGAGCGCCAAATCAAAGGCCGCATCACTCGTCGACTTGCCTCCAGTGTGGCCCCAGACCTCTGGGAGCGCATGGGCCTTCTCCCACGCTGCCGAGACAGGCCGCCTCGCCCGTCCCCAGATCCTGACCAGCGTGTTCATCAGCACATTCAGGCGCTCCCCACCCCCTGGCTTGGGGAGTCTCACGAGCTTCGAGAGGAATCTGCCGTCTGGCCACAGCAGGAGGTGCTCGCACCGCTCGAAGAGGCGCGCCATAGCCGTCAGCGCCCCGAGGGAGAGGTGCTCCATGGCCCTGGGCGCGATGTTGATCTGCCCGACGCCTGTCTGCCAAGAGAAACAACGGATTGCCTTGAGTACGTCGGCCGCCTCAAGCCTTGGCAGCTGCTCCCAAGTGTCAGCATCAACAGGTCGGCGAGCCAGCTAACCGCCATGCCGCACCCAGAAGCTTTCCCAATACTCAAGCTTACGATCAGCCAGTACGTACCCATGTTGTAGCCCATTGCCTCCGTCCACGATCTCCTGGAGAGCCTTGGGCTTCGTGAATCGGTGAGCTCCCTTGGCTCCAGCCGCAAAAGCTGCCTGCGCCCACTGCCTCCAGCTCTGCATCACGGCCTTCTCATGCTTGGCCACAGCATCGGAGGAGATACTCAGGATGCGGTCGACCTGCTGCTCGAAGTCTGCCTGCGCTAAG
>CAUYUJ010012470.1:430000-454265 GCA_963575745.1 Prorocentrum cordatum | reverse complement strand
CCCTCGCCGTAGATGCCCCCGCCCCCCAGGGAGGAACGGCCTGGGCCACGCGGGGCGTAGTCGTGATACTGCCAGCGGCGGTGTGGCGGCAGCTGGCCATGCATGTGGTGTGGTTTGAGGCGGCGAATTGCAAAAATTGCCGCAGCGGGTACCACGTCCTCAGTCATGATAGCGCCCTGAGCACCCAACCAAAATCTGCAACCTGCTTTTGTGGCGATTTCCATGTTAATCACAAGCTCGACTTCGTTCTTGTAGCTGTTGAACTTGTACGATTCCACTGAAGTATGTGGGTTCTTTTGAACGTTGTTCAAATATGTGCTAGAACTGAAGAATGCCTCAGATCGCTGCGATGGTTTATAGGTTCTGTCTCTCTGAGAATGTGGTTCAACATATCCAGGAATGATCCCTGTCTTCAGTATGTTCTTCCAGGCGCGGGATGCTGTTCCATGATGGAGATATTTGATATCTGTCCACTGTAAGCTCTCACATCCCATGTTCCATGGCTTTGAAGATGGGTTGACACAACTGTGACCACCGACGCACCGAATAGCAATAACGCTGTTCCAATCAAAAGTGCTGGGGTCACCTCCGTCAGGAATCGGCTTGGCGTATATCTCGATTCTGTTTTTCTGCGGGTCAATATGCTTCTGGAACGCACGAATAATGAATATCGGATAGTAGTCGTTCCAATCGGTGTATCCATCATTTTCACCGTCTTTCTTGAAATGTGCCACTGCCGCTTCCATGGATGGTCCATGGTGTCTTTCTTTGCGATCTCGGAATTTCCATTCAACCATTTCTTTAAATGATTTCCAATTGCTTGGAATCTTCCAATCATTCTTTGTTGTTTTGTCCCAGATATTAATACGTCTGTCATGACATTGGTTGATCCAAAACTTTTTGTAGTGAATCTCGTGGCGTAACATAGTCGTGATGTCTTTGCTCATGTATTTGTTTGTTCCCAGCCATTCTTCATCAATTAGCTCAGGACCATAACGTACATCGTCGTAATGTGGCAATGGTATCCATTTCCACTCTGGGAAACAACCAGATTGTGCGATGTCAGGCGCATGAGCTATCACACTATCATCATGCAGTAGCTGCTCGTACCACTCTTGGTCTTCGATGCAGGCAAATCCATTGGTCGCTTTCGTGCCCCGCAACATTGGGCACATGTATGGATGTTCATCTTTGATGCCATACTGTAACTTCCATTCGCGAATAGTGCATGAGTTATCGAAGATCCCGAGCTTGCTGGTGTCCTCGTGCATGGAACGCTCACAACTGTCCTGCCATGACAATATATTCATCTCATGTGGAGAAGGCTCCTCCTCAGCAGGAGTTGCCTCCAGCTCCATTGCCTCAAGGTCGGTGCCGTCATCAGGGATCGGTACCGCCTCAGCTTTTGCGAGCTGATCTGCTGGTTGTTGTTCTGCTTTAGGCTCTGGAGTCGGTGGTTGCGACGCTTTTATCGATTGCGGTCCAGGTTGCAGTGGATCAGGCAATGGGCCTGGTGGGGCTGGCTGTGCTGTGTCAGCAGCTGCCTTCCATACGGATGTAGGAACATCAGGGCCATGACCCAAAGCAACTCGATCCAGTGCATTCTGCTTGAAGAATGTTTTGCATGCCTCGATGTTCTTCTCGTTCTCGGCAGCTGGGCCGATGCGGTGAGAAGACAATCTGTTTTCTTCCGCAATGAGTCTTGATTTGGTCGCATTATCGTCTCCATCCAAGTCTTTGATCTGATGTAAGAATTGCTCGAATACAACCCAAGTAACTGCATGTGCATCTTCAACAGTTTTGACGATCTTGGGTTCGAGAAGTTCATCTTTCTCGAGAGAATGCCAAGATGCCCAAGCCCCAGGGTATTCTTTGATCAACAGCATAAGGTACTGGAATAAGTCGTTGTATGCCATAACCCATGGATCATTATCAGGAAGGGTTTGGTCAGGATCGCCAGGATCAGGTGCTGGCGTACGCGTCGACCTTCCAGGAGTCGGCTCAGTGGTGTCGCCCGTCTCGGCAGGCAGTGAAGCCGGCAATGTGCCCTCGGCACATGACGCCATCCACGCACAATGAGCCATCTCGCTTGCCGTCTGTGTCATCAACGTTGTGAGGCTGAGGTCTCTTTTCCATTCGTTTGATAACTTTTCTCTGAAGTCGAGGGCTGCCATGATTTCTTTGGCCTGCGTGTAGGCCTGGTTGTCCGTGACAGAAGTCAGCAATGGCGGCCTGAATGGATATGGCTGAGAAGGAAGAGACTGTATCAATGCGCAAAAATTGCGATAGCATACTGCGTCGCAGAATTGCGTTGTAAACATTGCCATGTTATGGTTGTTCTGTTTGGCGTGCCAAGCCTGTGGGGTAACCCTGTCGTACGTATCTACCCAATGGTCGGATGGAAGAACAGTGATACCACGGTTCTGCATGATAGTGATCAAGTCGCTCGTGTGGTGATCAAAGTTCGGGTGCACGCCCCATTGCGCTGCTTTTCCAGGTCCCATGACCGTGGGGCAGCGAAAATACTGCATCACATCGACAAAACGTGATACGTCCACGAGCACGTGCACGGGCATGAGCGTCGGGACGCCGCCCTCACATTCCATCTTTTGGAGCTCGTGTACGTTGGTAGGAGCACGACTGTGATGTCGGCGCATGTCGATGGTGTTCTGTCCAGGATTGGCACATGCGATGTCGTTCGCACTCCATACTACCATGGCATTGAGTCCCCTGTGATAGTGTCTTTGTTTTATGGATGATGGGAAATCATTGGCCCAGTATTCCCAGATGGTCTCGTTCAACTCGCGCCACTTCTTGATGGAAGCGTTGTCGCTTTGAAACATGAGGCCTCTGGCTTCGCGGATCTTCCTGATCATATTGCGCTGCTCGAGAGTGTTCTCAAACTGATTGTTGAGAAGAGCGTTGATACGGCTTTCCTCTTTCTCGAAACGTTGCTTGCGTAGTTCCTCCATTCCGTATCGTACGCCTTCATAACCAGCTTCAGGCAAGAGAACGCAATCTTGACCAATCGGCGTGTCATTCTGTCTGAACCATTCCCTGTAATTGCCAAAAGAGAATGCCCACATCATGATGTCGTCGCGGATCATGGTCGACAGGTGCTCAAGAGTAGCGCCACCCATGTATTCCGCGCGGTTAAGGCACGGCATGAATAGCGGTACAAGAGCAGTATTTGATGCTTTGGCGAGGTCGATTCTCTTCTGGGCAGCGTTGAGCTCGTCGATGCCGAAAGTGGGGTACTTCTTGTGTTTTGCACCCTTAGCCCCTTTCTTCGGATGCATGATCCATGTTGAATCAGTGTACAAGTTGGTCCATTTGTACGCATGACCCGATGGCCCAAATGCATGATGTAATAGTAGTCCCAAGTCCTCTTGTACGAGGGAGTGCCACCCATTGTCTGACAATAGGGTAGAAACCAAGCGACCACCACAGAAAGCACTGTATTTTGCGTGGTCCAGCTCGAATGGGTCAACATCATTGCCAGGAGTCATGCCGGGATCATTCGAACCCATGTGGTCAGCAGCGTCGCCGAAGAAGTCGTTGCCCTCGTTGTATGGTGTCCAACGATAGGTACGCTCTGTCTCTTGTGGATCATCCAATATCGCCACCCAACCATTCGGATGGTCGGATGGTGTTGCCGCCGTCTTGGAGTTTGATCCGATACTTCCAAAGCCTCCGCGCGCAGTCAACCATGTAGTAAGCTTGCGGCGGAACTTCTTTGTTTGGGTAAGGTCGGAAAATGCTCTCGTGTTGGTGACCAAGTTATCTTCGACGATGTGACCGATGTGTCCAGATGTATCCGATGTCCTGGCGATGCCAGGTGGACGAGTAGGTAGCTTGGCCATTGCACGATCAATTTTAGGAGCATAGCATGGCGTTACCAATCCATTCTGGTATACATCGGATGGTGCACTCAGACCATTGTTGTAATAATTTTGCGTATCCGTAACGCTGTCCTCGGTGTATTGTCCCAGAACTGCACTGCCTATGTTGGACCAATCGTTGTGAATCATCATCCACTCCGTCTTCAGTATCATTGTAGTAAAGTTTGATGGTGGACATTTGCGGTCTGATCCTGGGATCGTCGCATTCAAATGATCATGTAGTCCACGAACACTGTCTTGTACTGAAGGATTACGATTGAAAAGGCTGGAAAGCATACACATAGCACGCATGAAAGATAGCCACGGCGTAGCTGTGAACGTGTTGTACTCGTAGTTGGCGTTGCCGCCGACGGATCCACTCTCGGTGTTGGCCCATTTCTTAGCCTCGACGGACGCGAAGCGGGCAAGTTCACGGATAGAAGATTCGTCGGGCACGCGAAGATCAAATTCTCCGCTCCGATCGGCACGCCGTTGATGTATGTATATGTAACCATCTTCGGGATCACGAGGACGACCAGTTTGAGCGTGGTACGCGAAGCCCACGCGGTCATCGTCCCTGGCGTTCGGGTCGTACTCCTTGTCGTAGCCGATGGGCCAGCCGACGAGGTTGAGCGGCTGTGCCTGATCCATCTCGTGGATGGAGGGGTCGGGATTAGAACCGATCTCACTTATTTTCGCCTCGCAAGCGGCAAACAGGATGCTTGAAGCTTTGCAGCCCGAGTCGTAAAATTGCTGCGGTGTGAACGAATAATCAATGTCCTAACTCTCTCTGCATCTCGTTGAGGTGAGGGAGGATGGCGAGGATGTCTACCGTGCGGTGAACGTGCGCGTGAACGAGGTGTGCGCGACGCAGTATCTGCGGCTGGTACGCCATAGTGGTACATGCACGCACATAGTCCCTCATGACTGGCTTGCCCAACACACTGAAATCCGCATTCTGATCCTACATCGCCCCATCTTTCTTTTTCCGTCAGCAATATCTTGCATATTTCTGGGCATCCATTCAATTTAGGAGGTTCCGCTTCATGAGGTAAACCGTCGGGCCTCCGAGGCCCTCGTATCGGCGGACATTGTATCGGAGTAACAGGAAAAATAAGCGAGTGTTCCAAGAGGTCCTTCCAAAGGTCTGCTTTCTTGGTCTCGAAATGTTTGGTCATCATATCTGCGATCTGCTCTTTTGTTCCTACATATTTAAGCTCGATATGTTCAATTTGGCATGTTTCGCATATCCAATCCAGATTGATACGATGAGTACGATGAAGATGACGAAGTGCTGGTGTACGTCCCTTTTGGACAATTTTAATAACGGCCTGGTTATCCTCCAGGACGATAAGTCGTACTTTCGGTGCACTGATCTCTGGAGCTGGCTCTGGATCCACGTGTAGTACGGTACCTTCATGGGATATTGTACGTCTCTTTGGAGTCGTAGGCAAATCCGTATTTAGCGGTAGTTGCCTACGGCTAGGAGAAGATCCCCGAGTAGGGGGTGCCTTGCGAGGCGATGGTTTACGCTTCTTTTTGGCTGCCAATGTAGGACACATCGCCGGGTCAACGTGTCGATGGCAACTCAGGCATGTATTCTTCTCTTTGCATGTTTTGGCAACTCCCACCACGGCTTCCCAGAATGATAGTAGTGGTAACCCTTCCAGTCGTAGTGCGGAATCGAGAGCAACAATCTCCGATTCAGTTGGTGAATGTGAGACAACCGTTTGTTTCTTACATACAGCGTTGACTGGAAAGAACGTATTGGGTCCAACAAGCGCAGCAAAAACACCGGTAGTGGATTTGGATGATGTAATGCAATCAGCGAACGAGGCGTCAGTGAACAGCATGATGGATAACTTGTCTGACGAATCGCCTATCCATCCGTGTAAGCAATGTGTGCGCGTCGTTTTGATGTAGCATATCAACCGATGTAGACGTTTATCACATGTAGTATTCCATTTGGTAATTTCTCTGGCCAACATACACACCGGATGTAGAAGATCGAAACGACAGCAACGTGCCAAGTACAAGATCTTCATTAGTACACTTGCCGCGTCCTGGCCGAGAACGCCCTCTTCTGAATAGTCGGACTCAGTGAAGGAGGTGTCCTCGATGCCAGGGGTCTCTGCGTCGGGTAGATCATGGTATGTGGCGGGTATGGTATTGGTAGAAGTTGTGTCGACCGATTTTGCTGGGCTGGATGATCTTGTCCGTGCGTTGAGCACACTAGTAGGTCTGGCGACCGACCCGGAGGAGGATGGCGATTTGGATCGCGAAGCCCTCGGCGAGTCGGATCGTTTCCGACGTGACCCTGTTCCCTGGGCGCGCTTGGAGGCGCATTCCAGGTACCGCTCAATGCACTGATCTGTGAAACCAAGCATGTCATGTCGAATACCACGAACGTGTTTTTCCGTAGTGTAATCTTTCTCATCGCGTGCAGGTAGCATAGGGCGTATTGTGGACATTCTTTTGTCGAAGATGCTCTGCGGTACATCATATGCTTGTTGTCCACAACCCAAATATTGTGAGTATGGAGTAGGTGGATCCAAATCGATACCGCTTTTACGAATATAATCCCAGCCAGTCTGTAGATTATGAGCTGGGCCGGCCAATTTAAAATCGTCCACATATACTGAAAGTATCAGTCCCAGTTTGTTGTGTCTCCATACGCATTCCCATCCTGAAATAGGCTCGAAACCGACGCTTTCCAAGCATGTACGGCATTTTCGTTCCCAAAAGACACCTGCGAGAGGGTGTCCGTATAGTGCCAATCGCAATCGGCACACTGGGTTATTGTATTTTGACCATGATGTCGGTTGTCGCCATTTAGGTATAGTAATCCAAGTATCAACTGGATCAATTCGTCCGTCGCCGTATAATAATGCCTGCGTGTAAGCTCCAGGTGCGTCACTTTGCTCTCCCGCATATTGCGGTAATAACGCAGTAGCATCGCAAAGTTTGGAAGCCTCTATATGCGAAGCGCTGGAAGCGGCGTCGGCGAATATGGCGGCCAAACCAGTTTCATCTTTGCCTGTATTGCCCTGAACCACCACTCTGCCCTTGAATTTACGTAGATCAGGAGGAAGTTCCTCATGTTTGACTGAAGATAACTCCAAGATATTGAAGAAATGCACCTTTGTTCCATTGCGAATAGCTTGTGACTCAATATCAGCTTTTTCTGCAACGGTCTCCAACATCCATGTTTGTTTCTTTTCCAATCTCTCGTATTCTTTTCGTAGGGCTTCTTGTGCACGTGGTTCTGCGGCAACTTCTTTCTTACTCAGGTTTCTGGTAACTAATGCTGGGCGTGACCATGTCGAATCTGGTATTTTATCTCTGTGTGCCGGCATGTAGTTGGTCTCACGTGGCATGGTTGGTATTGCTACCGACTGGGTGAACTTGCGTATGAGCGGGTTCAAAGTCCCAAAGTCGGTTCCCTCATTATCCACAAATACCAAAGCACGTTCTTCTCCATCGTGCTGTGGTGGTAGTTGACGGTAGTATAGTACCGTGGTAATGTCACGTGGCCCACCAGGTAATTTGGCATACAGTATTTCTTTGTTTGTCACGCCTTTGACATTCTCGTCGCGGATGACGTCGCCATTTTCAGTGTCGTATGTAATCCGTCGTTCCACAGTATTCCATGTGGGTCCGCCTGATGTAGTAGTACGGAAATGGTTGACCTGTTTATCCTGTCTTGTCCACACTCTCAAAGCAGCACGATCGCGAATCTCACGGGCTCGTTTAACGTCGTTGGCGCAATCGATCTCTTTCTTTTGCTGTCCACGAGAAAGTGTTTTCCAATGCTCGGGAAGAACGTGATCAGGACGTGTAGTAGTCTGCACACGTGTCTCACGCCCACGAACCACCATTTTGCCATCTGGCGTCATTTTTGGAAGCTCATAGAACTGTATCGTGCCTGTCCATGGCTCGCTCAACACCCTGTGGTCGTTGGCGCTAACACCACCCCAAACATCTCGGAAGTTACTTTCGCCTTCGAAAGTAGAAGTCGTTTTGAAATCTCGTGTCACGTCGAGTTGGTCGACAGGTACCGGTATATTCATGACGTCGTCCGTCGGGATGAACAGTTTCTTTCTTGGGGTACGAATGTGTCTGATGACGCAATATCCACGCTGTTCCCAGTAGTCTGGCTCCGGCGCTGTTGCAGCAACTTCAGAAGCTGATGTCTGGATATCAACAGCGTTATCTTCCGTTGTCATCATAGACGGGTCATCCCATTCTTTAGGGTAAGAAAGTGGAGGATCAGGCATTGGCTTGTCACCCAGGGGTCGAGAAGTAGATGCCTTCACCTCGTCGTGTGCCTCAGGGTAATGATGTCGTAGAGTACCATCTTTCACGGGGTAGGTAAACTTGCCATCAGGGATGATGATGTCTTTGACTCTGTGCACATGACACAGTTCACCATCAGGATTCTTGGCGTATGTAGCCGTGTCCAAAACAAGGTAGTCACCTGACCATCGTCCACCAGAGTGTAAGTGGTATCCCATGAATAACCCTTCCCGAGCATTTTCTTTAAACTTTGCAGTCTCGTTGTTAATCTCGGGGTTGAGGCATTTCCAAAATATCCGAGCACCGAATGGTATGCAGTGCCCAGGAAAGCTTTCGCCAAATCTTATTTCATGAGCTGTCTTTTCTGCATGCTCCTCGTTGAGGGCAGCGACGCCCGTGGATGTATGCACAAAGTTGTGTCCACAGCAAAAGGCTTGCATGGCCTCTTTCCACCATTCGTGTCCCAGACCAGACATATGTAACACAGCTCTGGTACCAAGAATGACAATTTTGACAGCGCGCTCAATCAATCCATTTGTCTGTGGACGATGTGGCGTACTCGTGTCGTGTCTCCATCCCAGTTGGCGGCAAGCTTTCTGAAGCTCTCCAGAGTTGTCTGTGTAGATATGCTTCACCTCATCGTTCGCGGCGATGAACTGTTGAAAGGATGCCTTTGTAGTAGCTGCGTCTTTGTGTAGCGCTGGGTAGGCCATGAAGATGCCAGTATATCTGTCAAGGACAACAAGTGCATATTTGTCGCCATGTTTGTCCGCGGCATCGTCTTTGGCCAGTGCGACATGGTCGGCAGTTAGAGCTTCACCGAACTTCTTCGGGACAAAAGCTTCGTAGGCGTTATCCTCTTCGGTGGGGTCTGCCGGTGGATGTGGTTTGCGCTGTCGTCTACACGGGGCATTCTGTGCCATCGTACGAGAACAGATCTCACAGTCAGGATGTTTTGGGCTGTGAGTCATGTAATGCATCGGATCGGTCGGTTTCTTTTGTCTGTTGAGTAGAACTCGATCATTGTCTGGATGCGTTCGTGTGGGTGTCTCTGTCGGTATGTCGTTGTCTGCTTGAGCTATATCGAACCCCCCGCATTGTGGAGGAGAACACTGCGTCTGAGACGTAGGCGAGTCGGTGGTCGTGTCCACGTTGGGCTCGTCTGTTCTTGTGTCGGGAGGTTCTTCGACCGTGATGGTCCGTGCTCCTCCTCCCTCTCCGACATGTGGTCTCTTGGGGCAGGTTCCTATGTGGGGTCGTAGCTCGTCTGCAGTGGTTGGTTGCTCTGTAGTTTTGCAGCACCAACAAGTGTCGTTACAGCGGGCGGATGAACGCTTTCGCTGACGACGGCGGGGTGCTGACGAAGTGCATAAACGTGGTGGTGGTATCCGTGTTAAGTCGTCGAGTCGTAACTCTGGCACTCGATTGTTGACTGGAATCTTATACCATTGGCCCCCCGGATCCTGAAGCATGTATCCCAGCTCAGGATCCCAAAGCTGTCGAAAGCCATCAACCTCAATCAATTTTCCAACTGATAGTAATGATGGGCAGTCTGGTAAAGCAAGGGCTGAGCTATGCAGTCCAACTTCGGGTAGCCGTATGTCGTAGTGCTCGTTGACGGTACGGCCACCATTTGCAGTTTCCAGAATATGCTCTTCTCGAAGAGATATGCGATCCGACTCGGTCTGCGTAAGTTCATGTTTTCCCTGAATATGATGGGCAGAACCACTGTCGAGAACCCAAGACCTTGTTAATGCTGCAGTCGAACGTGGAGTGTCGACTTGCTTTGTCGTTGTTATCGTCTGGGCAGTCTTTGATGACTGCTTGACAGTGTCGTCATGCTTTCGGATCGCAGTTGGTGTGGCCACCGACTCTTTGTTGTGTCGGTGGTCGTACAGCTCGTCGTACCATAGTTGTGCCTCTTTTTGACATTCTCGTAAGGCCTCTGCACTATCATCCCACCATTTTTGTGGTAATGGATCTGGTACTTTGACGATGTCACCCTCATTCGGCAGCTCTTTCCATCTGTCCAGTCTGGCTCTGCCAGATATGGTATGGAAATAGTAGTCCACGTTGCGTACGTCGAAGCGTATCCGACGACGTATCTTGGTAGATGTCGCTGTGGCCTTAGTGTTGGCCATGAGGGTCTTGTCACGGATGACGTAACTGCGGTCTGAACGGCGTGAACGTCTAAAGTTGGCAGGAGAACGTGCTCTAGTGTTGGGTGAACCACGGGACGATCCGCGGCTCGGATACCGCTTGCCACGTCCTTTGTCACTGCCATATGATCTATCACGGCCGCGTGGACTGCCGCGTCCGCCGCCACGATTGTCTCGTCCTCGGGAGGTAGATCTCGAAGATCTGTCGTAACGACTTCTCGATTGGCTGCGAGAGTCTTGGGACCTCCTGGATGTCGAACGGGATCGGTCGTATTGGCGTCGGTTGTCACGTCCCTGTCGTGAATCGCTTGCGTAGCGAAACCCCCCGCGTTGTGAAGACCGTTGGCTTCCTGATCCGCGGGATGGCGATCGGCCACGGCTGTCCTGGCTGGAAGTCCGTGGTCGACTCGGGCTTCGTTCAGGAGTCTTTGCACCAGGTGCGAGATGAGCGTATTTGCATTTGTCGCCTTTTGTGCACTTGTTCTGTGCGAAATCCTTGCACTGTGCGACGTGCGGGTAGTTACACTTATCACCTCTGGTACATGTGTTGCGCTTGGCAAAATCGAAGCAGAATGGCCTTGATGCTGGCTTCTTGTGATTCGCAGGAGTGGACATACTACGGCGGGGGTTGCCACCAGCCGTTGATGTTCTGGAAGATTTGTTGTTCTTCCAATCCCTGGAATATGTATGTAAAGCCTTGCACCGTTCACCATTGCGACAATTGCCTTTCTTCCATGCAGCGCACACGTTGACCTGAGATCGTGTCTCGTGTTCGTACCGTAGCTTGTTTTGATTATTCTCCAATTGTTTAATCTCCAGTATGTCCAGGACACGCTGTCGAAGCCAACCGTAGGTACGATTCGGGTCGCTCATCTTCATGCGCTGGTACTCGTACATGTCTTGTTTCATCCATGCATGTCTACGAATCTGTGTGCGGAATAGCGATTCCAATATCTTTGGATCGGGTACTTCTCGGCATTCCAAGAGTAAGGCGTCCCAATCGGTAATGAAACGTTGCAAATCTTCGTCTCTCATCCTCAGTTCTTTAAGGCGCTCGAAATCGTGCAGGTCGTCGTCGACGTCTGTCACTTTGTAGGACTGTAGGATATGCCAGTATATCTGGCGTCCTTTGAGCATGCGTCCTGCTTTGTGCTCTCTGGTCTCGATGAGCCTGATTTGGTAGCGTAAGTCTGAGGATAAGATGTCGCTTAGAGCGGTGGCGAGTTTGCAATCGATGCTCTCAAAGTCTCCACTGTCTTGTAAATCCTCGAATGTACATTCGGGCTGTTCTGCCACGCACAGGAAGGCGTATGCTTTGGATGGTCGCCCTGAGGCGGCCCCGAAGTTCTTTCGCACTCTTTGCTGCCACTCCAGCAGCTGCGTGATCTTAGGCAAGACAGGTACTCGAACGGTGTCTGACTCCTTGATAGGCGTCGTTGTATGTACCGACACCGCAGACACTGGTTGTGAGGGTATCGGTGCACCGTCGATGGTTGGTTCTGTGCGCACAGGAGACACATGACGTGTCTGTGCAGAAGCTGCCGCTGAGGCTGCTCCTGGAGATGTACGTCGTTGTTGTCCTGCTGAAGCTTGTGGTGCTTCGGCGGACGCTGCCGTCGGCCTGTGCAGGTCGGCTGCAGGTCGAAGGTGAATGTTGGTGTCGTTAGTGTGGTCGATCAGCTGATTTGTCCAGCTCGTCATGTCTGATTGTAGTTGACCCACCTTTTGGCGTGTATACTCATCAGTATCCCGAGACCGTTGAGAATACCGATCAAGTCGATGCTCGCATGCTCGGAGACGGGCGCTTGGTGCCTCCACCTCGCTTTCCAGACGTGCGAGATAACTCTCAACACGTACCTTCTCAGTATCTCTTTCATGAATAACCTGGGAGAGCTCTAACTGCGTGTGGTCCGCCGCCTTCTCAACCTCCTGCAACCTGTCAGTGAGGCGGGCGAAATCGTAAACCGTGGGAGGAGAATCCAGCTGATCAGTCTGGGCTCGTCCGACACGCAACTCTGCCAGGGCGTCCTGTACACCAGGGAAACGCTGCTCTATGTCAGAGATCCGGTTAGCGAGTGGCTGCACGACAGCGTTGGTCGCATCAAGCCTTTGAGTGATGACTCTCTCAGTACGCTGCAACATGTCGATCAGGTTCGACGAGTTTGTGTGTGCTTCGGTACGAAGCGTCGCCGTAGTGTGGTCTAGGTAAGATCGAAGATCATTGATCTGAGACTGAACGTCGCCGAGGTCTGTGGCCTCGGTTGGGGTTGGTCGGTTACGGAGCTGGTCGTGGATCTCATCGTGTAAAATCCTGACCGCAGAAATGCCTGTGTCGCGTACGATCACAAGTTGTTGCTCCATCTGCGCGAGATAGTTGCGCAGGTTCTCGACCATCGCCGTTCGTTCACCTGAGTGTGACACCTCACGATCAACCTGGTACTGCAGTTCTCCGATGATGCGACGATCTTCGGCGATCCTGGAATCGATGATCCCTAAGGCGCCGTCAAGATCGCGGCGTATGGCTGCAGTATCAGTGGCGTTCGTCTGAACGCTCTGTAGTAGTCCAGAGTATTGGCTGGACACGAAGGTTTCAACCTGGTCTCTGAGCTCAGCTATGTCACCTGCGGCGGACGTCTCCGCCAGCTGGTCGTCTGAGATGGAGAGGTGGGGAGCGTCAGCTTCCCTGTGTCCCCTGTCGCGGGGAGTGCATGGCCTCTGAGAGGCAGTGCGCGGGCTCGACCTGCTTTCGCCGTATGGGCCTGGGGCTCCACGGCGGTTGCGCGCGGACGAGCTGCGACTCGGACCATGTGTGTGTGGTGTCTCATCCGATGATACCTTGGGGTACCGCGTCTGTGGCTGTGCCGACACTGGTCTACTGAGTTCCTCGAAGGTAGCTACGTGCTCCGCCACAGGGACGGTCGCAGGGCTGGGGGTCCCAGCACCTGAGGTCCATCGGCGGTTAGCGCGAAAGCGCCCTGGAGTATCGAGACCGGTAAGGCTTTCGCCTGACGCGGTTGGGATTGCTCCCGACGGGGAAGGGGAGGGAGGATCGAAGGTCGGCGTGTGAAACTCCTTCCTTCCTGTTCCTACTCCTTCTCCTGTCCCCCCGCGGGCGGCGCTGCGGCGAAGTTCAGCAGCTAGACGCGCCTCGGGTCCTCGGGAGCTGGGGGGGGGTATCGGGGACACCAACACAGTCCGCATTAATGCTCTCCAACTCGTCACCGAGCCGTCGCACCGTGGGAGAGCTTGGACGCGAAGCCCCAATGGAACCCTTACGGCGCATGCGCCGAAGTGGCTCCATTAGGCACGCATGCAAGGTCACCACGGGCGAGTCAGTGAAGGTGAGCGTTAAAGGGCTAATAACCTGTGTATGGGGTTGAAGTACAAGAGTACAGAACCCCTGATCCGTTGGTAGAGAGATGGAGGGATAGATGGATATCTTTCCCTCCCAAGCGATCAAAGTACGATCGCTCCAACTCAGTACCTGAGCCCAAACGGCCAGGTGCGGGAGAGGTAAGGATAAGGAGTATATATGAGGGTATTACACGGGTTCCATACACAGGTGGAGGCGGTGGGCGGCGGAAGCAACAGCTCGAGCAACTCTCGACCTCGGCATCGCTTTGATGGGCACCGCATCTCGCTCAGCCTTCGAATTCTCCTCGACGGCCGCTGAATCGATCAAGGCGCGACGGGCACGCCTCCAGATCATGGCTGCAGCAGAGTCGACCGCATCGGTCCGAGGAAGGTCCCCCGCCACCCCCCCTCTCCCACGCCAGCTCCGCCGCCCTCCCCGCCCAAATATCCGCTGCCATGTTACCCATGGCCGTGAGCATACCCTGCTCACTGTTAAAACGAGATGGGGCCCATCTCATCACTATACGGCCAGGCCTGGCTTTCCAAGACTTCCGAGCACGCTCCCGAAGATCCTCCTGGAGACGAGAGGCTCTGGGATTATCTCAGAAATGCTTCCAAGACCTGGCAATATTCTTATGGTCGGTGACAAACTCGACATCTCCTGAAACACTCTCGAGCATGAGGCAACAGGGAAGCTCAGCCCTCGGGGCCGACTCCTTCAGCCCGACGAGGGGCCTCGCTATGCCAGCACACTCCACATGTTCACCCTCGTCATTGCGAGCGAGGGCCACAATCGCAGCGCCGCATTGGCACCGACGAGGATCGTCCGAATGCTTCCCTCCCGGCCCGCCCCCGTGCACCACCGTCCACCGTCCTTCCTTACAGCCCCCAAAGGCGCCAGGCAGCCCGATCACAAGCTCGGCCAGCAGGCCTTCATCAAACCGAGGCATGGCCATGCAGACAGCGGGCACTCCGCGGAGCCAGATGGCGGGCTGGCTCTCATGCTGCGCCATCGCCGCCGCAGACAGCGAGGCGGTCTTATGGAAGTCGTCGTGGTCGCGGTTGGCCTCGCAAGACCATGCCCCATGGAACAACGTCTCAGGGTGCTTCTTGCAGCGTGGGCACGTGGTGGACTCAATCTTGTAACCGCAAAGATGGCGCCGCATGCGTGTCCACTGCCCCCCCGCCACCACTGCGAGGTTCAACCCGTGCTCATCGTACTGGCCGCGGGCCTGGTAGCGCTTGAGCCCCCCTCATGATGTGGAAAGGGTCGCCACCACCACCATGGCCGTCACCAGCGTCATGCTTGCCCGCCTCAGCCCACAAGGCCGGGCGGATATCACGCGTGAGGTCGTCCACCAGCTCAATAGTACACTCGAAGTCGTCGAATGCGTCTTCGCTGCTCGAGGGCATCTGCCATTCATCAACTCCAGTGGTCGCGGGGCGGATCCAGACACGCCTCGCGCGATACTCCAGCGCCGTTGCTCAGCCTTCAGGATCCTCGCTCGGATCGAAGGCCACACCAACTTAACTCGTGGATGAAGGCCAGGCTGAGCTTGCCGCAGACTTAGCCATTCCAGGACCTGCTGCCGACGGGGCTCCACCGCAGGGGCCCTTCAGTCCGAAGGAGGCCGCCGTCGTGCTGGTCAGGCAGCGCCCTCCTTGGCCACCCGTCACTGCAGCAGCAGCCTGGCGTCGCAGCGCCAGCAGGGCCGACGGCGGTGCGCCGTGGACCTGGCCCCCGCAGGCGGCCTGTGGGCACGCTCCAGTGGCCCAGAGGCAGCGGGCCTCCCGACCCAGAGCCGCCCTGCACCTGAGTCGCTTGATGCGCCCAGCACATCGCTGCGCATTGACGCGGCGCGAGACCGACTTGGCGCAGACCCTGCGCCTGCCAGCAAACACGTCGACGCCGAGGTCGACGCCCTGGGAGGCTGGCTTGACGGGGGCGCCTCTAGCTCACAGTCGCTTTGCCGAAGTCTTCGCCAACTTGGTCGACAAGCCCAGGGGCAGAGACTTGGGGGGGGCGACCATGCGCTGCTCCTCCAATCCACGGGCCAGGGTCGTACCAATCTACCCATCACAGGCAGCACCGCCTGGGCCGTGCCTTCACATCGTCCAACAGTGCCGCCAATGAACGTCCAGAGGGGCGCGGACGGGGCCACCTGGTGGACCCTCTCCAGGATCGGATGAAGGGCCAGCTTGGAAGACGGGGCCCCGTGCGACGACCCAGACACGACGCTGCGCGTAAGGTGGATCGCCTCGCTGAGCCACCCACGTCCCCTCAGATAGCGCGGGTGGAGGTAGACCTGCGCCTCGAGGCCCATGACGGTCGGACTGAAGCCGAAACCCAGGCCCATCTGGAGCAAGCCAACCAGCGAGACACTGTCGTAGAACTTCTCGGTGCCCAAGAGCAGAACAGGAAGCTCAGCCGCTGCCCCTGGGCGGCCTCGTCGAGGGTCGCCCTCAGGAGGGCTGCTCTGAGGGATGACGATCCTCTGGGAGCTGTGCCCCAGAAAGCAGCACGCCTGGGGCACCGCTGCGACGTGAACGCATGGCGCGCCCTTGACCACAGCTTGACAGGCAGCGGGGCCATGCCCAGGACGCGCCCCCCCCCCCCCCGGCGGCTTCGGGGCTAGAGCCGAGAAGGCAGCTGCCAACTGCAACGGCCACGCCTCGACTGCCTCACAACGCCGCAGGATGTCGGCCAGCGCCTCAATGCCAGGGGGCGGTAGGCGGCCGAGATCACCCGCTCCGAGACCGTCAACTCCACGAGCTTTCCTGTTGCCCGTGGCTCGAATATCTGCCTGCAGCTGCTGGATCTGTAAAGGAGGAATGTCCTCCCCAGCTGACTTGTGACGGGTGTGCCCAAGGGCCTGCGCTATGCTCTCAGGCGTGTTTACCGCATCCGTCCATATTCAGCCCCACTTCGGCGACTTGGTAGCCATGATGGTGATGGGGTGTGCCGCCGCATTAGCCGTAATGGAGGTAGCCGCGACCTCCACTGTGGCATCCGCAGGCCCAGGTGCAACAGGATCTCGCACATGTCGGTGGAGCGCTCCAGGGGAGGTGAGCCTCATGCGACGGACCCAATCAGCGTAGGCCTTGCGCGCCTTGTCGATTCCACGTGCAACCTCACAGGCCGCCACCGCCTCGACATCTACCACCACCTGGGTCCGGCCTTGGACGAGCTGGTCGCGGGTGAGGCGACCGAGGCCCTCGTAGAGTGTGGCGATGTGGTCGAAGGCTCGCCTGGCCCGCTCACGTAGGTCAAGTCGCTGTTCAAGATAGTACTGTCGCACATGCTGAACTCGCGCTGCAGCGCTAGCCCACGCGCTGCACATCTGCTCGTCGCCTTTGTCATGCAAGAAAACGGCCAGCGCCCTCCTGATAAGGGTGCCCATGACTGACCAGTGCTCCGCTCCATCATACTTCCAGTGGCCGCGCCCTGGGGAGGGGACAGACTTCTTCCAAGAAGACGCAAATCGCGGGCCCGACCAGCAAAGGGTGCTCTCTCCTGGGGTGTCATCATCGGGTCGAGGAGGGCCTGCTCAACCTGGCCAACACATCTGCCGTAGGCCTGGGAGAGGTCATCATTCCCCGCGAGGGCCCAGCCAGCGATCGGAGTGCTGCGGATATTGCGCTAACTCCGCCGTGAAGGTATACTTCTAGTCCACAGCACCCTGCAAATGGACTGATGACCTGCTCTTCCAGCGGCCAATGCCGATGGCAAACTCGTCGCCCTCCAACGCAGGTTTGTCCATAGGTTGATGCTGGCCTTGGAAGGCGCCCTGATGGTCGACAGGAAGGGCCTCCTTGCGCCTCTGCAGCGCTGCCTGCTTACGCTGGTAACTCTTGCTGTTCGGGTCGGGGGCAGTCGGCGGCCGCTCAGCGGTAGGCAGCCCCCATCGGCAGGGCCAGGGCGCGATGCCGCCACGCCGTCGACGAGCCCTCACTCTTGACGTGGGGGCCGCAGTGGACCTTCCAAGGGACCGTGAGAATGCCCTTAACCGTGATGAGGTGGGCCACCGACTCCAACGCTACTGCGTAGTCTATCAGGGGGCCCGCGCCCCTGTCCAGGTCGCCTTACCATCTGGGAGTACAGCGACTCCTCCTACATCCTTCAGGAAGGGGTTGCCCGAGAGAGCCTTCGGGGTGAGGTTCCAGTTGGCAACGATGATCCATGGGCCCGAAATCAAAGCCAAAAAGGCTCGGAGCGAAGCCCACCTGTCCAAGTTGAGGCCCCCGAACCCATGCTTCGGCAAGAAGTACGCCGATGCGACAACGAGGTTGCCAGCGCGTAGGTGCCAGACCGTGGCAACCCAGCCACGGAAGGGATCCTGGAGGCGCTCCTTGGTGATGAGGGCCCGCTGCCGGTCGCACGAGGTAAGCGGCCAGGTGCGAGCGGGCCAAAATCCACTCACCTCCGCTCGCGCCCTCAGTCGACTGGCCTGCGAGGGTGGCCGCGCACGCCGAGAGCTCCCAGCCGACCACGTCCAGGCTGGCTCGCTGCTGGACCAGCTCCTCGTCGGCGACGTGGGTCTCCGCAAAGGCCTTCTTGTTCTCGACCGCAAACTTGTGGATGCGCGGCCCCCACTCAGTGGTGTCCGCGAGGAAGAGGGACACATCAGCACGATCAGCAGGCTTCTTCTTCTTCAGAGAAGGCCTGTCTGCAAGCGCTTGCCGCGCGTCGCCATCATCATAGTAGTACTCGGGGCGGGGTGCAGCTTCTGGTCCAATGAGATCCCTGAACTTCTGCTCAATGGTCCTCGCAGCGCCCCAGATACGGCTGACCTCTCCACGCCAGTGGGAGAGGTTCTCCAGCTGAGCCAGGCGGTCCAAGTGCAAAAGGACTGCCGCACGGGTCGTAGCCGGCCCGCGCCAAGCTCTATCACAGACATCCTCTGCCTCGGTGATCGCACACTGGGTGGTGAGGATGACGAACATAACACAAGACCGCCTCCACCTCACAGCACCACTCTCGGGGTCTTGGAGGCTCTCAATATACTGAGTAGCCCGTTTCTTCATTTCGTCAGCAAGCCGCTGCTGCGGCGAGACCACCAGCTGGGGCGGCCCTGCTGACCCCGCCTGCGGCGACGCCAACGATCCACGAGCCTCCGATGCAGTGGTCGCCGCCGCCCTTACCGTAGATGCCCCCGCCCCCAGGGAGACGCGCCCTGGGCCGTGCGGGGCGCCGTCGCGGTAGATAATTCCAACGGCGCCAGAAGCAGCGCACGCCTGCGAAGACGCCGACGCACCACGCGCCGCCGAAGGCGAGGTAGCCGTCGCCCTCGCCCTAGCTGCCCCCGCCCCCAGGGAGACATCCTGGGCCATGCGGGGCGTCGTCGCAATAGACATTCTCAGCGCCGCCGCGAGAAGCAGCGCCAGCCTGCGAAGACGCCGACGAGCCACGCAACGCCGAAGGCGAGGTAGCCGTCGCCCTCGCCGTACATGTCCCCGCCCCCAGGGGGTCACGTCCTGGGCCATGCGGGGCGTCGTCGCGATAGATATCCCCAACGCCGCCGCCAGCAGCGGCACGCGCCTGCGAAGACGCAAACGAGCCACGCAACGCCGAAGGCGAGGTCGCCGTCGCCCTCGCCGTAGATGCCCCCGCCCCCCAGGGAGGAACGGCCTGGGCCACGCGGGGCGTAGTCGTGATACTGCCAGCGGGGCGACAAGCGCCAGAAGGGACAGAACAATCTGCCTGCCCCAGTTCCATGCCAAGCCAAACGTCGCTGTAGCGGGTGTCCTCGAAGGGGTCGATATCTGCATCATCCATAGCGGTGTTACCCCCTCTTCTGAAGGGCGGGGGGGGGCTCGGCCGTGAAGGCGGCCCACCAGGAGGCTGCTTGCCAGGGGCAGGAAGAGCAGCCGCCACTCCCGCATCCGCAGGTGACTCCGCCACTCCGAGACGGTGCGCTCCAGGCGCTCACGGGCCGCTTGGGCCTTGGACGCTCGAGCCGCAGCCGCTGGGTCGGGCTGCTCAGGGGGCTCGGGGCCGCTGCCGCCTCTGGCCCGCTGGCAACATCAGCAGTGCGTCGCCTCTTGAGCGGAGCCTGTGCCGCCGCCACCGCGACCCCCTCGAGCGCCACCTGGACGGCCTGGATGACCGCCTTGGCCGGGACTTTGGCATCGTCCATGGCCGTAGGAGGGACCTGGAGCTTCGTCGTCGCCTCCCCGCCCTCGTACTCGTCTATCGAGATACTCTTGGGCTTCTCGCCGAACGCCGCCAAGAAACCAAGCTCTGAGCTCGATTGGCCGGGCTCAGGCGCCGTCGGCGAGCGATGCTTGTCGTTGGCCGGGACCACCACCTCGTGGGCCTCCTCGGCGCCCACGAGTTCCTCCATGGCCTGGTCCTAGTCCTCTCGCGCCTTCTGGAGGCGCCTCTCCAAGTTTCCGATCCCTGTAAGAAGGTCGTGAGCGTCCGTAGCCGCCTGCTTCGCTTTGGCCTCCGTGGGCGGGGGCTGCTCCAAGGGCGACCGCGGCTTCGGCAGCGATGGCGTCTCCACTGCCTGATTGATAGCCAACGTAGGTGCCGCGACAGAGGAAGCATGCTGCGCGATGGCCTCCAGCTGGTGAAGGGGCTTCGCCTGGCCCCAAGTGGTGAAGATCGCAGGCGATGAAGCAGCGGGCGCAGCACCCCCTTGCCGCTTCGGCTGTCGTCCCTTGGGTTTGCCCTTATCATTGTTCTTCGAATGAAAGCACAGCTGCTGCGCCTGACCACGCACCGAGCACGCCCCGCCATTCTTGATGATGCACAAATTCCAGTCCAACTTCTGGACAGCACGGCAGGACGGGGTCGAGCACGCGGCATAATTCGCGCGAGGCTGCCGCGGCGCCATGGCAGGCACTGGTCCGCATGAGAAAAGGCTTGAACCGTCGCGCAGCTCGCGGCGGGATCGGGGTCGCCGGAAAAGACTGTCGGCCAGAGCTGCCCTGGCACTGGCGGCGGACTAGCGGCGCCCACGTGCCCCCCTGTGGAACAAAGCATCTTGAGCCAAAATGGCCACGGAGGGGGGGGAGGGGGGGGAGGAAGAGGAAGCGGAGGAAGGCTTCACTCAGGGGCAGATGGCATGATGAGCTGACCGACGCGCCCGATGGCCACTAGCTACTGCAGTCTGGGGCCCTGGCAAAACTCATTTCTTTCGGCGAGCACTGAAGGCCCCAAAAACTGAGACGTCGTCGACAAAAACTTCCTGATTCAGGATGCACACTCAAGAGAAGAGGGCATTGCACGGTGTACTTCTTGCCGTTCTTGGGCGGCCCAGGACACTCGCTGTGCAGGCCCGCGCGCACGGTGCGAACCATCTGACCCGACGCGCGCCAGGCTGCATTTGATGCTATGGGTGAGGCTAGCGGAAGTGCGATCTGCCCGCTGCTGACGCCCGACTTTTTGGCCGTCCGTTGGGCTATCTGCCCCCGCGGGATGAATCCATCCAGCTCCTCGAACTAATGCTTGTGGACCATCTATGGCGCGTCGGCCTGACTGGCGGCTCCGTCGGAGGCCGCCCTGAACTTGCTAGACAACTGCTGGCGCGTTGGGCAAGGACATTCGCGGCTTCATATTCTGGCGCGTGGCGAGGCGCTTAGCCGCCAGGTGCATCAACTGCAGGTTGCCGATGCGTCCGCGCGCCGGCGTCGCCCACATGGTCGCCTGCTGTTGCGCTTTTGTTGATGTTGTTATTGAATATTATTCCTTCTAAAGAATTATTATTGTTGGGACCCCTGGTGCGCGACCTCTGCGCCGCGCCTAGGCCGCAGCTACATTTTCATCATTTTTTCACGAAAGCTTCAGAAAAGTGGATTGTGTCCGGATCAGGTTTTTTGTTGACGCTCGTTTTCCCTTGCAAAAAACAATAGAAAATGAAAATTATTGTTCTTACTTGATCAAATTGCAAGAATCCCTTGCAAAAAATAAGGTAAAGTGGAAATTCGTGCGCGCAAGACGAAATCCTTCCAAAACCTTAGGTTTCGTAGCGATTTTAACATAAAAACATCAAAAACCCAATGGTTTTTTAAGAAAAAATTGTCAAAATGTCCTTCCGCGCGCGCTGTCCGAATCCCACAAAACCAATGGTTTTTCAACATTTATGTTACATGAGCTCGCGCGAGCTACTTTTTCTTGTTCTAACATAATCAAATTTCAATAATCCCTTGCAAAAAATAAGGTAAAGTGGACATTCGCGCGCGCAAGACGAAATCCTTCCAGAACCTTAGGTTTCGTAACGATTTCAACATAAAAACATCAAAAACCCAATGGTTTTTCAAAAAAAAATGTCCAAATTTCATCCCGCGCGCGCTGTCCGACTCCCACAAAACCAATGGTTTTTCAACATTTATGTTACATGAGCTCGCGCGAGCTACTTTTTCTTGTTCTAACATAATCAAATTTCAATACTCCCTTGCAAAAAAAAGTAAAGTGGACATTCGCGCGCGCAAGACCAACAAAAAACACGACGATCTCAGGAACTTGCCCCAAAAATGTGACCAACTCCGCTCTCTCTGTCTCTCTCTCTGTCTGCTCTCTGTCTCTCTCTCTGTCTGTCTGTGTCATGTATTGTATGTCACAATTGCAGGATGCTGGGCACACGCGCGCCCCGAATAAGTGACCAAGTTCTGTGGGTGTGTACCCCACGCCAGTGTAGTAGCCACGGTCGTCCGCACGCCACGAAGTGAAGTGTCCCAACGTCATAGGGCGGGAAGCTGGGTTTGGGTGGTCGCGAAGAGTCGTTTGGATATTTGGTAGAGCTTGAACTGCCCCCCCACGAAGTGGGGGTATTGTCTCGCGTCGCATGAAAACCCTGGCACTGGTGAGAACACTGAGCGTTCGGGTAAAATGATTGTTGTTGTTGTCGTTGTTGTTGGTTTGGTTTGGCGTCGTCGCCCCGCCCGCGACCCGCCCGCGACCCGCCCCGCGACCCAACCCGCGACGCACCCTGCGACGCGCCCCGCGACGCACCCCGCGAGCCACCCGCGACCCACCCCGCAACCCACCCCGCGACCCACCTGCGACCCACCCACGACCCACCCGCGACCCACCCCGCGACCCACCCGCGACCCACCCCGGCCCGCCCCGCGACCCGCCCGCGACCCACCCTGCGACCCACCTTCAAGGGAGGAAACACCACCCCGACCCGACAATCTACGTTTACTTAACGGCCCTGGGCGTTGACTCAACAGCCCTGCCATGTTCGATTATTTCCTTGTGTGCGTTTACTAAACGGCTTCGCTTGTCGGGGAGATTATTACGGGGTGGATTTTCTGCCCTCTACACCCGCGAGCCACCCGCGACCCGCCCGCGACCCGGCGGCGCCCCGCCCGCGACCCACCCGCAACCCATGTTCGATCCACCCGCGACCGACTCACATTGGTTTAACGGAAAAATCGCCCCCTGCGGCGGGCTCGTTGTATAATTTGTGTAAAACTGTGGCGCCCGCGGCGGGCTTCTCCAAAGTCTCGCAAACTGCCGACGCCCCCACACGCCCCTCATTCGTCCGCATATGCGGGGTATCCCAGCCGAGCCTACATCGTGGGGGGATTCTCGGTAGCGCCGCGCGCCTCGCGCGCAACTGCTCGCTGAACTTGGCCGCGGTTCGGTAGGTGCACCGCGGCCTGCTCTTTAACGTTCGCTAGCTTTTCATTTGTCTCGGCGGCGGGCTCAGCATATCCTGGGGCAAAACGGCCCCGGTGCCGACGCCTGGCCCAGTGCTTCTCGGGCGATTGAATATTGTGCTGGATCTTCTGGCCGCCCTCGCCCTCGGGGTCAGGCATTCCGGCGTCGCAATTGGTGCTCATCTGGAGACTGGATTCTCCTGGCTGCGATGGCGAGGTTCCGCCGCGGCGATCCTGGCAGTATCTGACGAGCCCTCCCTGCCAAACTCCACCCTGATTCGAAGAGTTTCCGCGGCCGCCATCTCCCCCCCTGCCTTCGCAACCGCGACCCCTGCCCAACGGCCCAAATCCTAGGGGGCGAATGGGCGTAGAGCACGATGCGCACTTCCTGATCTTCGCGTCGACGCGCGCCCAGCTGCTGGGCCCGCAGACGATGCAAGCAGCCCAGCGTCGCCCGCCGCCAGCCACTGGCCGTGCTGCTCGATTCTGGGAAGGGGGGCGCTTGGAACTCGCGGCCGCGGGGCGGCTGGTCGCGAGATTCGAGAAATGGGAAATCCTCGGCCCGGCCTCGGAACAGAGTTGTGCGCTTTGTCCCCGGGAGAAAGGACCTGGACTGATCAGACCTGAACGCTGGCGACGGACTCCGAGGCTGCCGCGCAACTTGCAGGAAACCCCGACCGGGGAACAAAAACTACCGATGGCCCCTGAGACGGCACGTGCGCCAACATCAACAACAAGAAACTCTCTGGGCGCCCGGCTGGGCGGAGTCGCCCCGGCCAGCCCCGAGGCGAACCCCGCGGGGCAAATTGCGGCCGGGGCGCCCGCGGGCGCGAATGCTGGCCCCTCGAGGGCCGCCTGCGCTTTTGCTGGGGCGGCCTAGACGCGCGCGCCGGGGCGCGCGGGATCGCTCGACTCGCCTCGCGACCGGCGTCCGCCGCAGCCCCGCGCGCCCCTCTTCCCCCGCCC
>CAUYUJ010012470.1:367500-425000 GCA_963575745.1 Prorocentrum cordatum | reverse complement strand
GTAGTGTTGTGCCCTGGTGCGGTGTGAGGAGGAGGACGACGACGACGAGGACGAGGAGGATGGATCCTCGAGGAAGGGGAGCGGTATCTTCCCTGCATGAACGAATGCCCACACTCCCCAGACCCCCGACGACATCTTATCTTGTTTCCGTAATGATGACCCCCGACAATCTCGACCCATTCCCAGGGACCGACGTCTCATCCTGAGCCATGATTGGACGGTCCCGAAACCGAGTCGGGGCACCCAGAGGCCGAGAGTGGCGCACACCTTTCCTCCGTATTTTTCGCGCCTTCCGTGGCGTGCGACGGGCTTCGGCCCCCCGGAGGCGGGAGGCCCCGGCCACGCCCAGTGCAAGCCCTGCCGCTCTCCCCGGGAACCCGCCCCCACCCCCGGAGGCGCCGCCTGCCGCGTGCACCTGCACCAGCCCTGGCCAGGCCCATCCTGGGCCCAAGGTCGGACCGGGCGCCCTCTGGGCTTGGCCAGGAAGGAAGGCGTGCCACACCGATCCAGGGCCAGATACAGGTGTGCAGAGTTGGCGCATTTCGACCCCCGTCGCGACCCCCCCAGTTGACAGGGAGGCTCGGGGGACTGGACCGCGTGGGCGTGACGTGGGCCTCCTGGATGGGGCCGACCCCGAGGCGCCGCGAGAAGTCCTCTGCGAAGGTGCAGCAATTGCGGTGGAGCAGGTCGTACCCGCTTCCAGGGTACTCTTCGACCAGGTCCGCCATCAGACCCGCGATCCTATCCGTCGTCAGGCGTGTGTACCTTTGCCATGGAGGGAAGGGGTACTGAAGGAACCGAGTTTTCGACCTCCTGGGCTTCCCCAAGGACCAACTCTCCATCCTGCGCCGTTTCCCAATGGTCCAAGGGCCTGTGACGCGTCCGAGCAGGAGCACGGAGCGCAGGGAAACCTCAGGATCAGTTTCCCTCGGGCCCCCTTTCTTCATCCTGAGTGAGTACCCCAGCAGGACGGACTCCCGGAACGTGTGCTGGGGGTCCGAGCGCGGCAGCTGGCACGACACGCCGGGCAACGTGTCGCGGAAGGTTCGGCCGAAGGACCACTCCAGACCCTGCACCTGGTTGCACCCCCCCAAGCGGCATGCCCTCTTCTGAGCGCGATGCCTCTCCAAGTCCAGGGTACCATACGTAAAATAATGCTACCCACTGCTTCTGAAGACGGTGGTCTCTTGGAAATCTGACCCCCCTGCTCCCCTGGAGCCCCTAGCTCGCGGTCAAGCTCGAAGAGCAGCAAAGGGATGCCCGGCGGGAGCTCCCGGAGGGGCCCCGGGACCTACTATCGACAATCCTCGGAGCGCGTGTTGGCGCCAACGTGTCCCTGTCCACCGAGGCCCCTCGACAGGAAGCAGGCGGTGTCTTGAGGGCCGACGCAGGCTGCGTGCTGTCGGCGGAGCTGAACGGTGTACTCACGCACTGTGGGCTAACACTAACGCACGTCCTGAACATCATCGAGCCTGGAAGACCAGACCCCTCAGGGAAGGGGACGCCCATCCAGCCGCCGGGACCGGCGCCTCCACCGCCGCGTGGAAGGCCCCCCCGAGCTTGAGCGCCGAGCCCGCCAGCAGCGAGTTGAGCCATCGCACGGCGTCCGCGTGGGACACGTCGTAGACGTTCAGCAGCACGGGCGGCCCCTCCCCGCCGCCTCCCGCGACGAGCGTCCTCGCCGGTGCCGGCACGGCCGCGGCGGGCGCCTCGTCCGCCGCGGGCGCCGCCCCAGCAGGGGCCACGCTCCCCTGCGCCGGGTACCTGAAGGAGCAGGAGAGCACGGGCCACACGCCGGGGTGGCCCTGGGCAAGAGGCGCCTCCGTCGAGGAAACGGAAAACCGAATCTGAAATTTGACGCGAGCTCCCACTTGTAAACATCTCACGAAAACTGGACCGTTAAATCCAGGCCCGCCGCTCCAAGACGGCACAAGAGGTCCCCAAGATCGCCCCTAAGACACAAGAGGGCCCCAAAACAACCAAAGAAGAACCAAGACAGCCCAAGACGCCTCCAAGACGGCCCAAGAGGACCCCGAGACAGCTCCAAGAACGTGCCCAGTTGGAGGTCACCAACGGACAGTTTGAGCCCTCGGCCCCGAGAGGCTCCGAGCAAGAGGTTCCCCAAAGGCCCCAAGATGCCCACAAGAGGTCCCCAAGAGGCTCCTATGAGGCCCACAAGAGGCTCCCAAGAGGCCCCCAAGAGGCCCCAAAGAGGCTCCCAAGAGGCCCCAGAATTCCTGCCCAGAGGCCCCCGAGAGCCTTCCGAATAGACCCCAAGAAGCATCCCTGAAGACTCTGGGACACGTCAACGTCGTCGTCGCCGCCGCCGCCCATGTCGTCGTCTCCCTTCAGGGCCTGCGGCACCGGCCGTGCGGCCTTCTCAATCCAGGACGCGCTCGTCAAAAAGCGTCGGCAAACCCGAGATCCGGCGCACGGTGGGGGCATTGGACAAGGAACCCTTAGATGCGGAATCCAGGGTCTGGAACCTAGTGGAACTCCAATCGTGGATCGGCCATGGAAATCATCGCCGCCCCCATCGGATGAGGAATCCCCCAGGGTCTACGCGCCGGCCGGAAGAAATGGGTTGCAACATGAAGTAAGAAGGCGTTGGAAGTAGATTGGGCTTCCACCCGCCCCCTGAAGAGGAGGAAAGAAGGAAAACCGCACGACTCTTGAAGTAGGAAGGCACCTCACATAGATTAGGATTTGGGCATCCAAAAACACCTACTTTCAACGACCGGCTTGTACAGCCCCTTGGGCACATTCCTTCACGAACGCCCCCACCGTACTCGAGTCCTATGTCTCCCCCGACTCTGGAGCGCGCCTTTCGGGGGCCGCGCGGGGACGAAGTGCATGCCAAGCGCGCTCGCCAGTGCTGGGGGGGGGCCCTGTGGGCCCGCACCAACCGTGGGCCCCCGCACCAGAGGCCACCCCAGCGAAGGGTCAGGCTCACGCGCGGCCGAATGCGCACCAATACGGTAGAGAGAAACAATTACTGAACACTCCCCCTACCCCCCAAACCCAATGTTGGCACGCGCGGGGGAGACTGCGGTCGAAGTGCATCTCATCAGACCCACCGCCAACTTTGAACATTGAGGGGAGGGGGAGCCGTTGACAGATGAATGTGGCATGAATGTTCGCTAATTTGTTCCGAAGCCTGTACCGCTGCCTCCACAGACCTCTCTCGTCGCGCATTCGGGCAAGAAATCCGGGGCGACCTCAGCCGTGACGACGAGGGCCCCACGAAGAGGCAAAAACGAGGGAAGGCCATCGGCATCAGTGCAGGTTCGTGTTGTGACGACGCTTTCGCCATGGTTTCTGACACCGCACGGGTCGGCGGTCAACGGTGAACGACCGCGGGGCTCCGATGCCCGCAGGATTGCTCGATATCGGCGGTCAACCTTGCACGCCCGTGCAGGGGTCGCCGCTGCGTCGACACGTCAACGAACCTGCCGCATCGGCAAATACTCGGCGGTGGACAAACCTCCCTTTGGTAAGCCCCCCCCTTCGTGAAAACGGCCTAGGACCGAAACCGACGGACCCGGACCCGCAAAAACGACGGCCGCGACGCCCTCTCGCGAACCGGCAACGGCCAAGTCCTTAATCGGCGTGTCAGGGAAGGAGGCCTGTCAACCTCTGGAATGCGCACGCGATCAGAAGTTCTCGACGTCGGCGGTGCTTGCAGAGCCGAGGAGAGCGCGGACCGCGAGGGTTTGAGGCCTCCCTGGGGCCCCACGCCCGGCCCACATCGCGGCGCTCCCCCGAGACGCCGACCACTGCATCCCACATCTGATGTTTGTCAGCCGGCCGACATGTCGGCCGGCGCCAACACGGCGAGTTCCGGCAGCCCCGAACCCAAAACAAAGTGGCATGACTCGACATCTCTCGGCGACGCATCTTTTGAGCAGGGGCCGACCGGCCCGGCGAACTCTTCTTAGAATCCGAAAATCGTCTAAGAACAAAAACAACGCTCTTAGAACATAAAACCCGATGTGATATGTAAAACACGACAGACTCCGCCGGAAATGTTCTGAGAACATTCCGTGGAAACCACAGAAGGTTCTTAGAACATTGCTTCGTGAGACTACAAGCGAGCCGGGACGCTTCGCCACAGCTTGATTTGCTTCCGCCGGCGTCCGCCAGCGGAGCCGCCCTCGTTCTGCGTCCTTTTGCCATCGCAGCCCCCTTTGGTCAATGGCTCTGGAGGCTTCGTGTGGGGTCAGCTAGAGCCTACCGATAGCTCGGCGCCATCGCTCATGACCACGAACGATGTAAGACCCGCAGGGGCACGCAGGGCGGACGATCAGCCAGCACCGCTAGCCATAACTGAACAGAGTGGCCCAGCCGTTCTGCGTCCGCCGGCGTCCGCCGAGGAAGCGGCGTCAACTTCTCGGTGCGCTCCTCCGCTGCGCGGCCCACGCGGGGGGAGCGAGCGGCGGTCACGGCGGTGCGCGCCACGCGCGGGGCCTGGGGCCGTGCCTTCGGCCACGGGAGGCTCAAGAGATGCCCCGAGAGCCTCGACCCTCGACGCCCATCGATGAAGGAGGAGGAGCGAGAGAGGAGCGAGAGAGGAGCGAGGAGGAGCGAGGAGGAGGAGATAGGAGCAGCGAGGAGGAGCGAGGAGGAGAGAGGAGGAGCGAGGAGAAGAGTGGAGCGAGGAGGAGCGAGGAGGAGCGAGGAGGAGCGAGGACCCCCCCGAGAAACCCCAAACCCGCACGAGCATAAGGCGAAAGGTCACCGCGGATCTCCTGGGGGGTGCAGTGCCGACCCAAGAGATCCGCGCGGACCTCCTCAATTCCCCCAGACAGCGAATTACCGCCCGAAATGTCTGTCAGGGCTCAGTATCATCTTTCTAACACTCGGAGTCCCAGACCCCCAAGATCGGTGGCCCATCGGGGCCCCCACCGTTGTGACTCTGCAAACCAGGTCAGGGTTCCCTGCCGCAAGGGCGCCAATCACTTTCGTGCTGTCATTTGTATCTTCGACCGAAAAACTCGACCCTGGACATCAATGGTGAAGGACCCGGCAATGCCCCCAGAGACTCGACATTCGACCCCCGTCGATTGTCTTGGACCTTCTAGATCCGCGCCGGACAGCCCTTAGGATGACCCAGCTCCGATCCGATGGATCCGAGCGGACCTTCGAACGTCTACGTTCAGCAGCTTTCTCTCCAACACCCCTCGATCCTCGCTCCTCCCTCCGTCGTCGATCCCTGGAGCCTCGAACTTGTTTTCTTCGACCCTTGGTGGCGGCCGTGGGGTCTGAACTGGCTTGGCCCCCAGAAAGTCGATCAGGAGGGGGGAGATGGCTCTAATCCGTCAAAAACTAGACCATGGACCATGGACCCCTCCCAGGGTCCGTCCAGTGTAATGATTCCCCCCAGATCAACAATTGTCGGTCCCGGGACCCAAAAACTGCCCCCAGAGCCCAGAAAACTCAAAAACCGAATTCGAACCCAGTTCCCTCGAATCTGCCCTCCCTTCCTGCTGACCGGAACCAGTGCAGTGCCACTTCAGAGCTCCAGCTGGCTCCAACCCCCCTCGATCCTCGATCCCTCGAAGGCTTAGGTCGGGCCTGTCCCCCCTTCAGGCAGATTTTTGATGCAAATAATACAAATACCCCAAAATAGTCAAAAATATTTATCCCCAGACTACTCCTATTACTATTTTTGAATATTCCCCCTGTCGAGGGGAGGAGGAGGAGGAGGAGGAAAAGCAGGAGGAGGAGGAGGACGAGGAGGAGGAAAATCAGGAGGAGGAGGAAAAGCAGGAGGAGGAGGACGAGGAGGAGGAGGAGGAGGGGGAGGGGCGCTCGGCAGCCTGCGCAAGAAAAAAGGAGGGGGAGGGGGAGCGAGGAGGAGGAGGAGGCTACTCAATGGAAGCCTCGACGCCTCGACCCACCCCCTCGCGAGGCACCACGCCGCGGCGCAGCACACCCAGTCCAGCAGCAGGCGGCTGAGGCCGGGCCCGTCCAGCTCCGACTCCCCGCCGCCGGGCACGCCGACGACGATGATGGGCCCACTTTCCGCCACCACCACCACCACAGGTAGGAGAGGGGGGAGGAGGAGGAGGAGGGGGAGGAGGAGGAGGAGGAGGAGGAGGAGGAGGAGGAGGAGGAGGAGGAGGAGGAGGAGGAGGAGGAGGAGGAGGAGGAGGAGGAGGAGGAACCCCTCATCCTCCCCTCTCCCGCGCCCTGCATCTGGTAGCGGCGGTGGAAACTCTGCCCATCAGACGAGGGTGTGCCAGAACGCGGGCAGCTTGGAGGCGGCCGACGCTGCGCTCACGAGCCGGACCACGGAGGCGATGGCCACGCCCTGGTCGACCCTCGGGAGCCACCGGCACGGGCAAGGAGCCTCCATGGGAGCCTCTGTGGACCTCCACGGCCCGATCGTCAACGAGATTTCGACCGGAATTTCCCCACGCGTCTTCACCCGTTCGTCAAGATTTCGTACATAGCTCCACCAATGCCGACGAAGGCTGGGCGCGATCCCCCAAACCGCAGGGAATTTTCGGATCCTCTGAGGCTCACATGAACAAACACACTACACGGGGGGCGGAATGGCAACTTCCATCTTTGAAATATTCCGCGTTCCTGAAGCCAGAAACCTCCGAATCCAATGCAATTTGCTTCAGGTTCGTGCTTTCGGGGCCATAGCCAACTTCGTAAGTAATACTCGATCCACGCCCGTGAGGCCAGATTCCGTTGTAAATAACACCAGGCTCGCGTTCCCGAATCGACTGTATATTCAAATCGCGCAGAATTCGCGCTGAATCCTGAGTAAATGACGCCAGATTCGAAATCCTGAGGCCAGAACTTCTCTCAACTTATGCAAGGCTCGCGCCCCCGACGCTAGATTCCCTTAGAATTGCACCACATTCGCTTTCCCGAAGCCACTGCCGCTGTGACTTACGCTGGATTCGCGGCATACCTGTGACATCTCCAAGCACGTAGGGGACTGGCGGCTGAGATCGAAGCCCTTGCGGGTACAATCTGGCGACGCCAGTGACCAGGACGATCGAGGACGAAGCACGGCGCGACTCGACGACGACGACAACGACAAAAACGACAAAAACGACGACGACGACGACGAAGACGACGAAGACTATAACGACGGCGGAGTGGAGAAGGGAGGGGTGCGTCTCTGGCAGGATCGGAAATCTCGACGAAGGCCTCTTAGAAGGCAGGCGGACGGGCTTCCGAGAAGCTCCCCCCCGCCTGTCAGGGGCAAGGATAGGAGGGGCAAGGTCAGGGGCGGAAACACTTAGCTGAAATCGGCGATGCCAACCTCTTTCGAAGGTAGGTATGCCGCCCGCCCTCTTCTTCTCTCTCTTGCGAAAGCGCGAAGCCTATGCTCGACGCGTGGTGTGGGGGGCGGCATCAGCCCCCACCTCCGCAAACCGACGCCGCCGCCCAGGCTGCAGCGGCCCAGGCGGTGGCCAGGCTTGCACGGCCCGTGAGCAACGGAAGCGCAGCCACTTTTCGGGAACAGAGGGCGGGCGGGAAAAGGGCAGGACGGCGCGAGTCCTGGCCATCGCTCGGACGTCCATTCCCTGTGTTCTTTTTCGGTTTCGTGGGATGTTTTTTCGCCAAATGATCAAGGATGCTCCTCGATGGTCCTCGCCGAAGGAAGAATGCACACGCTCGAGCGAAGCCACGATAATGATGACGGAAGATGACGGCTCCAGTCCGTTCGTCCATGCTCTCGCCTGCACGGCCCGCCCGCCCGTGTCCTCCAGCGGCGGCTGAAACTGCCACGGCTGCGTCGCTTTTCTAGACAGCCCCCTTTTCGAAGGTGTGCCGCAGGGCTAAACCTAAACGGTGTTTTGCGTTTTCGTTTTCTTTTCGTTTGCCCCTCGCTTCTGCCTTCGATCCGCCTCCACCGCAAAACGTAGTCGAAACGGAAACGGCCCACGAAATCGCCAAGACACCGTTCAGGTCCAGCCCTGGCGTGCCGCCCGCCAATTTTTTCCTCTTTTTGCGCCAGCGCGAAACCACCTGTCGACGCGCGGTGGCCGACCTGCAGCGCCCCCCCCCCCCCCGCAAGCCGACGCCGCCCGCCCGGGCTGCGGAGAACGAGGCGGTTGGCGGGGTTGCAAAAGGCCCGCGGAAAAAAAACAACGGCAGGAACCACTTTGCGGGAACAAACGGCGGGCGGGGGGAAAGTGCAAGATTTCAGTCGGGCCTGTCCCTCTACAGGAAGCATCTTCAAAACTAGTCCAAGCAAACAGAAGCAAGAAAAAACCGCCAATCCGGCGCGTGAGGTTGAACAAGTATTTAACTACAGCCTACAACCTAAAGCCTGAGTTTCAGCTCTGCTGGGGGGGGGGGGGCCGGGGTGGCTCCGCCGGAGAGCGCGAAGCTTTCCGTGTTGGATCAACGTGTCAAAACTCCACGGCCACACACTTGCCTCCACGAGCCTACAACGCGTAAACACTTCCTGAAACCTCGTTTTATTTTTGTCCCGAGGAAGTGAAACCCGCAAGTTGGACTGGATAAAAAAAGAAAAACATATAAACAAATAGCTTCTAAAATGAACAAAAATGGGCGACGACGACGACGACGGCGCCGACGACATCCAGGGACCCCCAATCTACTCCAAATGATTTGGCACCCCTTCAAGACCCTCCCACATCGGCTCCCCTTCCTCGTCTTCCTCATCCTCCTCATTATTTTGCCAATGGTCCTTCATCTCGCCACCTTCTCTTCATCTTCCCCCTCCTCCAACTATCTTGCAACACCGTCCGCCCCATCCTCCTCCTCCTCCACTCAGCCAACTTCCTTGGCTTCTCCTTTTCGTCTTCCTGCGCGCGCCATGCCCAACCAATCATCATTGAAACCTCCTCCTTTCCTTTCCTGCTCTCACGCTGTACCCAGCTCCTCAACGTGAGTCGTTTCGCGATCGCGCGGGGATGTGCACCCGCCTTCACCTGCAATATCTGACGCAACATCATGACGAATCCCGACATGACCGGCGCCGCCCCGCCGACGTCGCGCGGTCGCCGACTCACCGCCAGCACCACCTGCACTCTCCATCCAAAGCACAATCGCGCCCTGACAACAAGTCGCCAAGACAGAAACACCACAGCACACCGTCCGCCACTGCCCGCGCGACCACCGCGAGCCTGCCGGCGAGCTACCCTTCCAGCGCTTTCCCATGACATCCCCTCTTCAAGAGACACTGGCGTCCCGCACCTCTGCTCGATCATGTTTAACGCCGACAGGCCGGTGTCTGCATAAGGCTCGGAGTCTTTTCTGCGCAGCGGGCAAGACCCGAGCGCGGTCTCCCAAACGCGCATTTTCCGCGCGACACCAGCCCCCATGGACGTGTGCCCCACGTTCCCACACAGTCCAAACACTTCCTGTTGCTCCCTGCCCACTGCCGATCTCCAAGCCAGTCTCGTGATAAGTCTTCGCCGCGCTGACCATGGCACTTCGTCACCTCGGCGCTTCCTCGCCTCCTGACGCAACCCAGTCACTTTCTATCGCGGAGATCCCACCGCAGATTTCCAGAACGCTCTCGCTGCAGCATCTGGCCACATTGCCCATGGCATTTCTTTGCAGCGAACTTCGGGGCAGAAGATTTCTCGGCTGTCGCTTCGACGCATCTCTGGCACGCCAGTTCCTCTCCTTCCCAGCGCTGCGTTTCTGAGACTTCCGTGTGTCCGAGCAAAACCTTGCACTGCGAGCGCGGCAAGAAGGTCTCCCTTTCGAATGTTCTCCTTGCCCCATGCCCCTGCTCAACGCCCGTCGTTTCCAATCTCGCCCGAACAGCAGCCCAGTCCACTTCCTCCCCCGGCATCTTCCTCCGCAGGGCGCATGGGCCCAGAGGCGCGGACACGTGGAAAGACTCCTTCGGAAAAAAGCCGCATGATCTGTTTACCGAGCCGCGACAGCGCTCGGCTCAACCCAGCGTAGCGCGTTTGCCTCGTCACATTCAACCGCTCGTTCACGCCCGCCGCCAGGGGGCCCTGGTCCACGCCTTGCAGCGAGCGCGCTGCGACGCAGAACGCCGGCGTCAGTGGCAACTGCTTCCGTTGTATCCGGAGCCGTGGGGCCACGCGATTCGCTCCCAGAAACCAAGGGCCCGACTTCCACGCGATGGGATACACTCCTGTAGCGGGGCCCTCCAAGCACCGCTGCGCGCCCATCTTCCGCGCATGAAAGCACGCGGGCAACCATTGCAACGCCGCCGCGTCCTTGCCCTTGCGCGCCCGTCAACCTCGTCCGCGCACCCTGCGCTAACGGCAACCACATTCGTTGCAGGTCACCGCGCTGGCGGCACTGCCACGACAACCGCTCTTTCCTCTTCCACGGCATGGTCGGGTCCCCCCGCAGAGCGCCTACCGACGCGCTGCCTTTCGCCGGACACCGCGAAAGTTTTTTTTTTTTTTTTTTTTTTTTTTTTTTTTTTTTTTTTTTTTTTTTTTTTTTTTTTTTTTTGTTTTTTTTTTTTATATATATATATCAAAAAATAAAAAAAAATGTATATATATACATATATATATATATATAACGCGCGCAGTCGGGCCCTCAGCTAATTGATGCCGCATCGCAGGTCGTTGTTGGGCTCGGCGAAGGGGGCGCCTTCCATGTCGGCCTCGCTCAACGCCTCTGCCGACGCAATCACGCGATAACGTGATCGCCGATCCGCTGGGCAAGCTGGGCACTCCATTGCGCGCAACGTCGACCACGCAACCCCCGCTTGCTTCAACTGTCCCCGCAGCGCTGGGATACCATCACACTTGCGGTTCCTGCATTCTGGCGCGCCCGCCGCCCAACTCCTTGGGGCGCTCGTTTCACGCCCGCGCATGAAAGCGTAATTGTCGTCGCTCAGACTTGACGCGCGGATCGTCCAGAACTGAATTTCACCACCGGTCGGAGCGCCGATATGGACGCGTCAGCTCCGTCTCGCCCTGAACGCGCTCCCACGTGAACTCCAAAGACCATCGCGCGGGGGCAGTCTCTTTCTTCCGATGCTTCTCTTCCGCATACTTTTGCGGAATATTGTGCAACGGCGCCCCTTCCGGGCAATCCAGCTGATAGCGATCCCCCATGCCTCCGCGAATTGCTTCGCCGACAACATGAGCACTTCATCAATGGGGATCACTCTGCACAACAAACACCTGCTCTGGACAGGCTGACTCGCCAAGCGAACATCGGCGTTGCTTTCCGCGACGGGTTCGGCCCCGCCAAGAAGCGCACCGTGCTTCCTCAGAGCCCCGCCCCAAGTTATACTTGCAATGTGCAGATGCGACGATGCCCCCCCATTGCCCACCCCATCATCTCTTCGAAAAACGCCACTATCTCGGTGCAACAAGACTTTCCAGCGCATGGGCTGGCATGCAGGAGCCACTGGACAGGCTCGGCCTCTTTCACAGCGCGTTTCGCCCACATCGACGCACGCGTCTTCTGCTCGTCACTGCGTGTGCTGCAGTTCTCGCCCAGCCACGCTGCGGCCTGGGGCCAGCGCGGAGCCTTCGCCGCTTGGGCGCGCGCCGCGTGCTCTTAGGGCCCGCGGGGCGACGCTGCCGACCGGGGACTTTCACGCGTGGCCCTCTTGACGTTGCCGACGTTCCCAATAGCCCATCGAAGTTCCTCGCGCCGAGCCGGGGCGCGCGCCCCCCGTCGCCCGCGGGCCGCCTCTCCCTAGAAAGACTCCGCCACAGAAAAGCAACGTCTACGTCAACTGCCCTCGGCGGCGTCCCCCGACCGCCGCCGCCTCGTCGCGTCGCCAAATCGTCGCCCAGGTCGTCCGCGCCAACGAGCGCCTCCGCGCCCGACGCGTCGCCCTGACTGTTCGCGCCACCGACGACTCCATCTTGCGGCCTCACGCACGTCGCGCTGCCGAAATTCGTCACCAGCCGCCGGAATTCCTCCGTCGGCACGTCGCCATTCAGCCGTGCCCTGCACGCCTCCCCCCGGGCCCTGGGACACCCAGCGCCGACGCCAACGGCGCGCGTTCCGATGCCCGCGCCTGCGCGAAGGTCCAGGGATCAAAACACGCCATGAGGATCCTCGCGCTCCGCCCCCTCGTCCTCCGCCGCCCCGCAGGCATAGGGCACCCGTGCATCGCTGGCGCCGCTGGGATCTGCAAACGAAGCATTGCCCAATTCTCGTGCGCGGGGTCATCTGCGCGCTCGGTGACGGGAACCGGCCCGCGTTCTCTCTCGCCCTCGGTCCCGCGACCCAGTAACGCTGAAACTCGTAAGGACTCACTGAATGCAACTCCAGATCTTTGCAGCGGTATCCATACAATAACCTGATGTTTGTTCAGTAGCATCTCCTGATTGCGCCCCTTGCCCTTCTCACGCGCCCACAACGTGCCCTTCTCCAGTACTTGCGGTCTCAAGCGCGGTCGTCTCTCTACCAGCGCCAGATGCGCTTTCCAGGAGGAAGTGGCAAAAGGACAGAAAGTCGTCACCTCTGCGGCTGTCGGTTCGTCGACGCCCGCATTATCGCTCGGCTTCGCCGTCTCGCTCGGCGTTCGCAGCGCGCCTCGCGCAAAACAATCGGAAAATGCTAGCAGAGCATGTCGTCGCGACCCATGTGCATGCGTCTCTCTTTTCATTCATGGTCTCCGCGGGCTGCTGGTGCCCCCTCGCCCGCTCCTTCGCCTCTGCGACGCCGATGGGCTGCCGTTTATCGCAGTGGTCGCAGTGGTGCCCCACCTGACCGGACTGGCTCGCCGCCGCCGCCCGAATGACATCTTCCAGGGAACCTTGCTTGAAGCAAGTTCCGTCGCAACGCTCATCGTGCGTTTCGCGCGTGATTGGGAGACGGCGCGGTATCTTGGTGTCGCTGTTGTTCCCCGTTCCCACAGCCGCTGCAAGCACGCTGCCATTGGTGGGGCCGCGAGTTCGGGGCGGCTCAATCGACCCCACCGCATTCCTCCGGCCCTTTCACGGCAGCCCGGACGTCTGCGCCAGCCCCGCGCATAAAACCTTCGGGCGATCGTGGGCGAGATGGCCCGTCATGAAACCATGCTTGCGTACATCTGGCTTTTCCTTCGTCTGACACTCCGTCAACGGCCGTCGGTTGCCCTCGCCATCCTTCGGGCGCACGTGCCCCTGCCGACATCGTGTGATCCGGTCCACGTCCACCCAGTGCTGTGTCTTCCATGCTTCACCTTCCCGCATTCTCACCGCTGCAATTGCGTCGCCGTCCAGCGCCCGCCCTGCGTGCAGCCTCCAGCATCTGCACCAAATCAATGCCTCTCTCCGTCTGTAGTCAGGGATATTCATGCATATCCGCATTCCGTGCAGATGCTCGAACGCGAGGCGCGTCTGCGCCGTGAATCCATCCACGGCGCTCGCAGCGCTGTTGCACATGCTCTTCCTTCTGACGCGAAACGTCGGGGCCCCATCGTCTGCAAACGTTCCCGCGAGCGCAGCGGCGGGGCCAATCGCCCGCGCCTTCTCCTTCATCAGCAGGCGTCGTTTTGTGCGCAGGGTCGCGCTCCAACAACCGAGCCAAGCGCATCATGATGGCGCTGCGGTTCTCATCGCAGGTCAATGCCACGAACGCCGGCAGCCCAAACCCCGCGCGAGCGCTATTTGTCAGCGACCGCGCGCGCCGTCGGATCGCTCGCGTGCTGGGCGCGTCTTTCGACGCGGCCGTCACGTTGCACAGTGGCTTCCGAGCCGCCGTGCTCAGGCCTGGCACGTGCATGGCCTTCGTTGTCTCCTGGCACAGACATGCGCCCGTTGTCCGGAGTCGCGCGGGCCCCTTTTTAGAGCCTTCGCGATTCCCTCGCCAACCCGCGCGATGACAGTCGGAGCGGTTCCCCCTTCGTTCCCGCCTTCGCGAGATAAAGCCAACGAGTGCACTGCGCGACTACGGCTCAGTTGATCTCGGCAAGTCATGTTCCACAGCGTGTAGTTATATGACTAGCTCGCGCGATATTGCTGCTCGATCTCCCGAATCATTCACCGCGCGAACGCAGCCAAAGTCACGGCGGGCCCTCCTGCAGCGCGCCGCGGAGACAGGGCGCGCCCGTAGTCCGGATAAGCTAACGCGGGCTTGCGCCAAAACGGATGCGCCCCCGATGGAACACCAAAAAAACGAACGCGTCCTCCATGCGCGATCCAGTCGAGGCCACGAGCTAATCCCACTGCGACCCGGCAGCCAGGCCGGTGCGCGCCCCGCTCTCCGCCAGACCCAGATCCCGCTCGGCGTTCGCACTCTTCTCGTGCAAGACGGCGTTCGGGCGCACGTCCGTGAAAGCGTCTGCGACGCTGTCGGCTGCTGCGCGAGGGCTCGGTGCCTTCTGAGACAGCGCCCGATCGAGTCCGTCATCGCGCCCACGCTGAGTCGCAAGTTCTGGCATGACCCTTACATCTGGAAAGCGCGCCATCGCTTTCTCTTCGACGCATTGCATGTCCAGATCTGCAAAGGCTGTGTGGACGCGCTGTTCCCAATCTCTGATCAAGTTCATCGCCGCATGACGACGCACGGTGGCATCCGCGATCGAAGACGCGGGCACATGCCCAGACGACTGCAGTAGGACGCGCACGACCACGCCCAGGTCCTCAGCTGACCGCGGCAAATCCACCCCGTCAACTTCCAAACCCATCAGCTCCTCAAACACGTCGGCAAGAGGCGCCAGCCACATCGAGATGTCCCCACTCGCAGCCGTTCGCTGACTCTGCTGAAACGCCGGCTGCATGGGCATCGGCTTCTTCGAGCGCGCCCTGGATGCGTTTTATGGTTTATGTGTTATTCTTTCTTTTTGTGTTCGAGCCTTCTCTTCCACATCTTGGGGGGCGAAGCGCATTTGCTCCAAGCAGCGCGGCGACGCACTCAGGAGCTCCAAGTATGTGACGTCCTTCATGTATGAGAAGGCTCTGCTGAAGCCCGCCCTCGCGTCGCTCGCCAGCGCGGTGCGCGGCTGTTCTGGCGGGCTCCGCTCAAGAGCGCCGCAACGCACGTGGCAGAATGGAATCTGGCAATTTGAACACAATCCCTCGGCGCGCCTGGCCCCGTGTTTGCTGCGCACCACGTTCTCTCGACAGCCGATGAACCCCTTGAACTGACCCCCCCCCCACCTGGCGCCCACTTCCCATGCCTCCAACTCTTCTTCCCATGGGCCCCTCTGCAAATCCGCCCGGCACCCACTTGCCAGCCGACGTCCGCACCTCTGCAGATGCGTCGCCCCGCCGAAGATTTGTTTCGCCCGCGACTTCGTCAGCCCCGAGAAATGGTTCTTACCTGGAAACCCACCAGCTGAACATCTTCATCTTGCCATTGCGCAAGGATGACCATCGGATACGAACACGCGCAACTGAATCACACTGCACTCTGAACACTGTCCCCTGGCTCCAGCGCGCCCCGCAAGTTCCACAGCGCCCGTCGGTCAAGCGACGCCCCGCATAAGGGGGCACCCCCCCTGGACCACCACACTCGCAACTTGATTCAACGCAATCTCAAAGCGGTGGCACGCGCGCAGGCCGTCGTGATAATGCGCCACTACCTCAGTCAGAACGGAGCTCCATGGTTCCGCCCTAGCATGCTCCCACCTTTCCCTATTGCATGCCCCAACCCATGGGCTTCCCTTCCAAAAACAACGTTTGTTCGGGAGCTGTGCGCCGCTGTGCAACATCGCCAAGGTCATGCGGTCCTCTCCCAGCCTATCGGGGACGACCACCCACGAATGCCGCGCTCTGGCTATCTCCTCGAGACGTTCTTCCTGAAAAACTCGATGATGCGGTGACGCATCAAATGGCAGCGCCCGTGCCGCGAAGGATTCAAGGCGTTCTTGGCGATCGGAGACCACGCGCAGACGTTCTGACGCCCTCGGCGCAGGCTTCCTTCTTTCACATCCAGGACCCGACACGCAAGAGGTTTCGAACTCGGCTTCGGCCCCAGATCCAGAGCCCGCGCCCGTGGATTGCTCGCTCACGCCACTTGCCTCGGGCGGGAGACTATCCTCAGCAATTGGGCCCCGATCGATCCATTGCGGGTTCCAACGCGCGCAACCGCCTGCCTCTGACAGTTGCCTCAAAACGCGATCCCGCATACACAGCACGGCCGAAACCCCGTGTGTCGCTCTATCCAAAACCACATTTAAATGCTCCGGCATGTCCTCGTAATGAATCATCTTGAACTCGACTGCCATCAAGGATTCTGAAACTCGCCCCGCAAGCCTCGCCACCGTGCCGCCCATGTTCAGAATCGCGAGTGTCCCCCGGCACCAATTCGAGAATTCCTGCATGAACACATGGTCGCAATGCATGCGCGGACATCCCCAATCCTGCGCCACCACGCCACAACTCCGATCTAGCATGTACGCGAAGGACGCCGTGTCGGCCACTGCCATGTGTCGACGCCCCATCGCCCGTGACAGACCGTAGCCCTGCAACGCCTGCACACGCTCAGCGGCAAATTCCTCGTCCAAGTGCATTTTCCATTCATCCCGGCTTCCCACCACGGCATGGAGAACGACCATTACTACATTCCACACCAACTCCGCGGAATACATATTACACAGCTGCAACACCGCGCGCAAGAAACGCAGCCAGTCTGCACTCGTGGCTGCGACCTCGCACCCCCGAAATACAGGCCCCGTCGCTGTAATAGAGTCTACTACGCGCTATCCCTGCGCGACTCGTCCGACGTCCTCGCCCCGTGCTTACATCGTTTCTGGATGGGCTGGTATTTTTTGTTGGTCAGCGGGCTCGCGAAGCAAGTCGAAAACCGTCCAAACACTAGCCGGGCAGCGACTACACAGCAAGAAGAGAGGCAAGCAAAGTAAGCGCGCGGGCAGCCACTCAGAGGAATAATAACCGGAAAAAACACTCCCAACTCGGTGGCGTGGAGAACCCGTTGGTGACCATGAAATAGGCGCGGCCAAAATGGCGCGGCGGCGCGACCATGGCTGGTGGGGAAATGTTTTTTGGTCGCGGCCGCAGGCGAGAGCGCAAACGGCGAGTCGCAAGTCCGGGGCGCGGGCCTACAAAATGACAACAGGAGCAAACTAGAGCCGCGCACAACAATACTGGTGGGGATACGCGAAGCGTCTAGAATTTTCGAATCGAATGCGCGCGACGCTAAGGCGAAAACCACACTTTGAAAACGACCGGTCCTCCATCCGCGAAACTGCTGCAAATTTCAAGCTTCAGGACCATAACGTGAGAGGAATTCTCAGGCTAGACGACAAGCCCGCCCTACCGACCCGTCTCGGGGTGCGACAAGGAGGGATTCTGTATCAGGAAAAAGGATGGCGGAGGACAAGGTGGATGAGGCGGAGGAGTACGAGGGGGAGGGGGTGCTGGGGCAGCGGACCAGCGCGGAGAGCGCGATGGCGGGTCGCGAGCGCGCCGCGATCAGAAGACGAGGACGCGGAGCCCGCCGAGCACGAGCTCCATGTGCAAGGAGGGGTTTGGGGGGGAGGGCAGGGGACCATCCGGCGCCCCCTGATGACGGGGCGCCTAAAAGGGGAGGGTGGGGAAAGGGATCATGGAGGGGCACGTGCCCCGTATTGTGTCGCCAGTCACAGCATGGTTCATGTTCAGGTAGGGGGTTGTGCTGCTGTGGCAATAACTGTTGGCTTCCAGTGGTGACGGCCCTGAGAACGCGGTCAGGAAAGTTGGCATGTGATATGCTGTCGGCATGGCGACCTCATTCGCACCATAATGGAATAGGTTTTAAAAAAGACATGGGAACTCGTCATGAAACCCAAGACCGAACCAATGGGAGACCAGCACAGACAGCATAGAGAGATCGTACGAATTCAATCGGGCTTCTCGTCAAACCTCAAGGGGAACAACCGAGCGAACGGACGACTCATTAGCGGGATGCAGCCCCAGGAGGCCTCAACACGAAAGACCTCTGGACATAAAGGAGGATCATGGAGAAGCAGAAGCAGCAAGAGAAACAATAAACGCCATGAAGAATCAAGGTCCTGAACGAAACGGATCCTGGATCCCAGGGCTTTAAATATTGCTCGCTCTCATGAACCAAATTCGGACCGGCAGACCAGACATGCAGAAAAACCTGTGGAGCCCTATCCCTCAGGACTCCTCTCTCTTCGCAGACCCCTCGCAAAATCCATTTTGAAAACGGGCTCCAAGACCCCTCGCAAGCTCCATCCTGGCAATCTTTTCGCACTGCGTCTGGCCGTGGCGACGAGAACCCTTGCAGACGCCTAAGAACTCCTCGAAACGATTGGGGGTCCAAGGTCGGTGCGGTGACAGCGGCGACCTCGAAATCCCAAGAAAACCTGACGACACGCACCGCCAACGGACGATTCTTGGGCCCATGAAGGCCGAAATCGCCCGAGACACCCCTGGGGAACTGCCCAAGACTCACTGATTCGCCACACCAGCCCTCCTCTTAAAATCCCACCGTCCAGGACCGCCAAGAGGCACCCAAAACGCTCCAAGAAGCCTCCACTGGGGAACCCTTCCTCTGTGTGCTGCCCGCTTCCCTGATCGAGGCAATTCCTCTGGGCGTCGTTTCTGGATGGGCTGGTGGGGATTCTTTTAGTCAGCGGCCGCAGGCGAGCGCGCCAGCGGCGAGTCCAGTCAGAGCGGGGCGCGCAAAGACAAATTAACCTAAAGCGGTGGGCCGCTGGTGGGGATTCGCGAAGCGCATATCTCGCTCGAGTCTCCGGCGACCGCTCGGGAAGACCCGGGCACATCCGCAGGGCTCTCGGCGGGGCGCAGCTCCTGGAGCGCATCCCGAGGCAGGAACGAAGACCAGGAACCGACGAAGACAGATGCAGCATGCGAACCGCGACGGCGTGGCCTCCGAACTGTCCCGGGGCCTCCGACGCGACGACGACGACGACGCAAAAATAGATTCCTCCCCTGGGGGCCGCGAAGGCGACCAGAGCTCGTCGCGCAGGGCCTCCAGCTCCGCGGCCAGCCCGCCCCACTCCTGAGGGGCAACACCAGAGGGGAGGGGACCGGCTGAGGCGGAAGGGAACGTCGTCCCGCACGCGGCGATGCATGGCCGACAGCTCGGCGATGGCCCCATCATGGCAAATCCGAGCGCTCCTGGGCGGGGTGAGCTATCAGGCCTCCGTATCGCCGCTGAAGGAGGAGGAGGAGGAGGAGGAGGAGGAGGAGGAGGAGGAGGAGGAGGAGGAGGAGGAGGAGGAGGAGGAGGAGGGGGACGAGCGGGAAATGAAGAGGATGAGGAGGAGAGGGGGGTTGAGGGGGAGAGGGGGAGGAGGCGGAGGAGGAGGAGGCGCAGGAGGAGGATGAGGACAGACAGACAACCACTTGGGAGCCAATGTTCTTTGTCTGTGACGGACGGGGCGGTGGCCCGTGTACCCCACCTCGGCTCAAGTGGGGAAGGCGAACCCGTTCCTCAGTTGGGCCGGACGGAGGCTACGAGCCAGAAACTGAACGCTGTTCACACCATCGGTGCGAAGAAAACAATTAAACTCGGCTCTGTTCTGCGCTGACTATGCGCCTACCAGCGGCTTCGCTGGGGGACTCCACTGGCTGAAAGAGGGACGGTCCGATGGGAAAACATAAGCTGCCCTCCAGAAGCACCAGTCCCCTGCCAGCAAACATGACGAATCGTGAAATCGTCACATTCTGCGTGCTAACTTTCAGAGGGGGAGTTTTTTAACTCAGCGCCGTGCCCTGGAGAGTGACACCAGGAAAGAGGCCAGCTTGTCTGGCACTCAAAAGGACAAGGGCGGCGGCCGACGCAGACAGAGGGACGCCCCAAGGACCGAGAGGGACACGCACACGCGCGAACAGTCACATGGCGACGCCAGGACGACGAGGCAAGGCCACCACTGGTGTAAGGAACGCCAGGACGATGCCAAACCTCGCCCCTGGTGTGGGCCAAACTTAGCAACAGAGGTGCACGGGTCGCCTCAAGCCGACTTCAAACATGACCTAAGCCACGTCTCGTCCCACAAGGCTAGGGGCCAAAGGCCCTCGGCAGGAGTCCGATCCCGACCCGAGCATCATTTACTAACACCCACATAAGACATACCGAGCAACACCAGGCGGAGGCCCCCATCAGGTTGTCCCACCCTACCCCCGCGGCCCGACAGAACGGGAGCTCGCGGTATGCGGGATCGGGGGATGCCTTCACAGGAGGGGCCTCGGCACCTGGCTGTCTGGCGAAAAGGACGATCAGTCAGAGTCGCCGGGAAGAACCGATGACACAGAATGGAAAGACTGGCCGTCCAAATTGTGCCAGAAAGGCAAGCTAGCGCCCTGTCGCGCAAGGCTGAGGAGGAGGAACAGGAGGAGGAGGAGGAAGAGGAGGAGGAGAAGGAGGCGGAGGAGGAGGAGGAGGAAGGGGAGGAAAAGGAGGAGGAGGAGGAGGAGGAGGAGGAGGAGGAGCGATAAGCCCCCGATGACGAAACCGCACGCTCCTGGGCGGGGTGGGGCTGCGATGCCCCCCATCGGTGATCCATGGGCCATCGGGGCCGCTGCGCTTCCCCTGCAGGAGGCTTGGCCTGATGGGCCAGCTTTCCACCGCCACTACCACAGGCAGGAGGGGGGATAATGGAGGATGGGGAGCTCCTCCTCCTCCTCCTCTCCCCCTCCTCCTCCTCCCCCTCCTCTCCTCCTCCTGCTCCTCTGTCTGCTCCTGCTCCTGCTCCTGCCTCTGCTCCTGCTCCTGCTCCTGCTCCTGCTCCTCTCCCTCCTGCTCCTCCTCCTCCTCCTCCTCCTCCTCCTCCTCCTCCTCCTCCTCCTCCTCCTCCCTCTCCCACCTATGGTAGCGGTGCTGGAAAACATAGGCCCGCCATGGCCTGGCAGCTTTGCCCCCGAGCTCCGCCCCGCCCTGGCAGGCCTGCGGCCCGGCCACCGCGAGGGCCGCGGAGGCGAAGGCGCGCCAGAAGTCGGGGAAGAAGACGCGGCCGCCGTGCCTCCGCCCGCGGGCGGCAGCGGATCGCTGCAGGCCGGATCGGGCCGGGGCGTGCGGCCCCCGAGATCCCGGCGCCCTCTTTTGTTCCGAGCTCGGCGTGTTCGCCCAGAGTCGGGCCCCGAGACCCTGACAGGTCGCGCCGGCTCGACATGCATCCCCTGGGCGAAAGCTGTCCCCCTTGGGCCCCGAACGACGGTTCCAATTGCGGTTTTGGTTTCTGCTTCGGTAGGTCCGGTTTTCGTCCGCGCGGATCGGATATCCGATCTCATGGATCCGTGTCCGGTCCTATGTTTGACTGCGGATCCGATTTCTATCCCGTTTTTCATTAATTCGGATATCAAATGAAAACGGGGGACTGGGAGAAATCGGTTCCGCGGACTCTGGAAACCGCCCGTTTTAAGATTCTACGGGGGAGGGGGATTCGGTTATCAACTTCCCAAGATGGGTCCTGTGCTGTCTCGCGCACTCCCGTAAACTTTCCGCGCGCGCGCGGACCCCACTCAAGATGAATACATCTCTCTCCTCCCGGTTGCTGCGATGAATACATCTCTCCTCCCGGTTGCTGCGCGCAGCTCGTCCAGACGCCGTCCGTTCGGCGGCGCCGATGTTACCATGTGAACTCGTCATTGCCGTTTTCACCTCAAAATGGAAAGTCTCTCGTCCTGCGTGTGTGTGGCGTGGGACCTCAGGAGGCCGTCGGGGCTATCCAGGGACCCCGGTCGCCCAACCTCGCGCTGTGCGGCGGGCGCAGCGCGGCACGCAGTCATCTAACCTCGCCCTCGCGCGGCCCCCACGGAGGAAGGGACCTCCCCGGCCCAGGCCGCAACGAGCGTAGCAAGATCTTCTTCGCGCCCATGCTGGTGACCTACAAGAAGCTCCAGCCTTTGAAGACACGCGCCCGTCCTCCCCCCTGGAAGACTTCCCCCCCCCCCCCCTCCGCCTGCAAAGACAACTGGGAACCTCGTGGTGGCCGCTCGGGGGCATCTCGGGTTCCCCTGGGGGCCTCCTTGGGCGCATCCTGGGGACCATCCAGGCTCCAAGTGCACGTGACATTGCTGTTCGTTCGAAATATGGAGCGGTTCAGGGGCCCTCTTGGAGCCCTCCCGGGCTTCTTTTGGGGGCCTCTGGGGCCGCCTGGGCCTTCATTCATTGGCCCATCTTGGTGATTTTCTTTGGCCTTCTCGAGAAAACTGTAAGGCCTCAAGGGTTCTGGGGAAGCGAAAAGACGAGAATTGAGCAGGGACCGACCGTCCCGGCATTCCTACAGTCCTACCACGACATGTTCTTAGAACCCCAAAATGTTCTAAGAACAACAACCATGTTCTTAGGACATAAACCCGATGTGATTGAACAAGACAGACTCCGCCAGAAATGTTGTTTGGTGGGGGCTATAGGCGAGCCAGGACGCTTCGCCACTGCTTGAGAGAAGACACAAATCAATGGGGTTCCCACACGCTCTGAAAGATTTAGGACTCTCGGTGGCCCTGTTGGGGCGTATCGGGGCCATCTTGGGCCGACCTGCGTGCAATCTTGGCGTGTCTTGTCACGTCTTGCCGCGTCGTGTGTTTGTCTTGTCTCGCCTGGCCGTCTGGGGACGCCTCTGGGCGCGCCTTGAGCCGCAGTGGAGGCCGTGATATGCCAGCATTGTGACCACTCGCCCGCCTTGTTAGGGGAAGTCCTTCCCCTGGGTCTGGACGGGAGGGGGGGCAGGCTAATTTGAAGGGGCCCAAGGACACACAAATAAATGCACACATAACAGGATTCCCCATAATTGTTCCATATTGTCTGGGTTTGTGTCTTCCCCCCCACTTCCTATAGTTGCCCATATGTTCTGGAGAATCGACGATTAATTGTGTCTGTGTGTTGTTCCCCCTCCTGAAAATTAAAGTGTTCAAGATGGCCCACGATGGCTCCAAGATGGCCCCACGTACCCCAAGACGGCCCCCTTGATGGCACCACATAATCCAAGATGGCTAAAACCAGCTTCCAGCATGACATGCGTCTGACAAGCTCTAAGACTGCCCCACAGCAACTCCACGTGATTACGGAGCCTCCCAAGGATACCCCCGAGAGGGCAAACTCATGCAAACGTCACTGAGATTCGATGATAGTTGCATCTTCGCCTTTTCGCTTCCAGTGGGCTTCCGAGGCCTCAGGATGCTTCTGATTTTGCCCAAAAGCACGCCAAGAGGAACCCAGAATGGCTCCAAGGCGGCCCAAAGAGCGCCCACGCGTGTCTCAAGAAAGCCCCAGAAGACGATCTTTCGGGCTCCGACGGGGGGCGGGGCTCATTCAGGACCCCACCAACGCTCATAACAAAATCTGGGCCACCGTGAGTACGGCGGATGTTGGTATCGCCGGGACATCCTTGGGAGGCTGCTTGGCCAAGAATCATCGCTGCAAGATGGCCCCCTATGCCCTAAAGAACTCGAATACAACATCTGGATCACCGTAAGTACGACGGATGTTGGCATCGCTGGGACATCCTTGGGGGGCTTCTTGGCCAAGAATCATGACAACAAGATGGCCCCAGATGCCCTGCAGATGGTCCCAGATGCCCTATGCTCGCCTGCAAGATGTTCCAAGGTGGCTCAAAACGGCCCCCAACATACCTCCAACGGGCCCGCAGACGACCCAACAGCGGCGTCGGCACAGTACGAGGATCCTCCCGAGAGGCCAAAACCATTCAAAACAGCTAGACGTTGTCTGATAATTTTTGAATCCTCTTCTCTCCGCTTTCGATGGGCCTCTGATGCCTCGGGGTGGCTCCAAAAGTGGCCCAAGAGGACCCCAGGTGACAAAACCTAGAAGTCCGATGGGAGTCATCCTGTTCCGATCGGCCAACTAGCTCCACACTACCGCCGAATTCCTGTCAGCTCTTCTCGCATACGAAATGCCTCGTAGATGAAGGGGAACTGGGACACACAAATGAACAGACACAAATAACCAGATTCCCCATATTTTCCCGTAGTTTCTGGGTTTCTGTCTTCCCCCCCACTTCCCATGTTTTCCCATATTTTCTAGGGAATCGACGATTCATTGTGTCTGTGTGGTTTTGTTCCCCTCCTGAGTAGAACTCTTCGCAGAGATGAGCTGAGAGGAACTCGGGCGCGCCCAGGACCAGCTACCCCCTTCCTGGGTCGGTCGCCGCCAAGATGGTCCCGAGAAGGCCCCCCCGAAGCCCTGGATACACGTCGTTCATTTCGAATCGTGCTCGTTTCAAATTGTGCTCGTTTCGAATTGTTCCTGGACCCCTAGTGGCCAGGAAGAGGCCAAGGGCAGAACAGTCAGAAACGAAAGGCTTTTGGACCCCAAAAACTGAAAGACCTTCCGAATAATTCGAGGCGAACAACGTGTAGGCACACAGGGAGCTCCCGAGGCCTCGAATGTTATGTTGTTCCCATCCTACCTGAAGACCACATCCCAGAACTAATACCGAGCACCCGGAAAAGCGTCAAAAGAGTGTCGAAGCAGTGTCGAAGCAGTGACAGGCGAGTGTCTCCCAGGGCCAGACACGTGAAAACCCTTGAGTTTCGGTACTTGTTTGGGCGCTCGAAATTCTTTTCGGCGATCAAGGCTAAAGTAGGTTGGAGCATCATAACTCGAATGGTCCCCACGAGACCTCAAAGAGTTCCTGGAGCGACGCGCCCCGACCCCGAAGGCCGTCGCTGTTGAATCTCTCCTGGGTCTGCCGAGGCCGACCCCAAACTGCGCTGCGATGACTGCGCTCCCTACTCGCTACCGCTGTACGGTGGAGGTTTTAAATAAGGGTGCCTTCGATAATCGGGCCGGGCGAACGGGGGGGATAGCAAAGGGGGGGGTTGAGAATCTGCTCACGTAGCTGATTTTCCCGGCGCCTCCCGGCGCCGGGAGGCGCCCATGTATCGAGGAATGGGCCTGGCGGCGGGGCCGAAACCAGCTGCATGCAGCAGATTTCGTAACCCCCCCTTTCCCAATCCCCCCTTTTCGTTCAGCCCGAGATAATAGGGGGCAAACAAACCTACCTCGCTTTTGACCACCCTCGCTTCCAAGAGATACCAGGCGATGCCAAGCTACGGCCTGCACTGGTCAGGCCGCTTGACGCGGAGGCGCGTGGTATGACCTGGTTTTGCCTGGAAGCGAAAGCGGGGTAGGTAATTCACGCTCTGAGATAAGGAACTCAGGGTCTCGCGACGGATGGGCGGCCAAACGTGGGCCACCCACCTCGCCTTCAAAACATAAGAAATGCGCCAGGGTCTGGGCCCCAGGAAGACATTTCTTGTCCAATGCCGCCGCCGTAAGTTCAGTCGCTTCCCGGATCAAAGCCAACTGGCCAGGGCATCGTTTCTGGATGGGCTGGCTGGGATAACTACTCGACAAGTCAATGTTATATTTCAGTGCCCAATAATCAAGCACTGCCCCATAATGGCAAGCGCAACTGCGAACATAGATGCCAGACTCCGAAGACCCAACCCACAAACCTTGTCATCTCTGCGGTAACCGACATTTTTACTCCCGCAAACTTCCGCCGGCCATCCGCCGGCATCCGCCGGCGGAGCCGCCCTCGTCATGTGACTCCGCGGGCGTCTGCCGCCCCTCCGCTGCCCTCCGCCGAGGGAGAGATGCCAAGCCCTTCCATCGTCGACGGCAACCGCCCCTCCGCTGCCCTCCGCCGAGGGAATGCCAAGCCCTTCCAACGTCGACGGCAACCGCCCCTCCGCTGCCCTCCGCCGAGGGAGAGATGCCAAGCCCTTCGATCGTCGACGGCAAGGCCCGTGACGCCGCAAGGGCCACCAGCAAGGGCAGCGGGGCACCCACAGCGAGGCCTCCGCCGAAGACGCTTCCCGGACATCTCCATGGAGGCCCCAGCACGACGGCGCGCCAGCAGAAACGACACCCCCCTTCGCGAGGCTCCCGCACGAGGCCCCCCGGGGCGCCGACCGGCCGCCAGAACGCCCAGAATACGCATCCACCAGACGCGCGTCCATCAATGGTTCCACTGTCGCGCGGTCGGGTGCTACAGAGGCCTTCCGGATGGGGTCGGAAGATCGCACCACATCCCCAGCGCATCGGCAATGCATCGGCGACGCCAGCACTGCATCGGCGATGTTGGCGCGGGTAAAAACGGGCTCGCACATTTGCCCTGACCCTATCTGGGAGGCCTATGTGTTAGCGGGCTAAGACTGGTATAACAAGAACTGATATGTAGGGGCAGCAAGCGACTATGACCACATCGAGGACACGCCTTGGTGGATGTCGTGCGCATGCCCGCAATCGTCGTAACACCGAAACCATATTTGTGCTGGTCGTGGTGGATGTGGCGTTCCAGGACGGCCAAGTCGACCACAACCACAACCAAATTGCCCATGTCGAGGTCGGCGGGCTCTCCCCCGAGAGGCCCTGCAGAAAAATCCCTTCAATTGTGGTTGCCGCTCTTAGTTGTGCCCGGATGTTCCACCACCGGGGGCACCCGCTCCAGAGCGGCTGGGGCATGGATACCCCTGCGGTGCCAATGGGGGCATGACGTTCCTGGCCGCCCCAGGAAAGTCACGCCCCCGTCGCGAGACAGCTTACAGTCGGGGCGCTGACAACAAATACCTTTTTTCGTTTGGGAAGGGTCCTGAATTGTTTTGCAGTTAGCCCCGGTCCTCCCTAGGTTTTCGATGGGAAATCGAAGATAAGCTTATGGAAGACAAGGGGCCTCGCTCCTTATTGAGGATTGCTTGGGCCAACGCCCCCCAATGCATTTCACGCCCTTCTTCGCCCGCCGAGGATTTGGTCTGCAGCTGCTGCGTCCTCAAGGGCGCTGGCCCTGGACATGCCGGGGCTTTTCCCCAGGCCGCGGCGGGCCCCGGGAGGCCGAAAACAGCGGCAAGCCACAGGGCCCGCAGGATGGCGAGGAGAAGGAAGAAGAGGAGGAGGAGGAGGAGGAGGTGGAGGAGGAACAGGAGGAAGAGGATAAGGAGGAGGAGGAGGAGGAGGAGAGGGAGGAGGAGGAACAGGATAAACACGAGGAGGAGGAGGAGGAGGAGAGGGAGGAGGCAAGAGGCAGAGGCGCATCGGGGGCGTCTGCAGACTCTCTAATGGACCTGGCAACCTGCCCCAGCGAGAATTGTGGAAGAGGGGCGGGGGGCACCTGCCCCCCCCAGACCGCCTGGGGCGCCGCCTGGCCCGCGCAGAAGCAGTGGGGCAGGCGTGCCCCGCCGCGGGAGGGCTTCGTAGATCTGAAACCTTCGTAGACTGGAAGGAAGGGGAACGCCGGTCCCGCTGGGGCGAGCATCCCCCTCTGGAGGGGCGGTCACCGTCGCTACCCCCATGGGAAATACAAACTTGTGAGAGGAGGAGTCGGGGGTAGAGGGGGGGGGGCGGCCCCCGGCCCAGCAGCAGCTGCACCCGGTTGCCTGGGCGCCCCGCTCCTCGAGAGACCCCGCAGCTGGAGAGAGAAAGAACGCGCGCCCACGCGCGCGCGCCCTCGCGCCGCGCGCACGCGCGCGACAGGCGGGAACCCAGGGACCAGACGCCCAACCCAAGCACGACGACGACCACGAGGGAGAAAGGCAGCCCCCGAGCGGCCAGCAGACGCAGCAGGCCCAGGCCAACGAGCAGCAAAGACTGCGGCGGGCCAATAAACCGAGACCCATCGACGCACAGCATGATCCGTCTAATTCGGGAGACTCCTCTGTCGGAGAAAAAAACACAAACTATTTTATCGTTTCACTTCTCTCCCTGGGAGTTGCGTTACCTCAGAGGCCCATTTCGTGTCTTCGCAAATGACCAACTGTAGTCCCCGCATCCGTAAGTCACTTTATTTTCCCCTGATAGAGTGTACTGTCGCCGTATCGGTACAGCCTCATCCTTAAGCAGAAGACTTCGGACCTCGTCTTGGGGCTCGGCGGGCGCTCTGGGGGCTGAAGGCTTCTCGCGGCGAGCAGTTCGATGCCTTCTTTCTCCAGCTCCAGCTTGTGCTCCTCGATCTTGTCCTGGAGCTCCTTGATCATCTCCCCTACATCCTGCTCCGCCGCGGCAGCCGGCGCTTCCGCGGCCTCCGCGCTCGGCGAAACCTCGTTCCTTTTGAATCTCGTCGCAGTCGATCCACAGCTCGGGGCGCTGAATATCCCATCTGCGCGGGGTCCACGTCAGCTTGTCATCGGCATCCCGCCGCGGTAGCTGCGCGGTCACCTTCTGCCCGCTCTCGTCGCTCTTCAGTTTGCGACTCGACGCCGACTCGTCGCATTGCGCGCCTTCGCGCGTCTCGCTGCTCGGCGGCTCGTCGCCTCCGCCCGCTGGTCTCGCCGAAGGCGGTCCCTTCGCGCGCGGGGGCCTTTCGATGCGCGTGCTGGCGCTGCTCAGCTGGTCACTCGGGTACATCAGATCCTCCTCCTTCGCCAGCTTCTCCCCGTCGGTCGCACCTGCCCAGGCTGGGTATGAGCCTGCACTTGCGAGCCATCACCTTCAGCAACCATGTGCCGACATCGGTCGATATGGAAGCCAAGACTGCCCCCGCCTTCCCGACGTTCATCTCAGCGCTCTCCAGCGCGCGCCGGCCCCCCCCCCTGATCTTGTCGGTGTTGCACCTGATCTGGTCGACGCGCTCCATGCTGTGCGTTGTCCGCTGCGGGCGCCGCTTGGTGCTGCACTGCGCTTCGCCTGGGCCCAGAGCAACTGCGCGCGCCCCGCGCAGTGGCCCGTCGGAATCCCAGGACCTATGTCGTAGATGCCCATCCCTCTTCCCCGCCGTCGCAACCATGCCGGTCGTTGCGGTAGTGCTTCGTATTGTCTCCAGGTCGTTGTCTTTCTTACTTGTGCGGGTCATTTTGTTTGACTGGCGAGGTCTTTGAAGGGTCGCTTGACGCGCCTTTGGGGTCCGGGGTCCGCTTCGGGCTCCCAGAAGTGCCGTCGTCGTCTTTCCTCCCTCGCCGCCGGCCGCCAAAGGTCGAAGTGTCTCTGCCGCCGCGCTCCCCAGTCGGACTCCTGCAACGGCGTCGCCCGCCAGGGCCCCCGCCAGCTCGCTCGAGGGGGCGGCCGCGCCCGCGGCGCCGAGCAGGGGCTCTCCATCTCCTCCGCCCACAAGATCCGGGCCCTCGCCGACTCCACCATGGAGAACCAAACCCTGTGAGCGTCCGTGATTCCGCTGGAGTTGCAGGCGCCCGCGCTGTAGGCTGTGCTCTATGCGCGCTAGTCATGGCCACGCCCCCGAGCTTGTTTCGCCGCAGTTGAATTACCTGCGCCAGCGGCCTGGTCAGCGCCGTCATCGCGTTTATTATCGTGCCCGCGTTGTTCGCCATCCTTTCGCAGCGTTGGATGCTTTTTTGCGCGACCTCGCCTGCGCTCGGCGGGGGCGGCGGCGGGCCATCGAGGAGCAAGTGTTCGCGAAGCGTCTCCCCGTCGATCCCGCGCGCGCTCATTTGCCCGCGCCTGGGGCCGCAGCCCTCGGCGGGGACCTCGGAGGAGGCGGCGGGGGCGGCTTCGGCGCGGGCCCAGACGTAGACGCCCTTCTCGATATCCTGCCACTCCTCCTACCCTTGCCCTTGCTCTTGCTCTCTCAGGGGGGGGGGGGGGGGGGGGGGGGGGGGGGGGGGCGCTGCCCTGCCCGAGCCGCGCGGGTCGCATGGCGGCGTGTTTCGAGGAGCTGCGGCGAGCCGAACAGCATTTGCGCAAGCAGCTGCGTCGCTGGCGGCTCAAATCTCTGCCCCCACAGGTCGCTTCGCAACCGCGGCGTCGCGCAATTTCCGCGCGGCGCGGTGCCTGTAACGCCGAAAAACTAATCATAATCGCGTGGTACCATATACGCGGCGGCTTTTCTGGGGCGGATTCCGGTTACATGTTGTTTCGCGCGCCAGATGTTGTCGTCGCCTCTCTCTCTGGATACCATCGCGAAGTCACGCAGTTGCTTGCTTCTGCTGCTGCTTCTGCTGAGCGCACGTAGCTTGTCCAGCTGATCGGAGTCTTGACTTATTATTTCAGCCGCGCCCCCTCCTCGTCAGATCCCTGGGCGGCGCCTCTGGGGGGGGTCGTCTGTCTGGGGCTGCCTCGGCAGGGCCGCTGAAGCAGCTGGCCCCGGGGCCCGCGATGACGCTCTCTCTGGTCTATGCCGCGTGCTACTGCCTAGTGACTAACTAGTGCCTCCGCGGTCTGCTTCTTGTTCCTCGGGCTGGCGGCCCCTCGTCTTCTGGGGCTGCCGTGGCCGCCGCCCCGCCGCCCTCCCGAGTGGGCGAGACATGATTATCTTTCCCTGGTCGGCCTGTAGATTTTCATTTACTGGCCCTCATGGCCGCGTGATCGCTGATCGCGATGAGGCCGACATCTGCGCGACGCGGCGCCAACTGTGCGAATCGACCGAGCTTGCGATTTGAAGGAGCGCCCAGCACGGCGTCGCACGACAATTGGACGCCATGACCCGCCGCCTGCTGGAAATCCTTCAGGCGCCAATGGCGCTCTCTGGGCGGCCAGGAATTGCGGGGGGCTCCACGTCGGCCTAAACGCGCCGAGAAACAACCCTGGGCGTCCGGCGAAACCCAGATCCCCAATCCGTCGCCGAGACGTCTCCACGAGCTTCCTCATCGACGCAAGTGGGTCCACTAGCTCCACGGGGCCCTCGGGAGAGCCAGTAGGGGAACCCGAGGATGAGCGCGACAGGCCCCGGGAGACGCCCGATGCGCCCAAGAGCGAGCCCCCCGCAGAAACGCGCAAGGAACCACTCGCATCCGCCCCGGACAAGGACGCAACCCAGACCCGCGACCGGTGAAATCAAAGATTCTGCGGTTTTGGCCCACCCAAAACAACGAAATCTTTCATTTCACCGATCCGGCCTGGCGGGGGTTCCAGGGGCGGATGCCGCGCGCGCCCTGAGGCGGCGGGCCGATCGACGCAGGGCCGCGTCCTCGCTTGAGCGCGCGCACCGATCTGCGGCGCGGCGCGCGCAGTCCTGCGCCTGAGGCCTGCGGAGATTAAACTGTGCACATATTCGCTTGGGCATGAAGATTCCCGCCGACATTGCCGGGCAGCCTTGAAATACGCGCTGATTCAACGGGATCAAGCCGCGGATATACAAGCACATGCGGCCTCATTGTCTGTCTGGGGGCCGCTCGAACCAACCGAGAGGCCGTTGCATCGCGCGTCGCGTCGCTTTCCATCAGTCAATGAAAATGCATCTGCAGCGCGCGCGTCGTTCTCGAGGGGCCCAGCAGCATCTCGCGACGGCCGCGCTCGCTTGGCTCACGCGCTCCAAGGAGGCAGCGGGCAGCGAAACGCAGAGCGATCCGTGTAAAACTCAATTAAGCGTCTGCGACCGAAAACCCAAACAACCAGTGAATGATGCATATTTCTGACCCCGACCGAGCTCCGTCTTCGGACCCGCTGACTTCGGCTTCCCCCCGCTGAACTTCTACCGATGGCCGCCTTGAAGCGACCTGGTCTGGACCCTTCTTGCCTCGTCGACGCCTCTTCGCCCGCGTCCGCCGCCTTGTCCGCCCGACCAGGCGAAACTGAAGGCGCTGGCTCGCCGCGAAAATTGCGTTGGCTTTCCGGCCCGTTTCATGCTTTACGACCAGCAAGTCATCCAATTTCCTCGGCACGTGCGCTTCCTGGGCGCGGGATCGCGATGGTCTCGAGGCCCGCGACCTGCCGGTGGGCAGGCTGGACCTGCCTGAGCCACTCCATAATGATTGTCTGCGCCCAGCCCCAATCCGCGCCCGGCCTGGACCCCTCCTTCGCCGCCAATGTTTGCGCCATATTGATCAGCGCTTGCGGGAGCGCGATGGAGGCGCGGATGCGCGGGGGGCCCAACTCGCGCCCTCTTCCTTGCGCTCTGACCTGGACCCCGTCGTTCTCCGCGCTGCCCGGCGCCGCCTGCGCCGCCGTGATCTGGGGGGGCATCGACCGGAAGCCTGTCGCGATCTGCTTCGCCCCCCCATGTCTTGCGCCGCCCTCGGGGGCCAGCCTTTGCAGCTGCTGGTGGCCCGGGCGAGACCAATCGGTCGTCGCGGCCCCTGTCGCCCGACCTTGGCGCGGCGGCCCCCCCCCCCCGGCGCGACCGAGGCCAGCGCTGCCGCGCGTGACCCGCTGGCACCCGCCCCGTCCTCCATCGCGACGTCCACGGAGCTGGCGCCTCCCCCCCCATTGCCTTTGCGGATCTTCCGGGGGCCCATGGGGCCGCGCCCGTCTCCGCCTCTTTCTGCCGCGAGCCAAGATGGGGAGAGCTGCTCCGGCGACGTCTTCTGCATCTGCCCACGGGGCGCGGAGCTCCCCCATAGGCGGGCGCGGCGTTAGAAGCCTAGAAGAGATTATGTCTCGCGGTCGCACATCTTGCGATGTAGCTCCGCAGCTGTCGAAGCATATTTTTCGCGCGCCCGTCGACTGAGCCCGCCGCGGCATATCCCACGCCCATCTGCCGCTCTGGCGGCGCGGTCCACAACTATCCTTCTCGTGGCAAAAATACTCAGGCATCACGGGCACTGGTTCGTTATGACTATGGAGGCCATGGAAGGCTTGATTCAGCGCATCTCTCTCCCGCGCGCTAATTAATAGCGCCGCTGCTGTAGAGAATCGCTGCCCACAAATGCTCGATGCCCCCTTTGTGTCGGCCCCTGACCAGTCGCGACAGCATGGCCTGCCAATCTTTTCCTTCTCATCGACTTCCTCGGCGCGTTCGCGCCCGCCTGCGCCCGCTGCTTCCAGTCGCCGGCCCCTGGGGCAGGCGCATCAAGATCCGACCTTCTCTGATTGCGCCAGGGCCCATTTCGGCGCATACCCTTGCAAGCGTGTCCAGATCTTCCATCATCTGCGTTGCCCGAGGGGTAGATCCGTTGAATGCCGGGTTCTCTGCCCAGCGTCGGGGCGCCCCCCCTCTCCCCGCCCGAGTCTCGAGCCCCCTGGGGCGGCGGCCAAGACTCCCCCGCGGTCCGCTGGGAAGCGGGCCCATTGATGGCGCCGCGCTGGGCGGCGGACTCGCAGTGCGAGGGCGCGTCTGCCGAGTCTCCAATGCGCAAATACTTGCAACGTGCTGTTACATATCGAGCTGCCGTCCTCGCGCGCCCAACTCATGTCTCCCTGTGCTGTTTTTTCTGAATCGTCTGCCCATCGCAACGTCCAAAGCTTTTATCAAGCGAGGCGGAGAACCAAATTAGCGAGGCCGCTGAGGGCCGCTTCTGTTTCTTATATATATACATATATATTATAACAAGATAAACCAAGCTCTCACTATTGCCGGGTGCGTCGCGCCCCCAAAAACTCCCGCGCTACCTGCATGCCGCTCTTATCGCCTCCCCCCTCCACCCAGTTTCCCCAGCCAGTCGCTGGCCAGACAATAGGTAGGGGCCCAGTATTCGAATTTCCCTTCAGGCCGTGCCAATAGTTCCTTGCTCGCGCGCAGTCCACTGGTCGCGGTAATGCGCCCCTGTCCCACCAGGTAATTCGAGTAAGTGGTTCGTCTTCCCAGGATTCAGGGCCCATCCCTTCCTCTCGATAATCCTGCCACGAGACTCTGTCTTTCTGTTGAGGGTAGCCATCATATGTGCCGTCTTCCTGTTCTGGGTGTTCGTCGTCGTTTTCGTCGCGTCGTCCATGGATGCAGTGAGTGAGGAGTCGTGGGACTATCCCATGATAGGCCCCCTCGCCGAGGAGGCCCCCTCGCCGATCGCCTTCCCGCAAGCGCCTCATCAACGCCGCGAGGTCGGGCTTTGCGGGTCTGGTCGGAGGGGGGCGGAACCCGGTAGACATCATCGTGGGGAGGGCCAAACCTACGGGAAGGTGATATTTTACCCTCCCCCCCCACACACATGTTATCAGCTGTAGCCTCTGCCCCTGGCATCTTAATGTCGTGAATCTTTCCGCCGCCCCCAGGGCCGAAGTGGGGATGGCAATATGATCGATCTCGATCGGGTCACCAGCCGGGCTGTGGTAGGTCGGTCCGCAACCCCAGTGTGTCGTCGCAATAAGACCTCTGCGCGCAGAACTGCCCCCGTAGGGCCCCGCGGTCCCGCTGTCGTTCATATTCGACACAAGCATGCCGTCGGGCTTTCCATGTAATCCAAATTGCGAGTTGAGGTCCCATCTAATAACCGGCGCCGTTCTTACTCCTACTTTGCCGCACTGGTCCTGGTCCTCCACCCATCCATTCACTCCGTTCGCTATGATTTCGTGCATTGTGTAATGTGTGGGTGCCAGACATATTCCACATAGGGCCAAATCCCCAACTTCCAAGCAAAATCTGACCCCCGAGGCTCTCCCCTGGATGCTGCTCGCAAGTAAGTATCTTCGCCCGAACGCCATCTTAGGGATTTTGTTGTTGACCAATAGTGGTGGACCGAAACCCATACTTAATGTCCGACTTTGATTTGGCACTCCCGCCTGCTTGTGTGTGCCGCTCAGTAGTATGATGTCCCGGTGACGCAGCTCGCTGCTGATATCCTCTAGCCTTTTCTGGTGTGCTGGCCGCATAAAGGTTGTAGTCAAGGATTCTCATGATCAGCAGCAAAGGTAGCAAACGCGAGAGAAGCGCTAGCAGCCCCCCTACCCCTCATGGGGGAGTTCCCGCATCTTATGTGCAGCATGGTGCGCTCTCGCGCACTTGGGGCGAGTCGTTCCCTCAGTCGCTCGCTCTGGAACGCCGACTAGAGGGAGGAGGAGGAGGAGGAAAGGATGGAGAAAGAAGGAGCGAGCGAGGAGGACAGCAACTTCCCTCAGGACCCGTTTGCTCCACGGTGACGGGATGGGCCGTGCTTCCGATCGAAGCCCAAGCCGCCGTGGCAGCAGGCCCAGGAACGGAGCCGCCCCGGAGCCGCCGCCGCGGCCGCTGGCGGGTTCCAGCGGCGCCTGGCCCTGCCGCGCTGGCCAGTGGAAGAGCTGCGACAGCCTCTGAGGAGCTCCTCCGCGTCCTCTTCCCCCTCCTCCCCCCTCCTCCCCCCTCCTCCTCCCCTCGCCTTCGATTCCTCCCCCCCCCCCCCTCCTCTTCCTCCTCTTCCTCCTCTTCCTCCTCTTCCTCCTGCCTCTTCTCCTCTTCCTCCTCCTCCTCCTCCTCATCCTCCTCTGGTTCCTCTTCTTCTTCCTCCCTCCTCCTCCTCCTCCTCCTCCTCTTGGGCGTGGCTTAATGGGGGGGTCACAAATGGGGGGGTCAGAAAAGGTCCCCTTTCGTGCCCCTTTCGGGCCCCTCCGGACCCCCAGGGGGCTCGTTTGGGTACCGTTTGGGTACCTTTTCGGACCGCGCTCGCCACCCCCCCATTTATGACCCCTCCATTACGCAACGCCCAATCCTCCTCCTCCCTGTCCTCCTCCGGCTCCTCTTCCTCTTCCTCCTCCTCCTCCTCCTCCTCCTCCTCCTCCTCCTCCTCCTCCTCCTCCTCTGTTGACGTAGATCGGACTTCAATCTGCCTGGATCGGAGCGTCTGTTCTCCACCTCTTCCCTCCTCATCCTGCTCCACGCGGAGTGCTGAGCGTACGATGTTCAGTGAGAAAAACGGATCCAAGAAAAATCCCAGGATCCCCCCCCGAACAGTCCAGACAACCTTCCCAAAATGGATACCACAAGCGTCTCAGCATGTGATTGTGGCTGGCGCTCGAGCGGCAGCACAATACCCACCAAGGGACGTGGCCGGAGCTGAGGCGAGAGCACCACGCCTAATGATGAGGAGTGTGGCCAGCGCGAAAACGACATCAACAAATCCAGACGGGGATGCAGCCAGAGCTCGGGCGAGAGCACAATTCCCAATCACGGATGTTGCTAGCACTCGAGCGGCAACACCATACGTACTCAATAAAGAATGTGGCTGGCGTCGGGGCGAGAAAACTGTTCCCAACCAGGGACGTGGCCAGCGCGCAGTGTTGCGAGGATGTCTCAGGCGGAACTGGCCAGACCAGCTTTCGCGCGGCATCTTCGAACCCAGAGTTGTGAGCCTCCTCATCCCCCTCCTCCTCCTCCTCCGCCTGCTCCTCCTCCTTCCCGTCCATTCCTTAAAGTCTCCCTGTCGCACCACGAGGCCAGTTTTTAGGGCGGGCCGAGCGTTTCTCCTGAGAGTTCCTCACCATCTATGATTCTGCAGCTTCCAAACTGACAACAGTTTCACACATGGACGGCGGGTCGTTTTCAACATGTGGCTCTCGCCGTAGCGCGGCGCACATTTGTTTAAACAGATGTGGAAGAGTTACACGGACTGACGGCGGGTCTTTTTCAAAATGTGGCTCTCGTATTTGTTTCGGCGTACATTCGTTTATAACATGTGCAAAAATGTCACGGATTGAGGGCGTGCCGTTTTTCAAAAGGTGGCTCTCGCCCTAGCACGGCGTACTTTCGTTTTAAAGCTTTGCACGAGCTTCACGGATTGAGGGCGGTCCTTTCGAAATGTCGCTCTCGCCCCAACGCGGCACACACTCGTTTTAAACATTCGCAAGACTTTCATGGATTCCCATCATCCACGTGCCAGAAACGGTGTTTTGAAAGGATTCTGGACTGCGCGGGCGCAACAGTTATGCCGATTCGTTGTGTTGAAGTCCTGGCACGGTTCAGGATTCTCAAGACGCAACAAACAGGTTGACCCGTAGCGTTGGGCTCCCGAGAACAATGTTTTGGCATGCTTCAGGGAATTCAACCAGTTGTCTTCCGAAGGGGCACTTCCTTCAATGGAAACGAACCGTTGTAGGGGCCTACGCAGAGGGAGCTTGGAGGGAGGGTTGATTACAACATCGTTGATGATTATTGGGTTTACACTGGTCCTCCCCCTCCTCCTGTTCTTCCTCCTCCTCCTCCTCATCATTGTCCCCGTCCTTTTCCTCCTCCCCCTCCTCCCCCTCTTCGTCCTCGTCCTCGTCCTCGTCCTCGTCCTCGTCCTCGTGTTCGTCGTCGTCGTCGTCCTCCTCCTCCTCCTCCTCCTCCTCCTCCTCCTCCTCCTCCTCCTCCTCCTCCTCCTCTCCTCCTCCTCCTCCTCCTCCTCCTCCTCCTCCTCCTCCTCCTCCTCCTCCTCCTCCTCCCCCTCCCCCTCCCCCTCCCCCTCCTCCTCCTCTCCTCCTCCTCCTCCTCCTCCTCCTCCTCCTCCTCCTCCTCCTCCTCCTCCTCCTCCTCCTCCTCCTTTTCCTCCTCCTCCTCCTCCTCCTCCTCCTCCTCCTCCTCCTCCTCCTCCTCCTCCTCCCTCCTCCTCCTGGGAGGCGACACTACCAGCAGCAGCGCGAGGATCTGGGGTCTGTCCTCCTGGTGGTATGGCTCCCCCTTCGCCATCGATGAGAGGCGGGCGTAAGGTTCGGATTTCGCCACGTTCTCGACGCATTCCGAACCCTGCGCCCGCCACCCATCGCGTTGCCTGAATCGTTGGCCCCCGAGGGTCGGCCTCGTATTTCGCCGCCGCCCCCATCCCTAGCTCGGGGATGCATCGTGGACACGATCGCTGGCAATGGCCCGCTGGTGGAGGTGGCGTCGCCTTCGCAGACATGTGACGTCGAGTTTGTTCCATGCGGGCCCCTGGCAGTCCCGACCCTTTCCCCAGGACAAGCTTTATCCAGGATCATTGTTTGATGGCGCCGAACCCCGGCAAATGCCCCCAGAGGCCCCGATTGACCAAGAAACTCCCGTCTTGACTCCTCCTATGACGCGAGCACGTCTGGGAACGATTCCCCTTCCCCCGAGCCTCTGGGACCTTTCCGCAGTAGCGCCCCCGCCCGGTACGTGCGAGGCGACGAGGGGCAGCGCCGCTTCCGCCCGGGCGTCGACCCGAGGTGCCCATGGCCCGGAGGCGCCCCCGGGCGCCCCCCACGGCTCCTTCCAGGGGGCCTTGGCTCTCGTGTGATGACCCCCCCGGGGCGACCGCCCCTGGGGGCGTCGCCTCAGGCGCCAGTGCCAGCAGCGACAGCGACGGGAGGAGACTGGAGAGGAGGAGGAGGAGGAGGAGGAGGAAGAGGAGGAGGAGGAGGAGGAGGAGAAAGAGGAGGAGGAGGAGGGAAGGATCTGAGAAGGATCTGAAGGGTCTGACGAGTCCAGCCGTTCATGAGCTGCTGGCACACAGGCCAAGGCACCCCCTCTACTGAGCACCAGAGCCGAGCCGTATGGCCCAGCCCCTGCAAAAATCACGCCGGCGGCAAGCCTTTCAGCTGCGCCGTGGGCTCGCCAGGGCGCCGAGCCTATGCACACCACCCGCAAAACTGAGCGGGCCGCGCTGGCGTCTGAGTTTCCGCTCGAAAACTAAATTTTCGGCGCCAAACTAAGAAAACCAAGCCAGGGCCCTATTTTCACCCCTCGGCGACCCACCAACCAAAGCCAGCTCGGCACCCCGCCAGTCGGGCCGTGAACGCCCAAAAACGAGCGGGACAAACTGTTTGAAAATATTGTCTCGATCTGGAGTTCCGTGTAAGAAATGATGTTCCAGACAGGGTTCGGGCAAACACGTGGGTCTGGAAAAACACAGCCCGCCCTAGGCCCTAGCCCTCAGAGCGCCTGGGCGAGCTCGAGCTTGTGCAAGAATGCCTCGATGTCCGCCAGCACGCTGCGATTGGCCTCCGGCGAGCTGGCAGCGTCGTACTTGTCCAAGAAGCGCCGTCACTCGTGAAAGTCAGCACGCGAGGCTACCAGCGAGTCGCCCCCGCCGCAGCAAGGAGCGGGAAGAAGGGAACGGCTGGCAGCTCCTCTACCTTTCCCGTGAGATACGGCCCACGGTCCTTCTGATTCCCGTCCGAGAAGTCGCGAGTGCCGTCGCACGCGAGGTGCACCTGCAGATCGCCTGGAATTGCTCGAGACGCTCGAAGTCCGCCTCCGCGCTGGCGATATCCTTCTCGATATTATGGATGAGGGCCTGCACCCTGCTCTGCGCCTCCGCTGAGCCCTTCTGGTGGGCAGGCTTAAGCGACTCGATCAACTCCAACAAGATGACTTTGGTCTCCTTCGCCTTGCTGACCATCGCGTAGATGCCCTCCAGCGTGGTCTTCTCCACCGCCGCACGCTGGGCTTCACCGCTGTGGCCTGCTTCTTGTGGAGGCTCTTCTTGAACTTGTTGAGGAACTTGGCCTTCCGAGCTCTCAGGGTCGTCCTCGCTGGAGAAATCGAAGAACTCGCACTGGTGGCCGCCACCAGCTGCCTTTTGCAGGCCCTCTGGCGCTCGGAACCCTCCCTGTTGATTCTGCGCATGGCTACCTCCTGCTGCTCCAGGACGGGCGACGGCGGCAGCATGCGGCAGAAAGGGCACTGCACCCTGAAGCCGAAGTTCACCACCTTCTTCTTCAGCTCCTTGGCGCAGTCCTCGCACCTCCACTCGGGGATCTTGCAGCTCCTCTGCTTCCACTCCTGAGGCCTGTCGAATTGGCCCTGGAGGTTCACGAAGGGGTTCGTCTTGGCTGCAGCTCCACACCGAGCGGATTTGTTATTCTGCTTGTTCTTCTTGACGACTTTCGCCGTTCCCACAGCTTGCACGGACGACTCCGCGCGCCGCCACGGTTTCATCTTGGACTGCAGCGGTGGTGGGGGCTTCGGCAGCCAGATATCCCCCACCTTCACTCGCCTGGGCGGCGACTTCCAGCGGTGGCCCCGCTGGTATTCCAGGCCGGGCTGCGAGCCCGCCGCCTCCAACATCTATGTCGAACACCTCCACCTCGAGCACGCCGACAGGGTGCTCCCGCAAGTGCTGCTTCTCGAAAGCCCCCAACACACTGCCGATGTTGCCCTCGGCGAGAAAGCGGTACGGTAGTAGGAGCCTCATCCCCTTCATGGCTCCGACGGGCTAGGGTCCCTCTCAAGTGCGCCCGCCCACCCTCTCCTCAATCTCTCGAGGGAAAGGGGCTTGAGCCAAAATGGCTGCGGAGGAGGAGGGAGGAGGAGGAGGAGGAGGAGGAGGAGGAGGAGGAGGAGGAGGAGGAGGAGGAGGGAGGAGGAGGAGGGAGGGAGAAGGAGGAGGAAAAGGAGGAAGAGGAGCAGGATTCGATTCGACCGATCTTGAGCACCATCCTTGACTGATCACGCCGTGCATTATGCACGGACTAGGCCGATGTGAGAACTTCAGGAAACCACAAGCCGATTCGACTATCCCAGAACGCTGGAGCGGTGAGCCTGCTAATAATGGCGGGCCCTGCCTCAAAACTACGCCTCGGGGCGGCGGGACAATGCTCTACGGGACAAACCCACCCCCAGCAGTGCCGCCGCCAGCCTCCGCGTCCCCCCCCCGCGCCGCAGGAGAGAGAAGCCCCGACCCCTCTCGATACCTTCCGGGGGCGTGCGGGGAGAGGCCCCTCCCTGGAGCGCCCCGTATTAGGGTGGAAAGAGGGGCTCGGGGCGAAAGGGGGGGATACCAAAGGCGGGGGGGGGCAGTCCGCTCACCTAGCTGGCTTCCCCAGCGCCTCCCGGCTCCGGAGGTGCCAACGCAGTGAGGAGAGCGCCCGGCGGCGAGGCCGAAACCAGCCGCATGCGTGCCACGTGAGGCAGATACCGTTACCCCACCTTCCCCAATCCCCCCATAGTCATGCGATGTTCTGGTATGTTCCATGCGGGATCTCCGCAAGTCCCGATCCCGAGGGCTGGTTTTTCATCCTGGCATGTTGTTCGACGGTACTGGGACTTGGCCAGGGCCCCCAGGGGCAGACAAATACGAGCCACCTTCGTTTTGTGTTGAAAACTCAGAACAACAAAAAAGACTTTGAATGCGCGGGTTGACTTGTTCAAGACGGTAGGTGCCTGCTTGTTCAAGACGCTGGATGTCCAGGCCAAATCGGGAGGCACCCCGTTGTTTCTTGTCACTGCGCGAGGGAGTCTGGGCTTCTTCCCGTCCCGACGGGGGCACCTCGGGCCCAATTCGTCTACACGCAAAAATGACCCTGGGCAAGAGGGACCCTCGCTGCGCAGCTTCCGGGGGCCGCGGGGGTCCAGATTCAAGCACGCAAACCTATGCTAGAGCCACCTCTGTGATCAGATGATGTCACCCCCCCGGGGTGGGCTTCCTCATCTGTTTTCATGATCGACCTGATTTCCAATGTTGTGGTGAACATGTTTTTCCGTTGTGGGATTTTCGTCCGCGCCGTTTTCGGTCCGATTCTGCTTGGTACTGCAGTGGTCGTCTTTGGCTGGCTTGGTGTCCGTCTCCGTTGGCCTACAGCCGTTCTGGTCGGCCGAGAAAATGTCCACAACGACTTGACATGACACGAACACCTGTGGGCCTGCACCAAAGGCCACACCGGCCACAGGTAACTACTTTTACTAGCAGACGGCCCTTCCCTAGGCCACCCAACTTTCGAGGACGGCGAGAAGGTCTGGTTCGAGAAGGGTGAGTTCGACGGCTGCTGGGGCGCCTCAGGTCGTGCTGGAGTGCCTAAGGTCGTGCTGGGGGGACCTCGAGTCCAGCGAAACCAACCCTGTCCAACCAGCCCTACCGGCAGCCTCCGAAACTTCGCGCACCGCGATGAGCGATGAGCGACGCGCGGGCATCCTCGCGCCCCCGCGGTGCTCCTGCGGGCGACCTGGCTTCCGCCCGACCCGCTGATCGGACCGGGCGAAAGGGGGGGATAGCAAAGGGGGGGGGTTGAGAATCGGCTCACGTAGCTGATTCTTCGGGCGCCTCTTGGCGCCAGAGGCGGCCACGTATCGAGGAATGGGCCCGGCGGCGGGGCCGAAACCAGCTGCACGCAGCAGATTTCGCACCCCCCCCTTTCCCAATCCCCCCCTTGTCGTCCGGCCCGACCCATGAGGCGGCCCAGCTGCAGCCTGGGGCCTCGGCTGGGTGGCACCTTCTGCGACCGCCAGGGCTCCAGAGGGCCGCGCCGAGGGCGCCTCTGGGCCCCATGGGGGCGCCCCTGCCGACGCCCGGTGCCACGCGGTCCCACTCCGCCGCGCCGCCCCCCGGCCGGCACGCGCCCCAGGCCTCCAGCGCGGCCTCCGCCCTGCCCCGCGGGCGCGGCCCCTCCGAGGACGCCGTCGGCGCGCGCGCGGCAGGGCGCGCGCGCGGCGCGTCCCGCGGAGGGCCTGAGCCAGGACGGCAGCTCGGCGACCGTACGGGGGAAGGGCGCTCACAGTGTTCTGCACGGGGCTGAGGCCAGCTGCGCGAGCGTGAACCTTCGGAGCCCCGCGCGGATTTCTTGGATCGGCGCTGGGGCCCCCGTCCCGGGCGCGCGGCGCGCGGATCGCGCCAGGGGCGGTGCCGGAGGCGCCGCCACGGGGGTCCAGCGCAGACCCAAGAAATCCGCGCGGACCTCCGATGTTTATGCAGTTTTTCTCCTTCCGGAGAGGGGGCGGGCCTCCCCAGAAGGCGGCGGGGCTTCTCAGACCTCGCGGCCTCCGAGGAGTTGTCTGCAAGCCCTCTCCGAAAGCAGGGGCGGCTTCTGCGAAGGACGGAGGGCCTGTGAGGAGCCCAGCCGCCGCCTTCTGCAGCGGCCTGCCCCCTCCCACTTCCCCCCGGGGGGCGCGCCGCCGAGGAGGTCCAGGCGTTGGGGGGAACAGCGCGGCACTTGTCGCCCTCTGTGAGAATAACACACACACACACACACACACACACACACACACACACACACACACACACACACACACACACACACACACACTCTCACCACGACCTCCATGACTGCAACCTGCTGCCACCCCACGCGGCTGAAGTGGACGCCTGGAATTCCTGGGCGAGCTGCTGCTGAGTGTGCTGCTGGAGTGGTCGAACGGGCTGGGATCTGGTGGCACAACGCAACACTGGAGGTGTCGAGCAAGAACGCTGGACGGCCCTTCTCGCACCCGTGAGAAGAGGCAGGTGCCAGGCGGACAGAGGTGGGCCTGCACGCCAGGAGGAGGGGGACGAGGGATGTGCGCTCAGTTGTGCGCAGGTTGGCAGACGGACAGACACAGAGAGAGGGAGAACGAATCGATAATCCTCACAGCGTGTGTCAACGTCAAGGCGTGCTTGTCCACCAAAGCCCTTCAATGCGACGCGGGCGGTGTAGTGAGGGCCGACGCCAGCTGCGTGCTATCGGCGGCGCTGGCCGAAGTAATACACGTTACTTAAGCTAACACACATCTGAGGGATCGTCACAAGAACGAGAGAGAGCGACACAATTGATCAGGGACTAACCAAAGACCTACGTTGAAACAACCCTAACTGTGCCCTTAGAACAGGCAGCCGGTGGGCCAAACCAAGACGACAGCGAGCCCCATTCAAAATGAACAGGGACTGCTGTCGGTCTTCGCACCCGTTCTTTCTGCACCCACTTCGATCGTCCCGATGGTGCCTCTGGGCACGCCAGGGCGCGCCGTCACTACTCGAGAGAGCCCCGCGCGCGCGGGCGCCTCGCGCTGCGGACCGCTGCAAGGCGCCGGCCGCCGGGGAGGCCACGTGGAGTCCACGCGCGGGGGCATCCAGGCCGCGGGGCCGCCCGGCGCGGGCCGAGTCGGGTCGGGTCGACCCCAGGGTCCCCCGACGACGACGGCGACGACGACGGCGACGACGACGACGACGATGCCGACGACGACCACGACGACGACGACTCGGCGGCGCCCCCCGTTGGGCGTCTGAGCCCATTCGGCCTCCGAACGGACTCAAGATCCAGCCCATTCGGCGGCCGAACGGGCTCCATTCCCGCGGACCTGTCGGAACTGAGCCCGTTCGGCTGCCCCTGCGGCGGCCGAGCGGGCTCTCAGACGCCGAACTGGCTCAGAAGGGGACCCCGGGGGGGTCGGGTCGGCAATGCTCGGGCCTGAGCGCGGGCCGAGTCGGGTGGGCAGTGCTCGGCGTCCAGACCCCCCGGAATCATGAAAAATCGCGACGGGAGGTCTTTCGCTATTTTCGGCGACCGGGGGCCCTTGCGGGGCCTCAGGCGCGTGAACACAAGAACTGGGGATGAGAAGCCGGCCCCGGGGAATGGCTCGAGACATCTGGGGGTCGACGTAAGTTCGAACAAAACCAGGACGTCGGGGATCTGGGCGCGCCGCGCACCCCCACGAGGAGGCACACGGGGGGGTCGCCCCGCAGGGGCAGCTTCGCGCCAAGCGCCGTGGAGGATCGGTGAAGCATTGGGCATCGCGGAGCATCGAGCATCGAGCATAGTGGAGGATCGGTCGATCATCGATGTTCGAAGCTCGATCGAACATCGAGCAAATCGTGGAACGCCAGCGTGGGGACCGTGTGATTGATGGAGCATCGAGCGTCGCGCATCGTGGAGCATGGAGGGTCGAGGTTCAGGGTGCGCTCATGACTTTGAGCCGCTTTTGACCTCCAGAGGCCCCCGAGGCGGGGCCGCCGCCAGGCCGCGAGGAGCGAGGGTCGAAGCTTGCGGGCGAGCTTTTGGGGGACGGCCCATGACTCCCCGCGAAATTCTGGTCAGAGCGCGCCCCAAGAGAGGTCCAGGAGCTGCGCGCGCTTCCGGTGACACGCAGGAGCGAACCCTATGGGCAAGACGCACCTCCGGTGCGCGACGCTCGCGGGTCGCAGGGAGGCCGAGCCCGCCCGCGCGAGCCGCTGCTACCGCATCGCACGCAGCCATCTGGGGGCTCGTGCTCCTCATCTTCCCCTCCTCCTCCTCCTCCTCCTCCTCCTCCTCCTCCTCCTCTCCTCCCCCTCCTCTCCTCCTCCTCCTCTTCCTCCTCCTCCTCCTTCCTCCTCCCTCCTCCTCTCCTCCTCCTCCTCATCATCATCATCCCTCTCCTTCCTCCTCCTCTCCTCTTTTCCTCCTCCTCCTCCTCTCCCTCCTCTCCTCTCTCCTCTCCTTCCTCCTCCTCCTCCTCCCTCCTCTTCCTCCTCCCCCTCTTCCTCCTCCTCCTCCTCCTCCTTCTCCTTCTCCTCCTCCTCCTCCTCCTCCTCCTCCTCCTCCTCTTCTTCCCATGTATAATAAGACCTTCACCAATTCAACGTCACTTAAAACCTGAGACATGAGACATACAAGCTCTGGACGCACCAACCTGATCGAACTCTTATTCCGGAGGCCCACAAGAGCCACGCGGGAGCCCGCGGGAGCAGCAGAGATGATAATATAAAGCCCTCCAACAAATCGAAACAAGCAGCACAGGAGAGGGGGGGAAAGGCGAAAGAGCGGAAGGAAGGAGAGAAGACCACAGAGGCAAGACGACATGGCAGAAAAAACGATCACAATATTATGCGCATGGTTCGGCTGACCTCGGCCTATGTGGCCTGGCGGTGGTCAGGCTCTCTCTCCATCACTTCTGCCCAAGACGTCTCCCAGCAGCTGGGGCGGCCGCCGCTCACACGAGTGCCGGTGGCGCCCCCGTCGAGAGAGTGACGCGCGCTGCTGGGTTGCTCTGCCCTGCGCTCGCGCAACCACGCCGGCGGCTGTGCCTTCAGAGCTATCGCAGCCGGCATGTCCGGGTGGCGCTCTAGGTGCCTGCGCCACTTCATGCAGTGCTCGATGCAGAGGGAACTCCACGGCTTGCCCCGGTGACTTCTGGCTGAGTTGGCCTGCCGTGTCCGCCATGCACGGTACGGCTCCCCACCCCACCGCCCCACTCGCTGGATAGCAGATACAAAGCGGAGCTGCGCGGCGTCCAGCGCGTTCAGCCCTTTCTTCTTCATATGCCACCGAGGACAGTAGTAGGCCATGAGGCTGTTGGAAGCCCCGTTCCAGGACTTGCGCCGCTCAGCCACCGACAGAGCCTGGTTACGCAAAAGCCTTGAGTTTGAATGTGACATCCCTCGGAGCCTTCGCAAGGCAACGTTGCGGCATTTCGAAGTGCGCCCCGAAGATTCCAAAGTGTGTCCGAGAAGCTTCCACTCCGTACCTTGGATCGTCACTTTGGACTCCCCCAAGCCAGTCTGCGACACCCGGAGTACTTCCCGGCTAGACGGCTTGATTTTGAGCCCTTCGATGTGCAGCGCGTTCTCCACGTGCACCAGCTGCAGGATGGACTGGTCCGCGCTGGCCCCAAGAGCAATCATATTGTCTGACCATGCCATGGGAGGAAGGAAAACCCTAGGTTCAGCCTCCCAGGGATCTCTGGCCAACTCGCCTGCGCAGTGAAGGAAAGCCGATTCCAACGGCCAGCGCACCATCAAACCAGCAGAGGGGGCACCAGTCCAAAGCCCACGCTGTCTCCTCACCGGGCCAGTGAATTCACTCTCCACCGATAGCTGAAGAACAGGCCGACTGTGAAGTCGAAGGAGCATCGCCGCATCTGCATCGTCAACTTTGCGCTGCCCCATGGCTTGCCTTTGAAGCGGCCATCTGTTGGAATCGTGGTAGTTGGCAATGTCCGCGACCGCGACTGCTCCGGCTCCCCTTCTGTCCAAACTCTTCTCCACCACCTGGCTGGCAGCGAACGTTGAGTCCAAAGGCTGACGCCCTTTGGCCCAAGCTAGCACCAACTGGTCGGCGGACGGGCGGATACTGTCTGGCATGCGCTAGTGGCCTACATTGCAGAGGGTGTTATGGGGGATGATGGCCCTCGTGCTCTTCGCCTCCACGGTTCCTTGAACCTTGCCTTTGGCATGCCCGAGAAAAAGGAACATCTTCCCTAGTCCATGAGCAACAACTTCAAAGCTTTGGATGCGAGTTTCGCACCTGCCTCCGATCGAAGTGCCGCCAGGCATATGCCAGTATTGTCAATTGTAATACCACGTTTGGTGGCCTGGCGAACCTCGGCCTCATGAAGCCGTTCTGCCCCAACCCGGGCGCCTTGCACATCCACCGACTGCCATGCCGCCACATTGTCTGTCGATGTCTCCTGCCGCTGTGTCTCGAACTCCTCCTTACATGCTTGAGCCCACTCTGTTCAATCCACCGTGGCTCTCCCGTTAATGTTCGCGCGGCTGACGTTGAAAAGGTTGGATTTCTCCTGCTTCCCAGATCTGCATCGAGTGCGGTATGCCTCTGCGGACTCCGCGTCCCGAATCCCTTGCAGCCATGCCCTCGTCAATTCAAACGCCAATCGTCGTAACGTCATGCCCTGGGCAGGGTCTAAGCATACCCTGATACGCTGGCGCATCGGTTCCGCCTCGGGTCCCGAGCGGTCTCCGTGGACTCGTGACTTTCCATTTTCTCCTTTACCACATCGATGACCTCCCGGACGCTCCAGAGCTCATTCATGCAGACGGTCTCCAAGACCCGCTCGTAAGCCTTAATGTCGTTGCACTTCCACGTTTTGACACGGCTCCGCCGGAGCTCCATGCCGGCGGGAAGCTGAGCGATTACCCAACTGTGATCTCCGGGACTGCCCTCCCAGTTCAAGCGAGCCTGGACGCCGAAGTCGCACGACACGAGGCAGTGGTCGATCCAGGTATCCCTAGGGACATGCGAGACCAACGGGGTGTCCGAGCGGATGCAGCTGGAAGAGCCCATGCTGGTGGTTCGCGTCTCAAGCTCCTCCCACTTTTCACGATCAGCGGCTGACCCCTGCCTAAAAGAAACATTGCCATTGGCATTGAAATCCACCCAAAGAATGAAGGCATTTGGATTCCGACCCAGTTCAGCGAGATACACTGCTTCGTCTATCGAATTCTACCACTCCGGGCCATGAGCGCCATGAGTAGCAACAGTTCTGCAAATAATCCCCGGCGAAGCACTCGAGGACGAGGCTGGGCAGGGAACGAAGGCCACACAATCCGAACGACCAGCCCACTGCACCTCGCCTGTCACATTGCCCGTGAAGAATCTATTGATGACAATCTTTAAAGCCCAAGGCCCCTCCCCAGGGTAGTGGCGGTAAATAGTATGACCATCAGGTGAAACGTGTTTGGAGTCCAGGCCCCCACGAATGTAGTCGGCATCAGCGATCGCCAGTAGCAACCACGGTGCCCCCGCAACGGTCGCTGCTTCCGAAACCAGTGCCGCTATCTGCACCTCCGTGTTTGCCTTCCCCTGCGCACTCACGAAGAGCAGGGTCGGTCGGCTGCCGCCTGGCACGGCCCTCCCATGCTCTCAAGCATTGATCCTGGCGGCGGCCTCCTCCCCCTCACCGCCGTCGGCGTACCTATCCAAGCCTCCCGACGTCCAGCGCCACCTGCCGGCACGCACCTCGCCCATCACCTCCCCGCCCACGTGGACCTTCTTGCCGCGAGGGCGATGGTCCACAGCGCCGTGCGGCCGCCGCTTCGCCTCCACGGCCGTGACCTCAGTGACCGCACGCCTCATCAGCCCGCCGGGGCGCAGCTGCTTCGTGGTCTTCTTGACGTTCATCCACACAACCTTCTGCATCCCCTCCATCTTGATCTCCCTGTTCCGGATCGTCGCCTTGAGTCCCTGGCCTATGCGCGGGTCCTTGAACGTCACCTCGCAAGTAGACCCGTATGTGTAGGCAGCACGGAGGTCCACGGGAGTCTCGGCCCCCACTTGACGTAAGACATCTTTGCACCATTGCTCGATGATCGCGCGGTGGGTGTCCCAGCCCAGGTTGCCCATAGCGAAGGTGGTGCGCTGGCCGGAACGGCACACCTGAGGCACAGGAGGAACCGGGAGTCGAGGATGCCACACTCGAGAGGCGCCCTCCCTTGTCAATCTTCTCCTTCAGCTCCTCCAGTACTCTGTCCATCTGGTTCAAACGCTCCTCTGCCCCTTCTGGGAGACCAGAAGATCCGAGCGAAGAGATCCTGGTCTTCATGGTCTGGAGCTCCTGGATCTGGCCACTGTGCTCGTCGCGCTTCTCCTCAAGCTCGGTGGCCCTCTCTTCCAGCGCCACGAACCGCTCCTCCACGGCCTGCCCGGAGATGCGCTTGGTCGCCTCCTGGGACTGTGCCACGGCAGTGCCCAGCCACGAGAGCTGGATCGGAGAGAACGGCGCCTCCGCTGGTGGTGAGGCTGTGCGCGTGCCGGGGCCACCTTGCCCACGGTTATCCTTGCGCGGGCCCTTCGGCGGCGGCTGCGCGTCGGTCGAGGAGATGCTCTTCACGGCAGCCCCCACCTGATCGCCAATCTTTTTGAAAGGCTGACATGTGTACCTGATAAACACGAGTACGTTCAGCGAAAGACCTGTGCAGTGCAGACCCTTCTCCTCCTCCTCCTCCTCCTCCTCCTCCTCCCCCTCCCTCTCCTTCCCCTTCCCATCCTCGTCCTCCTCCTCCTCCTCCTCCTGCTCCTGCCCCGGTGTGCCCGTAACAAAAAAGTCCCTGCGGCGGAGGGCCACTCTCACGCACAGCGGGCGATCCCTGACCCCCGATCCCAGCCGCTGGACCAGCAGGAGAACGCCGCCCCTCCGCCGACAGAGGTCTCAGCCGCCCCAGCCCTGGGCCGCCCAGGGTGGGAGTGCCCAAAATCGAATCGACGAGTCGAATCGGCGATCGAAGTGAACGGGATCGGCGGAAATCGGCAGCCGAGTCGGGAAAAGTCGGCATCGGCAGGCTGGTAGGCCTCCATTGAGAAATCGGAGCCCAAATCGGAATCCCAAGTCGACTCGAATCGGACTCGGAAGCCATCGAAGTCGAATCGAATCGAATCGAAGGAGTCGAAACGAGCCCTGCCAGGGTCGGTGCATGCGCCTTCAAGGCTGGGCCCCGGGAGGCACACGCGCAGCCTTGGCGTTGCGGCTGCGTGCCCAGCGACGCGGCGGAGTCGGGCACGGCCTGCAAATGACCCAAGCCAACCTCGCTCGCACCCCTGTGCCAGAGGCCTCCCAGGTGGGGGCCCACGTCGATGGGGTCGGAGGATCGCCCCGCATCGCCGATGTATCGGCGATACATCGCCAGTGCATCGGCGATGCATCGGCGAAGTCGGCGATGCATCGGCGCCATCGGCGCGGAGAACATCGTGTCCTACATCGAGACGCATCGGCAATGCATCGGCGATGCGGCGTGGTTCTCCGACCCCATCTGATCGGGCCCCATCTGGGAGCCCTGGCCCTTGATGCGCAGCCCGTGCAAGGAAACATAGGGCTCACCCAGGGGGAGCCACGCTACGCAAGGACTCTAGGAGGGGGCATCAGCGACGGGTGGGCGAGGTACCACCCACAAGCGGTATCGGAGAGGTCGCGCAACACCCAGAGAAGAACAGCGACCTCACAGCGGGGGCAAGGCGGAGGAGCAGTAAACGTGGAACGATGCGAGAAAGCAGCACACACGAGGCAGAGCGCCCAGAACCGCAAGTGCACGCGCACACAAACCCAAACTGTTTGGCGTCGCAGCCTCGCGCGCAGCGTCGAGACGTGGAAGGTCGAGGCGAAGCGAAGAACGCGCGGCCTGGCTACTCAGCAGGACCGAACACACACACACACACACACACACACACACAAACATGTGGTGCCCAGCAATCTCGCGCGCGGCGTCGCGCCGTGTAAGCACGTTGGCGAGTCAGCAAGAATGAAGCAGCGGTGCGAGGGATCCAGCAGCTACCCGACTCAGAGCAGGCCCCACGAAGCATCAAAATAGTCACCAATAAGCTCCCAGAAGCCCCATGAGCCCGGGGTCCCTGTTCGCAGTGGGGGTGTGGAACGACTCGGGCGTCCCTGGGCCGAGGAAGAGGGGGCGGGGGGGGAAAAGCCAGCGGGAAGGGGGCGTAATGCGAGGGGGACGGAGAGTATGGGAGTGAGATGGGGAGGGGAGGGAAGCGGGGAAGGGAAGGGGGAAGGGAGAGGAGAACAGAACGTATCGGGTCCTCTGGTGACCCCTGGCGACCTCTGGAACTGCAAGGCGGTGCCAGACGAGACGCTGGCACGCACGGCCATGGCTCTGAGAAACGCTCCGAGGTGGCCCCCTGGCCCCCGGGAGAGCCAGGGAAGGAGCAGGGGAGAAGGAGAAGGATGATCATGACCTGTTTTCAAAAAGCTCTGCAGATCACACATGGTGGTCACTGAGCAGCCCTCTACTGCATCGGGAAGAAGGTCAGCCTACCAGGGCCACATTTCACGAGATCCAGAACGTCTATCTCATGTGAAGCCATCTGCCTGGGCAACCGTTTACACTGAACCAATGTGTATACACGCCCATCCGCATGATGGTGGCAAACGTTTGGTCTTCGGCCTGGCGCTCGAACTGCTGAAATCGCGTACTTCTCGTGGCATTCTCTCTGTCGACCCACCTCGCCGCGACGTCCTTGGTGACCAGGTCCGCCACTGCGCCGTGGGCACCGAGAGGAGTGAATCTGAGGTCCCTTCGGTACCACCACGTTTGACAGCCAGCGTGGAGCCCCAGCATGTGATGCCGTGCAGCCTGCGCAGTGCAAGTCTAGGTGGTGCAGGCAGCATAACCATATGCTGCAGCCTCCGTGGCACTACAGCAGCGCAATGCAAGGCATGGCAGCGCACAAGAATCCAGCGCAGTGCCAAGCAGTGCGAAGCAATGCCAGCTGAGGCAAAGCAACGCAATGCAAAGCCATGCTAAGCAACAGAAAGCAATGCAACGCAATGCAAAGCCTTGCGCGGCGACGGCGGCGACGACGGGCGGCCACATGCCGCCCTGACCGCCACCCAGGCTCAGTTACCGGCAGCGACTGCGGCGACGGCGACGGCGACGGGCGGCGACATTAAAAGCAACATGAGGCGGATACAGCCCACATAAAAACACACACGTAAGCCGCAAACAGCGCCCCACGCAAAGCTCGGACAGCCTCCCAAGACGGGCACAATGACTAAAGACTGTCCAAGATGGTTTCAGGAGAGCCCCAATAGGGCTAAGATGGCCACCGACACGGCTCGACATGGCCCCCAGGCGGTTCAAGATGGCAAGATGACCTGAAGACGGCTCAAGATTGCCCGAAACGTTTCCTTTCGGCGACTGTCGGGTGCAATTGCCCTGGGTCTCCTGAAGGGCAGGTGTCCCCTCTCTGGTCCCTCATCCCCCTCACCACCTAACTCCACTCGCCGCCTCCCTCCCTTCCCTCTTCCCTTGGCTCCTCCCTCCCTCGACTCCCTCGCCCCATGTCCCCGATCGGGTGGCGGCGGCTGCAAATCTGCCCCCTACCTGGGTTCTCGGGGAAAGAAGCCTTCCGCGGGGACGGCGCGCAGACTGCTGCAACGCTGAGCCCGGCCGACCGACCGACCCCCCTTCCCCTCAATGACAATCCCCTAAGAAAGATCTCCGTCATACAGTCTACCTGTACAATAAGGACGCACGATAAGGATGCAAGGGCCTTGGAAGGCCACATCGAAGCTTCCCGAGCGGGGCGCGGCCAACGAAAGTTGCCGAGGATGGACCGAGGAGGCAGGGATGCAAGGGTACCTTTGGGAAGGTTACCCATCCTTACTATGCGGGTTGACTGTAGCTGAAGGAACCTTCCACATCATCCGCACGCCGTTCCCAAAAGGCAAGAGGCGGCGGTGATGAGACGCAGGCGTCTTGGATAGAACTCGCCGTACATGCCGCCTCTCCACACGTCGAACTGCCTGCCGTAAAAGACGCGCGTAGGGGGAAGGCTGCGCAGGTCGTTGTAGATCGCCGTCACAAATGGACACAAGGGAACCAATTATGACATACATATACACAGTCGGAGGTCCGCGCGGACTTCTCGAATCGGCGCTGCAGCCCACTGGCGGCGCTTCTGGCGCCGCCCCTGGCGCGCTTCGCGCGCCAGTTTTGGGGGTGAAGCGCCGATCCGAGAAATCTGCGCGACTTCCGAAAGTTCATGTTGATGTCACTGTCTGTTCCCGAGGATACGTGTCGAGGTCCATCTTCGCGATGTGCGTCGCCCAGGGGAATCGCAGGGCGTGCCGGAACCACGCCAGGGTCTTGTACTGGCCCTCCCTCCACATCTCCCTGGTCTTGCCGAGGTTCCACCAGATCGCATAGCCGCTGTTCAGGCGGCTGGCTGGCACCACGTCCTGCAGAAGCACCACGTCGTCGGCTCTCTCGACGACCTCGCGCGACACGTTCGCGAACACGAACGCAGGCATGACCGAGCACCCGGCCTCCGCGTGGCGGCTCAGCGCGCACACGCGACTGTGGGTCATCCAGGTGGCCCTGTGCACGTTGCGCACGTCGCAAGCGTACGTGGGCGTCATGACGCCCAGCACCAGCTTGACGTCCGAGAAGACCGACGCGCTGCTGGGAGTGATGAGCGCGTCGGCCTGCTGCTTACTCAGACGCTTCGCGGGCTCGTTGCTCTGGTTCTCCAGCGTCACCGAGACCCTGCCCAGGCAGAACTTGTACGGACGACCTGAGTCCGAGGCGAAGAGCTCACCGAACTTTGCTGGCAAAAGGTAGGGGAACGAAGAATGGCATAAACATAAAAACTCGGAGGTCCGCGCGGATTTCTCGGATCCGCGCTGGACCCCCCTGGCGGCGCCTCCAGCGCCGCCCCTGGTGCGCTCCGCGCGCCAAGGAGGGGGATCCAACGCCGATCCGAGAAATCCGCGCGGAACTCCGAGTTTTTATGTTGATGTCCTTCTTCGTTCCACTAAGAAGGAGCGACAGTTCCAGCCTACGCCCGCCGCCGTGCAAGCCGGCTGAGCCCGGGGGGCATGTGACGCCGGCCCTGTCCCCGACAGAAGGCTCACGGTGCGGGGCGGCCCCGCAGCCCACGCCGTACGGCGGCGGCAGCGTAGCGTTGAGCTGGCCGTAGACGTCGTTGCCCTGCTCGGCAGTGCCGTAGAACACGCACCTGCCCTGCTTGATGCGCTGCCATGTCTCGCGCTGCATAGGCTTCTGCCGCACCTCTCTGGTGCAGCCGTGGCTCATCTCCCTCAGGAGCACCAGAGACCCATTGCAGACGAACTGGTACGCCGTCTTCTTCTCATCCACAAGGATACAAGTCCCATTGGGGCGCCAGATCCGCCACTGCGCTTGCAGCGGTTAGTGTGAGTCGGGCCCTTTCGCCTTTTGCGAAGCAACAAATAACTACATAGGGCCCCATCGACGCATCGAACCCAAGGTACGTACATTTTTGTGGCCAAGTCCCTGCGATGTTTGCCTTCCAGGCAGAACAGGGTCCCACAAGCAAGGCCCTTGCTCCTCATACCCCCCCCCTCCAAGGCGACCCCCCTCCGCCCACCCGAGCGCGGTGGCGGAGCTTGCGTGTCCCAAGAATATACACCACCACCCCCTCCATTCCCCCTCCCTCCTCCGCCCTCATCTTCCCCTCCTTGTTCCTGGAGGGGGAGGGGGACGGGGAGGTGGTGGCGGTGTATGTTTTTGGGCCCCGTAGACGTGCGCGGCAGCGCAACTGGATATCTCGTTTCTTGGTCATGGGGTTGCTCCGCCAAGGAATGGCGCGGATCTTGCAGTCGGAATCCCTGAACCACCCGTGCTCCAAGACAGCCGGGAGCCGAGGCTCGTCTACGACATCGCTGCCCGCCGCCTCGTGCCTGCCGCTCACGGGCGGCACTGGCGTCGGCTTCTGCGTCGACTTCGGCTCTTGCGTGCAAGATTTGCATCCGTATGCACTGCGTCTTGGACTTTCTGGGAAGGGGCGCCACAAGGCCGAGGCGCAGTGGAGATGGGTAAAAGTCTAGCCTCTGCAATAGAGGACGGAGCCAGGACGAGGATCACATCGGGTGAGGATCAATCGAGACTCTATGAGGTCCGCCGCCCCGGAGCGTTCAAGAACGCTCTGAGAGCGTTCCGGAACGTTCTGGAACGGATTTCGCCTCGCCCCAGCCCTGTCCGACAGGCGCCAGACTTTTTTATCCAACTCCACTGCGCCCCTGGCTTCTGGGGGACCAGGGACCGAAACTCCAAGACGCAGCGCACGTGTCCGCACTTCGTGCCCGCAGCTTCGGCCTCGGCGTCGTCCGCGAGGTCAGCTCCTTTGGACGCCCGACATGGGTACGGAAAGAATGGGTGCAGTGCCCAACAGCAGTTCTTGCTCATTTCGAACAGGACCCGCTGTCGGTGTAGACGCGGCCTGTGCACATTCGAGACGGAGGGCCGCCTGCCCAACAGCGGCCGCTGTTGGTTTGGGACAACACTTGTTCTTGGGCACTGCTCCCATTCCCTCCGTGCCCATTTCGGGCGCCCAAAGGGAGGCTCCGAGGGCTGGGCGGCCGCCGCCGCCGCGCCCGGCCAGCTGGCCACGCCGAGGGAGAAGAGCGCGGCAGGGCCGCGGGGCGCCCGCGGGCCCGGGAGGGGCCAGCACTGCAGCAGTCCTGCGATGCCCAGGAGGAGCGCGCAGGCGGTGAGCAGGACTGCCGCAACACAGCAGGGGGGCGCCGCTGAGCTGCCCAGGGCACGAGCGCCCTGCCCTCGAGGGAAGAAACACGGGGCCAAAGACCAAGACGTCGCAGGATCTTGCCGATGCCCATCTCGAGCATGGCCCATGTCGGCTGTCGTCGCGAGGAGCGTCCACGCCAAGATCCACCAGCTCCGCGTTCAGTCTTGGTCATGGTTCCTGTGTTCTTCCCCTCCATGCCTGCACCCTGTTCGCCCATGTGTCCAGCAAGCCCACGCCGTGCGCCAAAATGGCCCGAAAAGAGGCGGCTGCGGAGGGAGGCAGAAGGGGAGCGCCCTCGAACTGAACAGTGGCACTGCCCATCGCGCCAGCTCTCGGTGGCACAGACACGAGGCTCCCCGACTTGGCACGTCCGAAAAGGGTATGGACAAAATGGGTACGCTGCACAAGAGCGAGTGTTGTCGAAAACCGATAGCGGCCACTATTGGGCAGGCGACTTGTTGTCGCAAATGGCCGAAAGTCCGTGGCGACACCGACAGCGAGTCTGGTTCGTCGAGGACAAGAGCTGTTGTTGGTTTTCGTGTCCGCTTTTTCTGCTATCCACTTCGTTCGCACAGACGGTCTATCCAATAGATCCCTCGCCCACTGTTTTTCCCAACCATCCTTTTGTGTTGGGTCCTCGTTTTGAAGAGACGGTCCCCGCGTTCCCTCCCTTCCTCTCTCCTTCCTTCCTTCCTTCCTTTCCTCCCTCCTCCCCCTCCTCCCTCCTTCCATCCCTGCCTCTGCCCTCCGCATGTCTTCGTCGTCGTCTCCCTACCCAGCACAGCGCTTCGTGGCCCCAAAGGGAGCTCCACCCAATGCCAGTGGCGGTACCCACATGCGTCTCCCCCACCCAGCACAGCGTGTCGTGGCCCCATAGGGAGCTCCACCGAATGCCCCAGTGGTGGAGTCCACATGCGTCTCCCCCACCCAGCACAGCGTTTCGTGACCCCATGGGGAGCTCCACCGAAGGCCCCAGTGGCGGTGTCCACGTGCGCCTTTCCCACACAGCACAGCGTTTCGTGGCCAAATCTGGAGCTCCACCGAATGCCCTAGCGGCGGTGTCCACATGCGCCTCCCCCACCCATCGCTGCGTTTCGTGGCCCCATAGGGAGCTCCACCGAAGGCCCCAGTGGCGGTGTCCACATGCGTCTCCCCCACCCAGCACAACGCTTCGTGGCCCCAAAGGGAGCTCCACCGAATGCTCCAGTGGCTGTGTCCACATGCGTCTCCCCCACCCAGCACAGCGTTGCGTGGCCCCATAGGGAGCTCCACCGAATGCCCCAGTGGCGGTGTCCACATGCGTCCGCCCCACCCAGCACAGCGTTTCGTGGCCCCACAGGGGGCTCCACAAAATGCCCCGGTGGCGGTGTCTTCATGCGTCCACCCACCCAGCACAATGCTTCATGCCCCCATGAGGAGCTCCAGCGAATGCCCCAGTGGCGGTGTCCTCATGCGTCTCCCCCACCCAGCGCACCGTTGCGTGGCCCCATAGGGAGCTCCACCGAAGGCCCCAGTGGCGGTGTCCACATGCGTCCACCCACCCAGCACAGCGTTTCGTGGCCCCATAGGGAGAGCTCCACCGAAGGCCCCAGTGGCGGTGTCCACATGCGCCCACCCACCCAGCACAGCGTTTGGTGGCCCCATCGGGAGCTCCACCGAAAGCCCCAGTGGCGGTGTCCACGTGCGGTTCCCCAACCCAGTGTTGCGCCTCGTGTCCCCATAGGGAGCTCCACCGAATGCCCCAGTGGCGGTGTCAACATGCAACTCCCCCACCCAGCACAGCGTGTCGTGGCCCCATAGGGAGCTCCACCGAGTGCCCCAGTGGCGGTGTCCACATGCGTCTCCCCGACCCAGCATAGCGCTTCGTGGCCCCATAGGGAGCTCCACCGAAGGCTCCAGTGGCAGCGTCCACATGCATCTCCCCCACCCAGCACAGCGCCCCGCGGCCCCATAGGGGGCTCCACCGAAGACCCCAGTGGCGGTGTCCACATGCGTCTCCCCCACCCAGCACAACGCTTCGTGGCCCCATAGGGAGCTCCTCCGAATGCCCCAGTGGCGGTGTCCACATGCCCCATAGGGGGCTCCACCGGATGCCCCAGAGGCGGTGTCCACATGCGTCTCCCCGACCCAGCGCAGCGCTTCGTGGCCCCATAAGGACTTCTTCCGGAGGCCCCAGTGGCAGTATCCACTTGCGTCTCCCCCACCCAGCACAACGCTTCGTGGCCCCATAGGGAGCTCCTCCGAATGCCCCAGTGGCGGTGTCCACATGCGTCTCCCCCACCCAGTGCTGAGCTTCGGCGCCCCATAGGGAGGTCCAACCAAAGCCCCAGAGGCGGTGTCCACACCCATCTCCCCAACCCAATACAGCGCTTCGTGGTCCCTGAGGCCACAGTGGCAGTGTCCAATTGCGCCTTTCCCACCCAGCACAGCGTGTCGTGGTCCCATCGGGAGCTCCACCGAAAGCCCTAGTGGCGGTGTCCACATTCGTCTCCCCCACCCAGTTCAGCGCTTCGTGGCCTCACAGGGAGCTCCTCCGAATGCCCCAGCGGCGGTGTCCACATGCGTCTCCCCCACCCTGTGCAGCGCGTCGTGGCGCCATGGGGTGCTCCACAGGGATCCAGGATCCCATCAGAGATGGTTTTGCTCCTGGGCGCTGACCTCGGAGCCTCCCAGAGAGCCCCAAGAAGAGCCCAGAGACCCAGAGACCCCCAAGAAGCCATCGAGATGGTCCA
>CAUYUJ010012470.1:207500-352500 GCA_963575745.1 Prorocentrum cordatum | reverse complement strand
AAAACACATGGTCCTGGCGAAGGGCCCAACCACATGTAGTTGTGAGCAGTGCAGTGGAACAGTCCTGGGTGGAGCTCCTCACGGGGCCACGAACCGAGTGAGGGATGCGCCGAAGTCGGGGTGGAACTGCATGCGGACTTTGCCACTGGGGCCTTCGGTGCACCTCCCTGTGGGGCCACGAACCGCGTGAGGAGTGCTCCGCAACGGGGGATGGAACTGCAGGCGATCTTTGCTGCTGGGGCTTTCGGTGGAGCTCCCTATGGGGCCACGAGCCGTGCGAAGGGTGCCCCGCAACGGGGGTGGAACCGCATGCGAACCCTGCCACTGGGGCCTTCGGTGGAACTCCCCATGGGGCCACGACCGTGTGAGGGGTGTGCCGAAGTGGGGGTGGTACTGCATGCGAACGCTGCCACTGGGGCCTTGGGTGGAGCTCCCTGTGGGGCCACGAAACGTGTGAAGGGTGTGCCGAAATGGGTGAGGAACTGCGTGCGAATTTTGCCACTGAGGCCTTCGGTGGAAGGAAAACCCAATGGACCACGAACCGCGTGGGGGGTGCGCCAGAATGGGGGTTGCACTGCATGCGAACTTTGCCACTAAGGCCTTCGGTGGAACTCCCTATGGGGCCACGAACCGTGTGAGGGGTGTGCCGAAATGGGGTGGAACTGCATGCGAACTTTGCCACTGGGGCCTTCGGTGGATCTCCCGATGGGGCCACGAACTGTGTGAAGGGTGTGCCGAAATAGGGGTGGAACTGCATGCGAACTTTGCCACTGGGGCCTTCGGTGGAATTCCCCATGGGGCCACGACCGTGTGAGGGGCGTGCCGAAATGGGGGTGAAACTGCATGCGAACTTTGCCACTGGGGCCTTCGGTGGATCTCCCGATGGGGCCACGAACCGTGTAAAGGGTGTGCCGAAATGGGCATGCGGTGGGCGGGGTGGACGCATGCGAACCCTGCCACTGGGGCCTTGGGCGTCATGCTCCCTATGGGGCCGCGATCCGTGTGAAAGGTGTGCCGACATGGGCATGCGGTGGGCGGGGTGGACGCAAACCCTGCCACTGGGGCCTTGGGCGTCAGGCTCCCTATGGGGCTGCGAGCCGTGTGAAGGGTGTGCCGACATGAGCATGCCGTGGGCGGGGTGGGCGCATGTGAACGCGGCCACTGGGGCATTGGGTGGAGCTCAGTTTGGGGCCACGAACCGTGTGAGGGGTGTGCCGAAATGGGCATGCGGTGGGCGGGGTGGGCGCATGTGAGCGCGGCCACTGGGGCCTTCGGTGGAACTCCCTATGCGGCCACGGCCCGTGTGAAGGGTGTGCCAGAATGGGCTTGCAGTGGACGGGCAGGGCGCATGTGAATGCGGCCATTGGGGCCGTGGGTGGAACTCCCTATGGGGCCACGGACCCTGTGAAAGGTGTGCCGGAATTGACATGCGGCAGGCAAAGTGGACGCATGCAAACGCGGACACTGGACCTTGGGTGGAATCTCTATGGGGCCACGAACCGTGCGAAACGTGTGCCGAAATGGGAATGCGGTGAGCGGGGTGGACGCATGTGAACGCGGCCACGGGGGCCTTGGGTGGAGTTCCCTATGGGGCCACGAACCGTGTGAGGGGTGTGTCGGTATTGGCATGCGGAGGGCAGGGTGCCGAAATGGACATGCGGAGGGCAGAGGCACGTATGGGGGGAGGGAGGAGGGGGGGAGAGAGGAGGAAAATGCGGGGCGCTGTCTCTCCAAAGCGAAAACCCAACACAGGATGGTTGGGAACTATCCTGGTGATGGACCAACCATAGGCAGCTGTGAGCACCGCAGTCGTGAGTATCATCTTCGGTGGAACTCCCTTTGAGGCCACGAGACTTGTGAGGGTGCGCCGAAATGGGCGTGGCGGACACATGTGGACGATGTCTCTGGGGCCCTGGGTGGAGCTCCCTGTGGGGGCACGAAACGTGTGAGGGGTGTGCTGAACTGGGTGTGGCGGACGCAAGCTGACGTTGCCACTGGGGCTTTGGGTGGGGCTCGCTATGGGGCCACGAAACGTGTGAAGGGTGTGCCGCAATTGGTGTCGCGGACGCATGTGGACGGTGCCACTGGGGCCTTCGGTGGAGCTCCCTATGGGGCAGGAAGCGTGCGAATGGTGTGCCGAGATGGGTGTGGCGGGCGCACGTGGACGTTGTCACTTGGGTCTTCGGTGGAACTCCCTGTGGGGCCACGAACCATGTGAGGGGTGTGCCGACATGGGTGTGGCGGACGCACTTGGACGGTGCCTCTGGGGCCTTTCGATGGGGCTCCCTGTGGGGGCACGAAACGCGTGAGAGGTGTGCCGACACTGGTGTGGCGGACGCATGTGGACGGTGCCAGTTGGGCCTTGGGTGGCGCTCGTGCGAGGGGTGCGTCGAGATGGGTGCGGCGGACGCATGTGGACGGTGCCACTGGGGCTTTTGGTGGGGCCCCTTATGGGGCCACGAAAGGCGTGAGGGGTGTGCCGACATGGGGGTGGCGGACGCATGTGGGCGGTGCCACTGGGGCGTTGGGTGGCGTTCGTTGTGAGGCCACAAAACGCGTGAATGGTGTGCCGAGACGGGTGTGGTGGACGCGCGTGGACGGTACCTCTGGGGCCCTGGGTGGAGCCCCTTCTATGGGGCCACGAAACGTGTGAGGGGTGTGCCGGGATGGGTGTGGCAGACGCAAGTGGACGGCGCCACTGGGGCCTTCGATGGAGTTCCCTATGGGGCCACAAAACGCGTGAGAGGTGTGCCGACATGGGTGTGGCGGGCGCATGTGGACAATGCCTCTGGGGCCTTCGGTGGGGCCCTTATGGGGCCAAGAAGCGTGCAAATGGTGTGCCGAGGTGGGCGTGGCGGACGCATGTGGACGGTAGCACTGGGGCCTCCGATGGAGCTCCCTATGGGGCCACGAAGCGGGTGAGGCGTGTGCTGAAACGGGCGATGACGATGACGATGACGATGCACCTTGCACTTCGCACCGTGCCCCCAAGGTCTCCCTTGCGCCTGAGGCGGCACGCCAAGCCGCTGAACGAAACGTGATCTCGCGTGAGGCACGAGAAGATTGAGATCAGTGCAGTTGGCGTGCAATCGGGCGAACGCGAGCTAACCATTCTGCCTTGCTGCACTGACCTGCATCCGCGAGCCAATCGGAACCGATCAATCGTGCGAGGTCCACTTCCCAGCGCCAGGCCTTGAATCTGCGGCCATGCGTCTGGGATCCGCGCTTGCGATTCGTTCTCTGAAGCCAGGCCATGCTGCGCCATTGCAGCTGGTGGGCACGCACAAGCTGGGCAGGTGTGGCGTCTGGCAGGGCGGCCTGGCGGGCTAGGTGTCCAGCCCAAGTAAGTCTGCGAAGATTCACGTCTGTGTCCCATGTCGCGTGGGACTGGAGAGCAGCAGAGACGCGGCGCCAACGGCGGCGACGGAAGTCCTCTGGTGCCTCCTCCTTCCATCTCTGCGCGCAAACCAGCTGAGGGGGCATCTTGCGGCGCGTGACACGAATTCGATTCAGATCCTTGACCGCGGGGCGCCGCGACCCCGACCCATAGAGCAAGACGGGCTTGATGGCTCGCTCGAGCAGCTTCGCGGCCTGCCGCCAGCGGCAGGCGCGCCCAGGTAGAGACATCTTGAGAGCGTAAAAAAGGCTCTCCAGGCGCGAGCTACCCTGTGCCGCGCGCCCTTCCAAGACCTTCCATCGAATGTGAAAATGGAGCCGGGGCAAGGAAACCCTCGGCGCGAGGCGCGCGCGTCAGGGCGCCGTCCTCGACCTCCATCTGGTCGTCGCTCAACTCGTGGCCCAGCGCCGTCGTGCCCCAGGTCGGACCTGAGGGAGGCATGCGCCAGCCACGAGCTCGCAGGACGCGCCGCCAGGCCATCGTCATCTGGCGCAGCGACTCGGCCGTGCCCGCGAACAGCCAGAAGTTGTCGGCATAGAGATGCCCCGCCTTGCACAGCAGCGCCTCGCCCGGGAACTCGCAGACTCGTCCGCGTGCCCAGCGCTCGCCCAGGAACTCCCCCCAGGCATCTTCCGGCACTGGGTTTAAGAGGATCGCGCTGGCTGGGCCCCCTTGTCAAACGCCGCGCGTCCGGGGTGCAAATTGCGTCTGGATCGAGCCCATCTTGATCACCGCCGAGGCCGTCAACCCCCTCGCGATGGCAAGGACCACGGGCCTTGGCACAACCCTTCTTCCCAGTGTCTCCTCGACCGAGCGGTGCGAGACGCGGTCGAAGGCAGCCTCGACATCGCCGTCCATGATGAAGATGGGTCGGTTCCACTCGCGGGCCTTCCCCGCCAGCACGCGCACGCTGAATTCCACGTCCATCGCATGGTGGAACTTCCGATAGGCGTACCGTGGGCTCCGCAAGGTCAGCTTGTTGGCACATGTCTTGATCAGGCCGACCGAGTGGAGCTTCTCGAAGGTGGTCAGGAGCGTGATCGGCCTGTACCTCTTGGGCGTGTTCTTGTATCCCTTCCTCTTCATGAGCCGGATGATGTGCTTCGGCCAGGCTTGGCCCCTGGCATGCTCGGGTACCCCGCAGGGGGCGGCGCTCGAAAACGGCCGCGGGCGAGGCGGGCAAGCCCGCGTCGAGGGCCTGGGGGGCCTCGGCTACCACCCCGCCCACGCCAGGCGCCTCCATGGCCTTCATGACGCACAGAGCCTCGCGGAGCATCTCGGGCGAGAAGGGTGGGATTCCGAGCGCGTCCTCCGTCGCGCAGTGGGTAAGGTACGCAGAGACCCCGACAGGCTCCTCCCCATCGGTGGTCCTGAAGGCAATGCCGTAGTCGCGCTCCCGCGCTCCAGGAGCTCCTTGATCCGCGGCGGGTCGTCCTCGATCTCCCCCGCCGCGTTCATCGGCTGGTTGTAGGTCGGTCCAGGCTGGGCTCGGCGGGGCGCTCGTACTCGGGGGTTGCCAGCCTCGTGCACGCAGTGCAGCGGGGCCCTGTTCGCGGTCCAGGTCTTCCTGCGAATCCCGATGGTATCCTTGCTGTAGATCGCGCGCTGCACGCGGTCGCGGGCGACCCGCCGACGCGTCTCCAACGCCCGCTACGTCTGCATGAGCTCGTGGCTCTCGGGGAGCTTGGGGGCCTTCCTCGCAGGCGGGCCCTTGCCGCAGGCAGCGGCAGCTAGGTACGCCGCCTCCGTCATGGAAGTAATTGGCGCTGGGTTGCGGTCGGCGCAGCAGGCGCCGTGGCCCCAGCGCTGAAAACGGTTATCGAGACAGGCCCAGCCCTGCGTAGGCGCACGACCTCCGTTCCAGATGTAGCGCCTCCTGGTGCCAAGGGTGAACTTCAGCTTGGTGGCCGAGTGGTCGGACTGCGCGCTGTCGGTGATCTCCTCGAGCGCGGTGCTGACCTTCCAGATATCGCGAGCAGGTGTCAGGACATAGTCGATCTGGGCTGGAGGGTGCTTGAAATCGCAGTGGCAAGTAGGTCCGCTGGCCGCCGCGGCGAACGTGTTCGTCGCCGCCAGGTCGTGCTGCATGAGTAGTCTCGTCAAAATCTCGGCGCGGCGCGCGCGCTGTCCAACTGGGAAGCCGCGGGCACGCCCCAGGCGGTGCCATCCTGATCAGGTCGGAGAGCTCGCCCATAGAGTCCACGCACTGACTGAGGGAGCGGCCCAGAAAAAGGTGACTGCACACGTTCCAATAGTCCTTCTTGCGGACGCGGAGTAGGCGCGCTGCCGACGGCCCCATGGCAGCACATCTCCTCGAAGAAAAAGTCGGGCCGGGAGCGCGCCAGCAGCCCGATTTGATTTTGCCCCTCGACCCGCGGTGTGACCAGGTAGAGGCCCCCCTCGCCGACCTCCAGCCTCGTGGTCTTGCCCCAGTAGCCAACCTCCTGGAGGACGGCCGCGTCGTAGTCGCGCTGCTCGCGCAGCGTCGCCGCGAAGCGCTCGGCGCTGTGCTTCGCTATGCCCTGAGCATTCCAGCTGATGAGTTTGAAGCCAACCTGCTCCTCGGGCTCCTCTAGAGCCCTCTCCATGTCCAGTCGCTGGCCAGCGTCGACCTTGGCCTGGAACTCGGCCAGGCCGAGGTGCGCGCCCGCGTGGGCGCTGATGTCGGCCGCAACGTGCCCCCGAGCCTGTGCTGCTGCCACCAGATGATGCCGCGAATGTAGTCTAGCTCGAGGTCCGCCGCCTGAACGCCCAGGTTGTCGGCCATCTCCTTCTTCGCGCGCGAGATCATCATAGACAGCCGCTTTCCTCCGAGGACTTCTCCGCAGAGCACCAAAAGCGACGACCAAGGTGACGCGGCTGCGGCATAGTAATCTGCTTCCCCTTCATCGAGCGCACCCAGGCCCACATGCGCCCCGAACTCGTGAAGCGGACCTTCAGGAAACTGGCGCGCTTGAGCGGGACGAACACCCCGCCTTCTGCTTTGTCGGGAATGGCGTCGGCAAACGCACGAGCCTCGTTCAGGATGGCGTCGCGGGGCGTGCCCACATCCCAGCCGCTAACGGTTGCAGAAATATCGTCGCGCGCTCTCTTCGGCCCCGACGCGACCGGCTGCGCCGGCGCGCTCTCGACCCCAGAGAAGCGCAGCGGATGCCCAATCGATGAAGCCGCCGTGGATGAGGGGGCCGCCGAACGTCCCTCGTGCAGGTCCTTGAGCTCCTGCTCCACGTTGTTGAGGCGCCCTTCGCGCCTCTCGACGCCCCTGCGCGCGCTGTCGATGGGCGTCTTCACGCCCGCGAAATCTGTCGCCATCGGCCCCTTGATCTCGGAGCGAAGCATTTCCCTGAAGTGCATATTCATCGTGGGTCCGCCCATGACTGCCGGCGCTGGCGCAGGCTCGCGCAAGCGACTGCGCGTTCCCATCGACTGTCGGCACGAGGAGGCAAATCCGTGAAACAGATGGCAGCTGCGAGCCCCGGCCCATGCCGCCGCTTGAGCCAGAATGGACGATGACGATGACGACGATGATGATGACGAGGAGGAGAAGGAGGAGGAGGAGGAGGAGGATGAGGAGAAGGAGGGGGGGAGGAGGAGGAGGAGGAGGAGGAGGAGGAGGAGGAGGAGGAGGGGCGGGGGAAGCGGGATGAGGAGGAGGAGGAGCGCGGGCACCCCGGGGGGCGCGAGTCTTCCGATGCTCGCCACCTAGCACAGAGACAGGCAGCGGCAAGATGCCCTCCCTGACCATAGGTCCCACCCCAACCGTCCCGCTGATGAGTTAGCGCTGCGCCGGGGCGCGGGCAGCCGCCAGCGCGTCGGCTTCGGACGCGGGCGCAGCCCGCATTTTGTTGTAAATGCGGAATGCCAGCGTGATCCTACGCGCCGCTTCCTGGAGCGAAAGGTCGCTGGGCGCCGGGGGATGCGCCGCGGATGGGCCGCGTTGAGGAGAGGAGGCGAGCCAAGGGGCCACAGGAGGCTCAAGCTCGAGGCGAGGACAGGCAAGGTAGTGGGGAAATGAGTCAGGCATGTCCTGGCATTCAAAAAGGCAGCCTCGAGGAGCTAGAACGTGCATGCGGCGCGAAGTTGTCCAGCCTGTTGCCGGCGTCTTAAGCGGCCAAGCGCCAGCTGGGTTTGACGGATCCGAGTACGTCTGCGACCGCCTTCCAACGCTCCCCTAGGATGTCGGGGGCAAGATGGTGGCCCAGCGATGTCACGCGTTTCTCAAGCGTGAACAGGAACGCGGCTGCAAAGGCAGATTGGCGAAGCGATGCATCGAACGCGCGCCGAAAATGAGCGCGGCGTGGTGGGGCTGCTGCGCTAGCGGCGTGCACCTCTTCCTTCGCGGCAGCGAGGACAGCGCGCATCATCGTCGGCGTAAAAACCGCGGCGCGCGATGCAGAGCGGGGCTGATCGTTGCATTGCACAATCGCCTGCGGCTGGTCCCAGGATGGTGGAGACCACGAGCCAGCGATCCAGCGATGGAAACTGTGCACAGTGTTCCCCAGCCATGCGGTGTCACGGAGGCGCTCAAAGCGAGGCCCCCATGCGTTGAGCAGCGTGAGGTTGGCTGCGCGTGCCGCAGCCGACACGGACATGACCTGTATAGAACGCAGGACAGGCGGCGGGGACCAGTCTGCCATTGCTAGAAGGTCTACCTTGCGAAATGTGTTCGGCGGCAGGCTTGGCATCTCATGAAAAAACGTAGCGCTCCATCTGTGTGATAGCAGTGGGCACGGGATAGAATTGAGCGACATAGCTCAATGTCGAAAGCACCGATGTGTCACAGAGCCTCACTGTGGCAGCACTGCCCGACTGCACTAAATGAAGCATGCTCGCCCGCTGCCACCATTTTTGCCCAGGAGCGTGCCGCTCATCAGCCAGCGAGGCCGCAGGGCCGAGGAAAATCCCAAGGTATTTGGCACGCCCCGAGACCGAGAAGCCCTACCAGGAGGGAGACAACACGGAAAGCAGGGCCTGAGTTTGGGCGATGGTGGCTGGCACAGCGGCGCCCCAACGGGGAACGGCAACACATTTGCGGGGCTTCAGCGACAACAGGGCAAGACGGGCGGCAGCGTCAAAGGGCTCAGTCACTCTGCTCCCCATGCCAAAGGAGCCACACATGATGCCAATGTCGTCAGCACACGCGCCCAGGTAGTTGGAGCGCGGGTCGCAGCCCGAGCCCACGTGGTCGATGGTGAGGGCAAGGTGGCGAATGATCGGGTCCATGGCGACCGCCCAGACAGATCCGCTAGCAGGGCAGCCTTGCGCAACGCCCGACCCGATCGCAAACATCTCATGTCGAACGCCGTCCACCTTGACTGAGGACATGGGCGCGCAGCACAGAGCACGGAAGAGGTTCATGGAGCCCGCGGGCAGGCCGAAGCGGTGGAGCGCCTTGAAGAGCCAGGTCCTGCCCAGGGACGGAAACGCGGCGGCGAAGTCGAAGCTGATGAATATTGGGTGCACCTGCGACGCATTCCCGAGAAGGCCAACGCGGCGCATCTCGGCGTCCAGGCGAACAATGTGCTGCGCGAAGTTCATCCCAGCCACGAAACCTTGTTGAGCTTGATGTGTGCGTTGGGCGACGTGTTGCTTGATCATGTTGTTCGTTGCGCCTGCGATGGCCTTGGTGTCCGTGCTCTTCAGAGAGAGCGGGCGGGCGTCCTCGGGGCGGCGATCCGCGGTCAACTCGCCAATGAGGTTGTCGCCCTTCGGCACGAAGGCGAAGTCAGAGTCGCTCAGGTCGCGCGGGATGGAGTCACCCGAGCAGAGGAAGCGGGCGAGGTCCTCGAGGATGTCCAGCGAGTGGTCATGCGCGACCCAGGCGTTGTACGGGAGGCAGTCGGGGCCAGGGGTGGAGTTTTTTTTTTTTTTTTTTTTTTGACATCAACGCCTCGCCTCCGAAACCTTGGACTGACCAAGGAAACGAGCCAGCAGCGGAGGGGGATGCTGGCACCTTGACCAAGGTGAACACCAGGGTCACCGCGCAAAGAAAAATGCACGACGAGAAGACGAAAACCCCCGCGTCCAAGTGCCCAAGCTCTTCGCACACCTGCCACACCATCTCTAAGAGATTGGGCAGGCGCGCTGTGCCAGAGGGCACAGGGCTGACAACGCAAAAAAACATCCAGCTGCAGAGAGCTGCAGCTGGAAAGCTCCCTCCCGCCAACTGCCCTCGGCTGAACAAGAGGGATAGCGAGCAAGACAGAGCTCCACCCACACACCAGAGGCAAAAGGCGGTGGGGGGCAAGGCGGAGGGGCATGCAACGAACGCACGCACGAAGACGCGCGCCCAACGCCTGTCAAAAGGATGTTGGGGCCAGGAACCAAAGTCCCAGGCCGCAGCAACATCGGGCGAGCCACAGTCGGGATGAAGAATCCCCGTGCTCGGAGTACAAAGAGCGCACCCTAGGTGTGCATGCACCTTCCCCCAATATTGGGGTGCCTGACACGCGTGCACGAAGGACGCACGCACAACGAAAACACAAAAACATGCAAAGGATAATATTCGACCACCCACACAAGGACGGCGGGCCCGCAGCCCCTGGTGCAGCCAGCGCCAGAACGACATGCGGCCACGCCCCAGATGTGGGGTAAATCACGGATGCCTGCCAAAAGGGCCAGTCGCATCGGGCCGTGCAGGAAAACACAAGACGGCGAACCCTCGCCACTGGGAAAACTCGACCACTCACACAGGGACGACGAGGGCCGAGGCCCCTGGTGCAGAGAGCGCCAGGACGACCTCAGTCTCGCCCCAGATGTGGGGTAACGCACGGATGCCTGCCAAAAGGGTCAGTCGCATCGGGCCGTGCAAAGAAGTAAGATAGGCCGCCCTGTGCCACAGCAATCAATCAGAACTATCCGACTCATCCTGGCGGCGTCTCGCCAGGAGAGAAGGGGTGTGTTGTCGCGACGGTTGGGGTTCTTGCCGCACCTCATGCGTAGGTACCTCGGAAGTGCCTTCAGCAAGGGCGGCAAGTGCGGCCTCAGAATTGAAACACTGAATCAGGCCGTCCGTGTCCACCGTGACGCCAGCAATACGCAACTGATACCTAGGGTGGAGGCCTTTGCACAGATAATCCCAACCCTGCTTGCACGCACGCGAAGGGACCGAAACGCACTGTTTGCTGAGTCCACGAATATGCCCACCACACGTGAGGCATTTACATCTAAGACAAATAAAAATAACAGAGTTATCAGAACACGGAAAAGCCACAGTCCGATGGCCTAGCGCGTCCTGAGAGTCAGCGTGGACAAGAGAGGACCTAGAGCAGGAACCTGGAGCTGGCTTCGAAAAGGAACGGTTCCCCCTCAAACAGTGAGCGCACCTCCAGATTCCGCCCCACGACCTCCAGTCGTGCCCAAGCACCTCCTTCCTCGGGTTTTGAACCACGGGGAGTCTGTTGGCCCCATCGAGGTCCACAGGAGGCCATAAAGGGAGCACAGCCACAGCAACCTTCAAGGTGGCCCTCGCTAGGGCCGCAAAATGGTCGGCCTCCTGCAGAAGAGTGTCATCCGTGGGATGGAGGCGGACAGCAAACTTAGCCCCTACATCCGCATGGTAGTTGCCGAGGCGGCGCCAACGCTCCTCGGCAGAAATCCCTGGAGCATCCACGTCCAAGTGGGCGGCCACCTTGGAGCAGGCAGCTATCCCCGAGACCTGTCCGTGCACCTGAAGAAACGCACCAGCATACATGCGCTTAGGCGAGAGCTGAATCTGCTTAGCAAGACCCGCAGTCTGGACCACATTGCTGCAATCAGAATACACATGGCATTCAGCAGGATGGGTCGCCAGAACATTGGCCCACGTGAAAGCACTGAATTCGGCGCTCTGAGGGGTCTGAGGGTAGGGGCCCCAAACAGGGGCCCTCAACTCAGCCACAAGATCTCCCGACTCGTCGACCATGCAGACTGAGGAGCCAGCACGAGAGAGCTCCTTGACAGCGTGACGGGTACACGAGCCATCAACAAATAATGAGCCCCACACTCTGTTGCTGACGGGGGCCCCACCAGGGTCAAATTCGGGCATCTTGTGCCAGACCAGGGTCGGACCATCACCTTGCTCATCAGCAGTCCGAGGGAAGGAGTCGGCGGGGTGCCGAAAGGCTCCAGAAATAAAGACCAACAGCTCATCATCATCTCCAGACGCCTTAGCTGACAGAGCGGCCTCTATCACCTCACTGTCAGTAGCCTCAAGCCGAGCTGAAGCAGCCTCGGGGAGAGGGCATTCCCAAAGCCGATGGAAGATGGTGTCGTTGGCCCCGCAGTGGGCACAACACGGATCAATGTCGTACCCAAGGGCCCTGGCTCGAGCCCGAGTCAAGATGGCCTCCGTAGAGAAGGCTCTGATCCTAGCCTTCTGAAGGGCCGTGAAACGCTTACTGCGGGGCGCGATCGCCTCCTTGACAACATCATAACAAAGACGGTAAGATATGCCCCTCCTGGCAACGGCATCTCTTTCCAAAGCTCTCAGAAAACCCGCTCGGACCAGGGACCCGACAAGAGCAGGCGAGAAGATCCCAAGGGGGATAGATTTTCCGAAATCGTCGACCAGGGTCATGAAGTTAGGCATATTCCACCCTAATCTGACCAGAGACATCCTCATGGCAGTGATTGGTCCCGCAACCTTCCTCCAGCTACAGCTGGGGTCAGAAAAGATGGCGGCCCAGGCAGACTTCAAAGTGGGCAGAGGGATAGCCCAGCTGAAAGCTCCTGTCTGTCTGAGCCAGATCTCCTTACTCCATCTGAGAATGGGAGCGGCGGCCGATCGCCACGTCGGGTCATTGTCCAGCAGGGCGAGGACCGTGAGGGACCTCAGCCGACTGTGCGGGCGCACAACACTAAAAAGGCGACGGCGCAGCAAGCTAAGGTCATGATCGCTTATGCCCGTGGCTTCGGTACCGTATGAGGCTCCCACCAGGGGGCCAGCAGAGAATACCTTCAAGGACGTAGGCCGAGTAAGTACCTTAGCCTGCCGCACTAGGCGCCGCGCAGCTCTGCCCGCCTTGGCGAGCCTGGCCTTCATCTTGGCCGATCGTCCAGCAACTCTAACAGCACGGCCTGCCGAGTAGTCAACTCCGAGGTTGACGGCTGAGCCTGTACAACGCTGGCAAAGATGGCTGATACGAGAGAGGACTTGGGAACCCACACATTTGGAGCTGGACACAATAGCCGTTTTCTCCAGAGCGAAGGAACACCCGAAAACCTCCTGGACGATAGAGTCGAGCGCCATGGCCCCACGAACGATCGAATCGATGACGACCTTCGGGGGGCCAGTCGACGACGGCCCTTGATCGTCAATGTAAACGTCCAGCGAAGCGGCAGGGGAGAGGGGAATGCTATCATATCCTTACATGCAATAAACTCGGATAAGGGCGGTGGCCATCGAGCAGCCAGCGATGACCCCACTGACAAAAGTGCGGGCCCTCGAGCCAACCACCCAGGCTCAGAAAGCGGCCAACCTTGTAGGCAAAGATGCAAAAGCTGGCAATCACCATGGGAAAGCCCAACCTGCGACAACGGTCCTCTAAACGCAAGAGGTTTATGTTCTCATAGAATTTAGAGAGATCAACAAAGATACTGCAACTGGCGAGGCCCTTCGCAACTCCCGCCTCGGCGGAAACGGCCTGGCGCCACACCGCGTCGGCTGCTCCTCGATGCTGGCCAGCAGCCCAATACTCTCGGGGGTGGGCCAGCTCCCAGGCCAGGGCCAAGGGACGTCTGTAGCGCCCCCACACTCTGTACCAGGAGCAGAACACCCCGATGGGCCTGTAGCCGCCAGTCGGCTTCGGCAACAGCGCCAAGAGAGCAACAGAGATCTGAGGGGGCAAGACGCCGAAAGCCTCCATGAAGCTGAAAAGAGATCCAAGGCAGTCAAGGCAGGGATCGGAAAGGAGCGAGAAGTGTCTGCAACGGAACCCATCAACCGAGGTGGCCGAAGCAGCCCTGTAAGACTTGGAGACGTCCCTGATTTGCTGAGCACCCAACCTGGGGAGGCCATCCAGCCTCTCAAAGGCCGAGTCCGCCCCGACCCCAGGGCCCCAAAGGGAGGCAAAACGGCCCCCTTCAGCTTTCAGCAACGACAGGGGGCCCGACACCACGTTGCCATCCGCCGAAAAGGTCGAACTGGCAGCCCACGGGGCGGAGTCCCTAAGAAGGGTGTGCACTCTTTTCGCTCCCGCTTGCGCTCCGACATTGAGCCGCGCCTTCCATTCAGAGCGGGCCTTGGCACGGAACTTCGAGTCGGCGGCCTGGACGGCCTCGTGCACCTGCGTGTAAACGTCCGCAAAGGAGTAGGGATCAGCCGTGCGCGTCGCAGCCTCCTTCACCATACTGAACAGCGGTGCGTACTCATCCTTAGCTTCGTCGATAGACTGAGGAGGCTGCAACAGCAGGGCCTTCAAAGTGCCCGCCATCGCGGCGCCAGCTCTGAGGGAATGAATGTAGGCCTTGAGCTGTTGACCGAGCCAAACAATCGAGCGATGAGCGGGATAACGAACCTTGCCATCGTTGGCAAGGACAGACTTCCAAACCAGCTGGGGGCCCAAACCACGGGACCCAAGTTTGACAGGGGTTTCGCCAACCAACGGAACAAGCTCCTTCTCAGCCAGGTCCGCCCAACGCTGGTACAGGGGGCCAAGCAAAGCGGCGGCCTCATGAGGCCTGTCCGTCGCAACAAGCTGGTGGGCAGCATCAGTGAGAAGCTGCACCCCAGACCAAACGGGGGGGGAGGGGGCGGGCCCGAAAACAGCCTCGCAAGACAGAGGGGGGGGGGCGACGAAAAGAGAGCGCTTTCAGCACTCCGAGCTGCTTGAAGAACCGAAGGTCCACAGGGCGATGGGGCGAGAGCTCCGTGTCCAACCTAGTGTCGATCCGTTCAATGGCCTTGCTGAGACCACCAAACACCACGAAGTAATCGAAAGTCGACGGGGGCCCAGCAGGATAGTGAGTCGGAACGCTTGGCGCGATCAGAGCACCTCGGAGATCTTGCACGAAATCCGACCCTCGGAGCACTTCGGGGTCCATGTTGAAGCCAGCGCCGAGAATCCAGGGTCTCGCAGCCGTGGAAAGCACCACCCCCAGAGCCGAGAGCAGGCTCAATTTGGCGTCAGGAAGGCCTTCCGAGTGGTGGAGGTAGGCAGAGGCGGCCAGGAAAGGGGGGCACCCAGGGATCTCAAACGAGCAAACCAGGGCGCGCCCGCTGACAACCTGACCACCAGGCACCTCCAAACACCCCAACCACGAGCGCACGAAAATGGCGACTCCCCCCGAGGAATCACCCAACTCGGTGGCCGTGGCGGGCGACCAGACGCTCTTCCATCCGCGGCGAAGGCTCCAGGCGCTAGCCTGATCGATATCTCCAGAACGAATCAGACGGTGCTCTTGACAGAGCAACACATGCGCATCAGTGCCCTCAATCATGCTGCGCATTCGGCCCCAGGAATTGCAATTGATGGTCTGAACCCTGAGCGAGACAGAATCGAGCTGAGTATCAGCAGCCTCACCACTGACCTTGGGAGAACGAGCTCCTTCAGTGGGGAAGCACCGGCCGTCTAGACCCTTGCTGACACGTCCTGAGACCAAAAACCGAGCGCTTCGAGCAAAAGGTGGCGACTGCAGGCCACGTCGAGTCTCCTGGTCCACCAACGGCCCAGGAGTCCCAAGATCATGGCTGCAAGTGTCCAGACTCCCTGACGCAGCTCCAGGCCTGCCAGAGCCCGCGCCCTGCCGCGCCTCCATGGGCTCGGGCAACGGCAGCCTGATAAGTGTGGTGCGACAGGGAACATCCTTGTCAAGAGAGAGCACAGGGTACTCATTCGCTGGACAAGCAAAATTCACAGGAGCCTGGCACATCCGATGAAACGAGTGACACGGGTGGCCGACTGCCTGACAGACTGCTGAATCCACGCGAGTCATGAGGTCGCGCCATCGGGCTGACGGTGGGACCTTCTGAAATGATTTCAACCTCTGGGAACGCGACACATCAGAGGAGGAAGCGAGAACCAGAGGTAGGCCTCGCTCGCACCAGAGCGCAACCTGAGCCGCTGAGCGGCCAAAGCTAAAAGAAGAAAAGATGCCCCCTGGAGTTTACCGCTGTCCGAGCTCTTGGCCAACCAGGCCGTCCCGAAACACCAGGGGAACCGAGGGACGAGGCCCAGGAACCCAAGGCTCAAGGAAAACTCAACACAAACGGGCTCCAGGAGGGGCTCAAGCAGAGGCAGCTCCAGCAATCCTGTCAGCACGTGCCCTGGTACTTGACGGAGTGGTAGGCGAAGCCGAGCCCGTCGCAGACTGCTCCGAGGCCGAGCCAGCAGAACCTGCCCCCGTCTCTGGGCGCCCGCCACCATTGGCGCCAGCCGCAGGGGGCTCGTCCTTGCTTGCATCAGCAGGAGGGGGTACCTGATCAACAGGGACATCAACACCGTCGACCGTAGCACCACTGTCCGTCTTACGCTTCTTGGCGATACGCTGAGACAGCTGCTTATGCTCCTCCCGCAACTTGTCAACTTTAGCTTTGGCCTCGGCGAACAGGGGGCGAGCCATGTCGCTGATGCCAGACTTGAAGAGGTCCACCCGATCTGACAACAGCTTGGCCTCGTCTGGCGAGAGCTGTTCGTCGTCAGTGATCGTGAAGCAATCTCCAACATCGAGGTCGAACATCTGAGAAAAGCGCTTCTCGTCCAGCAGGTCCTCCAAGCTGAGCTTCGTACCTGAGGCCGAGTCGGACGGTGGGCCAGTGCTCGGCAGCTCGTCATGAAGCCGCCGCACGAGCTCACCATGTTCGCCTTCAGCTTGCCCCATGTCGCTGCGCAAGACCAGCACTTGGTTGCGCTGCGCCGCGAGCTGAGCCTCCAACATCTCGAACTTGCTGACTGCGCTCTCGGGCTTCTTCTCAATGGCACGGGCCTTCTGGTGAGCCTTGTTGAGAAGCGCCTGCGCCGAAACTGATGCTGTGGCGGGCGCCGACAGTGCCGCAGCCGCAGTGCGATGGGCAGCTGCTGCCCGAGAGTCGCCCATCTTGTCGTGCAGGGATGCCAGCTGAAGGTATTCGTCCGCAGAAAGCTTCGGAGCACTAGCAGCCGACGGGGCGCCCGCAACTCCTTTGCCTGAGCCAGAAACGCCCTTCTCGCCACTCTTACCCGAGAAGCTGGGGCGGTCGCCGAACATGGCAAGAGCTTTGCCAGACGACCAGGCCGAACCGTGCTGGGCAGAGTCACGCTTGAGCTGGCCGCAGTGCTTGCAAAAGAAGAATATGGCCTCGTTCTTCTTGCACCCGCAGACACTGCATGTCCATCTCTTGGCCGCGGACAGATGAGCATGATTACCAGCGCCGCCATGATGAGAGCCTTGTGGGCCAGGGACCAGGGGGGGCCACACTTGGTCACGCTTGGCGGCAGGCGTCGGTGATGCCCAAGAGCGGTGCCATGGGGCCCACGAGATGCGCCCATGCCCTCCAGCACCTCATCCTGCCATCGCACGGACTGGGTCGTGGTCAGGAATAACTCCCACGGAGCGGAAATGAAGAATGCGGGTTGAGATCCCGCGAACTGCGTAAATGGAAGCCACAATGGCCCGCAACAGCTGTGTGCCGTTCTGAATCTAAGCTGCTGCAAGCACAGGCAAATGCCTGAGCCAGAACGGCTGGCCAGGGGTGGATGGCGATGTGCGCTTCAGGAAGGCCTTCAGTTGGTTCTTGGAGGGTGCGGCCACGTCGATCGGGTCGCCCTGCGGCATGCGCATCTCGATGCAGTCGTGCACGGCGGCAGTGTCGACCTGCTTGGCCGCGAAGACAGGCTGCCAGTGGGAGCGGAGGGCGTCCACCATTGGGCCGCTCTCTCTGGTGACAGCTGCTGGGCCTGCAAGGCCTGTGACTTCGATTCCTTGGAGGACTAGCCGACGCTTCCAGGGGGCCCGCAGAAGAGCGCGCCTCTGGGAGGCTCGCAGAGCTTTCCTAAGTTTTTCAAAAGGCAGGGCGTCGGGATGGCTCCGCGGGAGCCTCGCTGCCTGCTGCGCCAGAGAGCGCTGGCGGGCCTCGAAATCGCGGTGCAGGGCGGGCGACAGGACCGCGAAGCTGCCGTCGTCGGCGAGCTTGATGATGGGCGCGGTGATGTCGAGGAAGCGCTTGCCCAGGCCCATGGCAGCATGAAGGCGACGTGCGAGCTTGACATATTGGCGCCAAATCGCCCGCGAGAAAGAGCGCCCGGTGATGGCCCTTCCGTCCAGATAGCCAGGCTGCGCCATGTAACCAGTGCTGGTGCGGGCCCAGTCGCCCCTGACCACGCGGGCAGCCTCGGTCATGGTCTTGTGAGAGCGCCAGCGGTTCTCGACGGAGTTGTGCTGCATCAGGGACGCGTCAATGAGCTTCTGCAGATAGACCGGGTAATTCGGGTCCCGAAAGACTGCAGGGGGGATGGCTTGCTCCGCGGGCGGCGTGCGCGGCTTGATGCCAATCGTGAACGAGATGACCGCGTGGTCACTGAGGCGCTGGTCAGACAAGATGGCCGCGTCGTGGAGGACGTGGACGGCGATAGAGAGCTCCTGAGTCGCGTGAGAGGGGAGGCTGATGAAGACGCGGTCGATCGAGGAGGCCGTGTAGTCAGCTGTGTTGAAGCGCGCGGGGAGCTCAGCCTCGACCTCAAGCATGGTCTCGAACAGGGCCTTCCAGAATGCTTGCTGCCGGCGGTTGTTGTTGTCCAAGAGGAGGCGGGCGCGAGCCGCTTGCGGCTGTGGAAAGCTGCTGGGCGGTCGGCTGGCCGCATTGAAGTCGCCCATCGCGATGAAGGTGCGCTCTGCGTAGTCGACGGCAGCCCAGTCACGATGGAGGTGCCACGCAGCGCGGACCCTGTCATGGTCACGAGCGTCGAGCTCATGGCTGTGGACGTTCATGATGACGAGGTGCTGGTCGTATATGGTGTTGCTGATGACAAGCTGCTGGACACGACCTGGCGCCAGAGGATCATGTCCGAATACTGGGCGCTGCTCAGGGCGGAGTTGGGCGAGCTGCGCAGGCGTGAACCATGTGACAATAATCGCGACACCGCCCGCAGCATACTGTTGCGTTGATGGGTCAGCGCGGAACTCAGAGAAGAAGAGCTTGCACGGGCACGGCTGCGTGTCGAGCCAGGTGCGGAAGAGCGTCTCCGAGCCGTGGACCTCTTGCAAGAGGATCACCTGCTTGGCCCGCATGAACTTGACGAGGGTGGCCCGCTTGCGGCGGCGCCGACGGCGGCGCGAGCACATGAAGGCGCGGGCGTTCCAGCTGACGAGGGTGGACGGCAACGTCGCGTCTGTTCCGCGCCAAGGGGCCCATGGCTAGGAACGCCACGTGGCAGACTCAATGTCTGCAAAGAGAGCCTGGAAGTCCGTGGGGATGGCGCCGCGGTCAAGGCAGTTCAATATGGGATACTCCAGCGCCCTCTCGTTCCACTCGAGAATGGCGGTGCCGGCTTGGCCTTTGATGGGGGGGCGCACCAGCGGCGCCGCGTCGCAGTGGATCTCGCCCTCGGCGCGGATGGCACGCCATCGCAGCTGCGGGTACTTGTGCGACAAGAGCGAGTGCAGCTTCTTGCGCTGGATCTCCGCGCGGATCTGCATTGGCGACTTGTCGGGGTTGACGTAGATGTCGGTGTGGATGCCATTGGTGTCGACGGTGTGGAAGCGACGCCATCGGCCTTCGGCGTCCCGAAAGGCGCGTTGTAGAGCGAGAGCGCGGGGGATGGCCACCTCTCTGTTGCCCTTGACCTGAAGGATGAAGTGGCGCGCAGGCACGCCGCCGTGAAGTTCGACATGGTCGCGTTGAAGTCCAGCCAAGCCGATCCACTCCTGCAAGTCGTTGACTGCGGCATTGGGGGCCACGATTCGCTGGGAGCCAATTGCAGATGGGGTAGCATCGGGCGAACGATCCCACTCGGCACGCTTGGAGAGGTCGGCGATGGGCATCTGAGCCTCGGCGAGAGCGATCGCGTCACGCAGCTTGTCGATCTGGGTCCACATCTTGCGCTGGTCCTCGGCCTGCTTGTCCCGCTCGCGCTCGGTGCGGGCAAGCTGGTCCTGGGGGCTGTCCACTCGACCCTCAGTCTGGAGAACTTGCCGATGAAGAAGGTGGCGGAAGCTGTCGCGCAACTATTCCAACAAAATGTCGGCCTGCTGCTTGAACGCGGCACCTGCGTGGGAGATCTGCTTCTGCATGAGAGCCTGGAGAGCGCTGCCCAGGTCACCGTGAAGTCCTGGGAGTCGAGTGGGAGCACTATCAGCAGCTGAGCTTGCAGGCGCTCGAGGCGTCCGCTGGTCTTCTCCTGGCTGGTCTGCTTGCGATGGGGAGGTGGGGGGCATCTCCAGGTCGCGCGCCGCGCCCTGCGTGAGTCGTTGATATCCGCCGCGTTGTTGTTGTTGCTGCTTTTTTCGATGCCATGGATCAGCTTGCTGCAGAGGATCGGCTGCTTGATCAGGCGAGCCCGATGAACCAGGGCGGGCAGATGAACGGGCGCGGGTCGCGCAGCTCGCTGACGCGCAGCACCGGAGGGGGCCATGGCGGCGAGCGCGTCGGCGGCGGCGGCAGCGCGGCGCCCCCGACGACGGCGCTGTCGGCTGCGGCTGGCGCCGCGCTCGTCGTCAGAGGAGGCGACGACCGACGTGGTGTCCAAGTGCGCGCGAGACGCGCTGGGCGGCTGGGATGAGCTTCGCCACTGGCCAGGACCACTTCGTGAGCACCGCGTGATACAGCACTTCCCCCCCCCCCCCCCCCCCCCCCCCCAGGGGCTCGGAGCCGCGCTCAACGAGCAGACGTGGGCGATGTGGGGGGCCGCCTGCCAGTCCAGTAAAATTAGCAGGAACACGTTTGGGCCGCTGCAAGCCCCGGAGCATGGCAGCGCGCAGAACGCCGAGGCTGGCGGTGGGAGCCTACCCCGCGGAGGCAGCGAAGAAGGAACCATCTTGGCTTGAGCCAAAATGGCCACGGGAGGAGGAGGGGGAGGAGGGGGGCGAAGAGGAGGGAACGCGGGGACCGTCTCTTCAAAACGAGGGCCCAAGACCGCAGGATGGCTGGGGTCCAAGCAGCGGGCGCACACGAGAGGAAGAGAGAGAGAGAGAGAGAGAGAGAGAGAGAGAGAGAGAGAGAGAGAGAGAAAGAAAGAAAGAAAGAAAGAAAGAGAGAAAAAAAAGAGAAAGAGAAAGATAAATAACAAGAGAGAGAGGGGGATATAGAGAGAGAGGAAAAAGAGAGAGAGAGAGAGAGAGAGAGAGAGAGAGAAAAAAAGAAAGAAAGAGAGAATGACAAAAGCTTCAATAATCAGAGGTGAGGGGGTGAAATCGAAGTGGAACGGAGAGCCCCTCTATCGGGAAATCGGTTTCGGTTTCGTGCTCGTGCGCGCCGCGCACGCGGGCGAGGCGAAACTGCGTGGGCGGGCGAGAAATGCCCCGCCCCTGGCTATGGCGCGGCCGGATCAGAAGTCCCCCTTCCAGCAGCGGGTGCCCCGCGGTGTCCCGCCGGTGCCCCGCCTGTGTCCCGTTGGTGTCCCGATGGTGATGATGATGATGGCGATGCTGATAACGATGAGGATGATGGCCATGGTGGTGATGATGATGGTGTCCCGATGAGGATGTTGATGATACTGATGTTGCTGATGATGATGGTGTCTCAATAATGCTGATGATGTTGCTGATGTTCCTGATGATGTTGATGAAGATGACAATGATGAGGTGAGTATGATGATGGTGTCCAGATGATGATTAGGAGATTGATGCTGATGCTGTTGATGATGATGATGCTGGTGATGATGGTGGTGCCCCGATGATGATGCTGATGCTGCTGATGACGATAACGATGATGGTGCACCGATGCTAATAATGTTGATGATGAGGATGCCGATGAAGTGGCGATGATGATTTTGATGGTGGTGGCCCGATGATGCTGATGATCATGATGTTGTTGATGATGACGGTGCCCCAATGAGGATAATGATGGTGAGAATGATGATGGTGACGATGATGATGGTGACGATGATGGTGAGAATGATGATGGTGACGATAATGATGGTGATGATGTTGGTGATGTTGTTCATGATGAAGATAGGGTGATGGTGTTCCGATGGTGATTATGATGATGATGGTGTCCCGATAATGATGATGAAATGGGTGATGATGATGATGATGAAGGTGTCCCGATGATCTGATGCTGGTTGTACTGATGGTGGCCATGGTGGTGATGATGCTGGTGTCCCGATGGTGATGATGTTGGTGATGTTGATGATGCTGGTGATGACGGTGCCTCGATGATGATGCTGATGATCATGATGATGTTGCTGATGATGCGATGATGGGAAGATGATGACGGTGAGGATGGTGCTGATGGTGTCCCAGTGGTGATGAAGATAGTGAGGTTGATGATGATGCGGTTGATGGTGGTGATGGTGATGATGATGGTGTCCGGATGATGATGATGACGATGATGGTGTTCGATGCTGACGTTGATGATGAGGATGATGATGGGGTGATGGTGACTTTGATGATGGTGGTCCGATGATGATGCTGATGTTAATGACGGTGTCCCGATGTTGCTGATGATGATAACGATGATGATGGTGCCCCGATCCTGATGATGATGTTGCTGATGATGTTGTTGCTGATGGTGATGACGGTGTCCCGATGATGATGATGATGATGTTGACGATGCTGCTCATGACGATGATGGGATGATGCTGATGACGTTAGTGTTCCGATGATGGTGTCTAGATCATGAATATGTCGACGACGATGATAGTGACGATGACGGTGTCCGATGATGATGATGTCGATGATGATGGGGTAATGATGGTGTCCCGATGAGGATGATGATGTTGACGACGTTGATGGCGATGGTGGTGATGACGTTGGTCGTGAGATCGAAAGGGAGACCGATAGTGATATCGACAGTGAGACCGAATGTGAGACTGATTGTCAGATCGACTGTGAGATCGATTGTGAGATCGATAGTCATATCGACGGTGAGATCGATCGAATGAAATAGATCGGGTGATACCGATTGTGATATCGATCGAGCGAGATCGGTCGAGCGAGACCGATAGTGAGATCGATCGTAGGATCGATAGCGAGAACGATCGAGCGAGACGTCGCCCCCCCCCCCCCCCCCACCCACCACCACCCCCCCCCCCAACCTCCTTGTCGCCCGAAGGGTGGTCGTGAAGGTGCGCGTGTATATATATATATATACACGCCTATACGACAACCCTTCGGGCGATAAGGAGGTCGCGGGCGGGGGGGGCGGGGGGGGGGGGGGGCAACATGTGACTCAATCGATCTCACTATCGATCTCACTCACCGGGACACCGCGGGACACCGCTGGAAACCACGGGGCATCGCGTGACACTTGCCGACCAGCGGCAAGTGGGGGAGCTGTGGTCCTTACCCCCCTGGGGTGCCCATCAGATTCGAGATTTGCTTTCCTGGCGCCCCCGCTCTCTCGACGGGCGCGACCAGCGCGTCGGCCATCGCTCCGGGGGTCGTTGTGCACGCAGCGAGCAGGACTTTTTTAACTGAGCCATCGCGCGGTTCGTTGGGGGCGGCTCGTGCAGACTGACAGACATTGCCTGCTCAGCTGCGTCGCGCGCGCCGCGCCAAACGAGCGCCCCCCGCGGCGCGGGTGCGATGTCATGTTATCGGCGCGCACGTGCCAGCGTCAGACGGCAGCCCGCTCGCGATTCCGAGCGGCGCGGGCGATCGCCTGAACTTAGTTGCCATCGGTTTCGCAAGCTCGGATCAGCATGCGCCCCAGTCCGCGCGGCGCCGCCCCGATTCGCGGCGCCTGGATGCGGGGCGCTGCCGCCGCGTCCGCCAGGGCGCGCAGCCGCGAAGTTAGAACCGCGTTTCGCGGGAACTTGGTTACAGAAGTTGGCAAATCATCGGGGATCTTTCTCGGCGCATTCTATGCTTGCGAAGTTCGCGCGCGCGGGAATTCCCGATCGGTGACTCGCGCGCTGCCAAGGCAATGCCAGATGAATATGTGCCTCTGTGCTGCGTGGAGGCGCGCTCGCCGGGCTGCGCGGGCGCGATCAGGGGGGGCGTTGAACGCGCTGTGGGCGAAGGGCCTTGGCGCGGTAGCTGGCGCCGAAGCGGGGTGCGATCGTTCGGCTTGTTTCTCCGCCTTCGGGCAGCGTCTCCCGTCGGCCAGGGGTCTCCGCGCATGGCGGCCAGAAATTGGGGGCGCGCAAGCCGTCGAACGGCATAGGGTATGGGGGCGCCCCGGCCCGTGGCCGCCGGGCGGCGGGCACTGGCATGGGATGCGGCCCGGTCGGCGGCGCCGGGGCTTTCGGGCCCCCGCGGGACAGGGCGCCGCCAGGGGGGGGGGGGGGGCAATAATTCGGGGGCGGTCACGGGGTTCCAGAGGGCTCCAAACATATCCGCGCAAGATTGTTGCAGGCACCGCCGCGGCAGCCTTGCCGAGTAGCGCCCCCGGTCTTTGCGACAAGGCCGCGGAGGCGGAACCAGCCCGGCCCCCTGTCGACATGCCCGGAAGTGTTCCTCTGGGGGGCGAACAAACTGCCATTTTGGAAGCTCCTGGTGGGGGCGCAAGCCACTTTGGCGGAGAAAAAAAAAACTGCGCGCAAGGGTTGCGCGGGACATTCTGGGCGGCCGAGCGCCGCCCCCGGGCCCCCCCCCATCCTCGCGCGCCGTCGTTGCGGAGGACCAGCGCGCCCTGCGGTCCCGCGAGGGCGTGCCTGGCATGCCCGTTCCTCCTCCTCCTCCTCCTCCTCCTCCTCCCTGTCCTCCCGCTCCTCGTCCATATATATTGCGCCTCGCCCCCCCCCCCTCCGCGTCGCCCCTATCATCCTCGCCACCTACGTCGATGTCCTTTCCTCGTGCCCCTCCTCCACCCCTGCTCTGCATTCTCGCTGTCGTCGTCTCCCGCGTGGTCAGGGTTGGAAGGGGGAGGTGCGCAGCGGCGCGCGCGCTCGTTCCGAATCTTCGCAGCGGTTTCGCGCCGACGGCCGGCTGCCGGCGGCCGCCCCCGCCCTTTGATTTTCGAGGGCCCCCGCGCCCCCGTTCAAATAATATTGCATGACGTTCGCGTGCTGTCGGGGCGGCGCCCCCTCGGACGCGCGGCGGCGCAGTCTCCCTGCTGCGCGCTGCGCGGTGGGCTCGGTTTGTTTCGATCGTTGTTGTGAGGCGCGGGTCCGCGGGATATTTGTCGCAGTTTGTCGATGCGGCGCCGTTTATCGTCGCGCGTCAAGCTGTCGCATGTCAAGCGGTCGCGTTGTTTCCCGCCCGATTGCCCCCGTGCCTGCGCGCCGCCCTCATGGAAGCGCTTGGCCTGCTCAGCCAAAGGTGCAGGATGCATGTTATGCCGGTGTCCTGATGTCGGGGTGCTATGGGCTTCACGCTCATGTTTGTATGGCATAACTGTCGTAGCTGCGGCGTTAGCTTGAGACGGCCGTCCCAGCGCCGGGTCGAATGGGATTTCTGGCCCTGTCCAGCGAGGGGGTTCGCGCCGCCTTCAGGGCTGATTCCAACGCCGTCTCTGGTCTGACTTGTCGATCTCACTATGTATCTCATAATCTCACTCAACGGGACATCACGGGACACCGCGGGGCACCTCGGGGCACCGCATCGACCTCAGGATCGGTCTCACTATCGATCTCGATATCGATCTCACTCAACGGGGCACCACGGGACACCACGGGACACATCTGGACACCACGTCGATCTCACTATCCATCTCAGTATCGATCACGCTATCGATATCACTCAACGGGACACCGCAAGTCACCACGGGAAACCGGTCGATCTCACTATCGATCTCACGATCGATCTCACTCAACGGGACACCACGGGACACCACGGGAGACCTCGGGGCACCACATAATTTTCACGATCGATCTCACTATCGATCTCACGATCGATCTCTCTCAACGGGAAACCACGGGACACCGCGGGACACTACGGAACACCTGTCGATCTCACTATCGACCTCACCTTTGGGGGCACCACGGAACACCGCGGGGCACCTCGGGGCGCCGCATCAACCTCAATATCGATCTCACTATCGATCCTTCATCATCGATCTCACTCCACGGGGCACCACGGGACAACGCGGGACACCGCCGGACGGACGGACGGGCGGGCGGGCGGGGGAGAATGATTTGCATCGACTTCGCCCTAGCAGCGGCTGACACCACGGGACACCACGAGACACCGCGGGACACTCTGAGCCACCGCCGGACGGGCGGGAAGGGGGGGATCCGTTGTCTTAACTTCGCCCTAGCAACGGCTGACACCACGGGACACCACGGGACACCACGGGCCACCGCGGGCCACCGCCGGACTGGCGGGAGGGGCAGAACCATGTGTCTTGACTTCGACCTAGCAACGGCGGGTTCATTCCTCTCGCGCTCCCACGCAGCTTCGCCTCGCCCGCGCGCACGACACGAACGAAACGAAACGATTTCCCGGTTGGCGGTCTCCGTTCCGCGGCGATTTCACCCCCAACCTCCATAGACATACACCCTGACGACAGACCCAACCATAAGCAGTTGGGGATACCGCGTTCTGGGTCCACATTTCGACTGCCCCCCTTATCAGCCACGATCCAGGTGAGGGGTTACTTTCTCTTCAGACGATGACGATGGGATGGTGATGATGATGATGATGGTGTTCTGGTGATGGTGATGATGGTGTCCCGACGGTGATGATGTTGATGACGATGGTGACGATGATGGTGCCCCGATGATGGTGATGATGATGGTGATGATGGCCATGGTGGTAATGATGAGGGTGTCCCGATGGCGAAGATGCTGGTGATGCTGATGTTGCCGATGATAATGGTGTCCCGACGGCGATGATGAGGTTGATGATCTTGATAATGTTGAGGATGAGGAGACGATGAGATGGTGATGGCGATGAAGATGATGATGATGATAGTGTCCCGGTGGTGATGATGAGAATGAGGTTGATGATGATGAGGTTGATGATGATGGTGGTGATGATGGTGACGGTGTCATCGTGATGATGGTGATGTTGATGATGATGATGACGAGGATGGTTTTCGATGGTGCTGCTGATGGTGCTCATGAGGTAATGCTGATTTGATGTTGGTGGCCCGATCGATGATGTTGATGCAGATGATGATGATGGTGTCCTGATGATGATAATGAGGATGGTGATGAGTATGGTAGCGATGACGATGGTGCCCCGATGATGATGACGATGTTGATGATGATGATGACGATGATGCTGGTGGTGCCCCGATGCTGATGGTGTTGGCGATGTTGTCCATGATGATGATGATGAGGTGATGATGATGGTGGTGTTCCGATGATAGTGCGTATGATGGTGTCCCGATGATGATGAAGTTGATGATGATGAGGTGATGCTGGTTGTGTCCCGATGATGATGATGTTGATGGCGATGATGTCGATAATGGTGACGTTGATTGTGAGATCGATTGAGGTATCGGTACTGATATCGATAGTGAGACCGAGTGTGAGATATATTGTTAGATCGATCGTGAGATCGATTGTGATACCGATAGTCCTATCGATTGTGAGGTCGATCGAATGAAAATAGATCGAGTGATATCGATTGCGAGATCGACCGGGTGAGATCGATCGAGCGAGACCGATGGTAATATCGATAGCAAGATCGATAGCGGGACCGATCGAGTGAGACGTTGCCCCCCCTCCGAACCTCCTTATCACCCGCAGGGTGGTCGTATAGGTATTTATATATATATATGCACCTGCACGACCACCCTTCGGCGACGAGGAGGTTGCGGTGTGCGTGTCTGTGTGTGTGTGTGTGGGGGGGGGGGCAACATGCGACTCGATCGATCGCGCTATCGATCTCGCTCACCGGGGCACCGCGGGGCACCGCTGGACACCGCGGGGCACCGGTGACACTTGTCGATCTCACTATCGATCTCGCAAATCTCACTCAACGGGACATCGCGGGGCACCGCGGGGCACCTCGGGGCGCCGCGTCGACCTCAGTATCGATCTCACTATCGATCTCACGACCGACCTCACTCAACGGGGCACCACGGGACACCGCGGGACACATCGGGACACCACGTCGATCTCACTATCCATCTCAGTATCGATCTACGCTATCGATATCACTCAACGGGACACCGCATGACACCACGGGACACCGGTCGATCTCACGATCGATCTCACTCAACGGGACACCACGGGACACCACGGGACACCTCGGGGCACCACATAATTTTCACGATCGATCTCACTATCGATCTCACGATCGATCTCTCTCAACGGGAAACCACGGGACACCGCGGGGCACAATGGGACACCTGTCGATCTCACTATCGACCTCGCCTTTTGGGGCGCCGCGTGGCACCGCGGGGCGCCTCGGGGCACCGCGTCGACCTCAGTATCGATCTCATTATCGATCCTTCATCGTCGATCTCGCTCAACGGGACACCACGGGGCACCGCGGGACAACGCGGGACACCGCGAGCCGCCGCCGGACGGACGGACGGGCGGGCGGGCGGGGGAGAATCATTTGCATCGACTTCGCCCTAGCAGCGGCTGACACCAAGGGGCACCACGAGACACCGCGGGACACCCTAAGCCACCGCCGGACGGCCGGGAGGGGGGAATCAGTTGTCTTGACTTCGCCCTAGCAACGGCTGACACCACGGGGCGCCACGGGCCACCGCGGGCCACCGCCAGACGGGCGGAAGGGGCAGAATCATGCGTCTTGACTTCGACCTAGCAGCGGCGGGTTCATTCCTCTCGCGCGCCCAGGCAACTTCGCCTCGCCCGCGCGCACGACGCGAACGAAACGATTTCCCGGTTGGGGGCCTCCGTTCCGCTGCGATTTCACCCCCAACCACCATATATATATATACACATATACATATATCTATATATATATGTATATATTTATATACACACACCCTGAGGAAAGACACAACCATCAGCAGTCGAGGATGCCGCGTTCTGGGCCCACATTTCGACTGGCCCCCCTATCAGGCCACGACCCAGGTGAGGGGGTACTTTCTCTTCGAGCGAGGATCCAACACCGCGGGCATGCTTTTGCCGACGCCCGAGTGTCATGGGACATTTGAGAGAGTAGTATTCACATTGAATAGCTGCCGAATCCCGAATCTGGAGGAGGAGGAGGAGGAGGAGGAGGGGGGGGAGGAGGAGGAAGAGGAATCCCGAATCTGGCCGACACCAAGCAGCCCCTGCTCCTCACTGCGTAGGGGATGGAGTGCAACCTCGACAACGCCGTGCGCGCGGCGGGGCACGTCATTTTCAGCGAGATGTCCCAGCGCCTCGCCGCGGATCCCGTGGGCCTGGCCGTGCTGCCCGAATTTATATGCGCGTTGGCGTTCGAGCTTATGATGAAGCTGTTCTTCGTCCACGCCCTCCGCCTGCGCCCCGGAGGCCGCGGGGTGGCGGCGAGGAGAAGCTCGGAGAGGCCCAGGAGCAGTGGGCCTCCGACGGCGTGGCGGCTGATCTCACGGGCGCCCCCGCGGCGCTCGGGCCTCTCGTGGCGGCCGTCGGCCCGGCCAAGGCTCAGGGCCGCGGCTCGCTGAACCCGCGCAGCCTCACTTGGCTGCTGGAGGGGCAGCCGCAAGTGCTCCTGGACCCGCTGCAGCGCGACCAGGCGCGCTTCCAGGAGCGCTTGAACCGGTGGATGCTGCAGGTGGTGCAGGCCGTCGTCGCCACTCAGCAGAGCGCCGTGAAGCTGCTGCCCCGGCAGCTGCAGGGAGGCGAGAACGCGCGCGGGGCCCAGGCGCCGCCGCTCCAGCTCGGGCCCAACGAGAAGCGGTACTTGGGGGCCGACGAGGGCAGGGAGATGGAGACGGCAGAGCAGCTCGGGGTCGAGGGCGACAGGGGTCCAAAGGAGATGTGGGCCCACGACCCCACGAAGCGGTCCGCCCCGATCTGCCGCCGCGCCACCAAGACGGCGAGGCCGCGGACGACGCGGCGGCGTGGATGGAGAGGAATGCCGCGGAGATGAAAGGGACACTGGTGGCGGCCGCTCTCCAGCAGCGCCTCCGGCTTCTTTCCGAGATGCCGCAGCGAGGGCGCCCTGGCGGAGCCCCTCCCGAGCGGCGAGTGGATTCGCGAGATCTGCCACGACGCGCGCGAGCTCGTCATCGGTTGCGGCATCCACGTCTGCAGCCCCTCCTGCTACAAGTGCACTTCCGACGAGACGCGCGGCTCGCAGATCTGCGGCCACAGCCTGGTGGCACTATGCACTGAGGACTCCCCGGGGGGCCGGTTCCGCACGCGCGGGAAAGCCTTGCGTGGGTGCAGCGGCATCTTCCGGGAGACGGACCACGGCGCGGCCGGGCGCGTCGTCGCCTTCCAAGTCCACCCCGGGGAAACTTCTACAATATACGCAACGGTCGCGTCGGCGCGGTGCAATGTGGACGCGCGGGACATGGGGCGGGCGCTGCCCTCGCGCCTGTGGATGGAGGTGTCGGAGCTGGAACCGCCGGCGAAAGAGGGGGGCCGCAAGAGCTACAACCATTGCCTCTACCCTCAGCGCTATGCCGACTTCTCGGCGGGCGCCCGGAAGGACTGGTGCTTGTTCCATCACCTGAGCGCCACCTCCGAGGCGAAGTGGGGCCTTGTCGCAGTCACCGAGTGGCGCGGGATCTTCAAGTAACTCGCGCACTGCGACAGCCCACCCGCGGACGGCGACGACGCTGCGCGCGCCGATCTCCAGCGCGACCTGGAGCGGCACGCGCTCGCCCCCTTCGTGGACGCCAGCAGCGCGAGCTACTGCGTGAACTCGCACACCGCGAAGGTGAGACCCAGCATGGACGACGTGCTCCGCGAGCTCCTCGACGGGGTGCGTCGCCTCAAGAGTCAGTGAGTCAGCGGAACGACAGGGGGGCGCAAGCCGCGGACGGCGCGGGCGACGGCCCCCCGTCGACGGCTGCAGGAAAGCGCGGGGGGGATGTCCAGCGCGCGCTGCAGGTGCTGTCCCGCTTCGAGACCTGCCCCCGACGGGCCTCCCACAAGAAATGCCGCGAGATGGTCTTCCCCATGATCTTTGGGTACCTCTCCCTCACGGCGCACCGATGCTGGAAAGTGCTCATGCGGAAATGCATCTACCTCGGCGCGGCGTCCTGGCGCAAGCGACGCGGCCAGGCCGACGCCGCGGAGAGCGCGCCCACCGCCTCGATCACCTACGAGGCCCCTGGCACTGGACAGCGGGTCGCGATGCCGGGGTGGAGCGAGGCGCAGCGCGATGGCGACGCGGTGTGCGTCAGCCCCGATGGCGAGGAGTTCGACGCGATCGAGCACGGGCACCAGGCGTTCCGGGTCGCGAACGCCAAGAAGGCGAGGCCGAAGAGGAGCCCGAGGACGCAGGGCCGACCGTCGAGGGCCTCGCGCAGGGCAAGTACAGGGGCGCCGCGCTGAGCCAGCACGACGGCAGGATGCACCGAGGAGGCCACCCCACTGACCGTGAAATGAGCTTGCACGTCTACGGCATCTGGGTGCACCGCGTGGAACTGCCGTTGCACGCCCTTCAGGCAATGGAGCTGGAGCCTAAGGGCAGCGGAGGTCGCGCCGTGCACGTGGAAATCGCCTTCGGCCCGCCCTGCTCGGCGGCGCGGAACTGGACTCAGGGGCTGGCTGTCGAGCCACGCATCTCGAGGCCGGGCGGCTTCGGCTTCGTGAGCGCGGAGTCGAGCGCCGAGACGCGCTACCTCATGAAGTCGGCGCTGCTTCGACCGGAGCGCCTGCCCTACGCCGACGGGCTCAACGACGCGAAGGAGCTGCGCTACCTCCGCGCGTGCGAGCACCTGCGCGCGGCGCCGGATGGCGAGCCGGAGTGGCCCGTGCAGCCGGCGGGGGAGGGCGCGTCGGGCCCTTTCCAGCGCGGCTGGGGGTCGTTCGCCACCGCCCAGGAGCAACTGGCGAAGACGGCCTGGGCGAAGCGCCTCAGGGATGACGTCGGGCCCTGGTCGACGCCCAGCATCTGGAACGCGGGGGGGGTCAAGTCCGCGCTGCGCGAAAAGCGCAGCGACCGCCGCGAGGACGTGAAGCCTCCGTGCCACTGCGCCCAGTGCGCGGAGCTGGGCACCTGGCTGGCCATCCTGCTGACGGCGCAGGAGCACCTGGCCTTTTCAGGCCGCGGGGACGCGGCCAACTTCGACGGCGTCTCCAAGGCGGAGGCGTCGAAGCCGAAGAGGCCGCAGAAGGGCGGCGCTCAGGTCGCCGAGGCCCGAGGGCGCCGAGGACTCGGGCGCGGGCGCCGCGCAGGTGGAGGCCCAGGGCGTCGTCTCCCAGGACGGCTTCGCGAAAATGGGCGCCAACGAGGTCCTGGAGCATCACTTCGACCCTGAGACGCTCGGGCAGATCTCGCGCTTCGACACCGCCGAGCGCGCGCAGGCCTTCGTCAAGAACAAGAAAGCCGCCACGATGATGGAGAACGGCGCGCTGCCAAGGCCGAGCGACGCCGACGCGTCGCGGCGCGCTGCCCGCGCTCTGAAGGACGACGTCCTCGTCCCCCTCAGAACCCTGCGCGACCTCGACGCCGACGCGCTCAAGGACCTGGTGGAGACGCAGCGGAAGAAGCTGACCATGCCCATCGTCGCCGCAGGCCTCGGCGGTGACGTCGCTCCTGAGCAACGCTGCGTGATCTCCTCCGGCGGCGACCTGCGTGCAGGTCAGCTCCGCGAATGGCGCCGGCAGGTCGCACTGGTCATGCGCAGTGTCGCCACAGGCCACGGCGATGCCGTCGCTCCAGAGGAGCGCTGTGTGCAGAAATCCAGCGGCCGCGGGAACACTGCGCGGTCTCCTCCGGCGGCGACCTGCGTGCAGGTCAGCCCCGCGACCGGCCGGCAGGTCGCACTGGTCATACTACTTGTTGCCACAGGCCACGGCGGTGCCGTCGCTCCTGAGCGCTGTGCAGAAATCCAGCGGCCGCGGGCGGCCCTGGCTTGAGCCAAAAACGGCTACGGATGCCAGCAGCTCTCGCTCAGGCCGGCCACGTCTTGTCTTCCCAGCTTCCTGGCATGATATTACAACTCGAACAACAAGTGCGATGGACGGCTCCAACGATTACCTCCGCCGCCCTATCCTCTTTGCGGAAATCTCACGCAGGAGCCGCGTCCGCGGTCGAGAAAAGCTCATGCGGAACCCCCTGGGGCACAAAGGCCCAGGAGGCCTCGGGTGGAGCTTCCTGTGGGGCCACGAAACGTGTGACGGGTGTGCCGAAATGGGCATGCGGTGGGCGGGGTGGACGCATGAGAACCCTGCTAGTGGGGCCTTGAGCGCCATGCTCCCTAAGGGGCCACGAAATCTTTGAGGGGTGTGCCGAAATGGGCATGCGGTGGGCGGGGTGGACGCATGTGAACCCTGCTAGTGGGGCCTTGAGCGCCATGCTCCCTAATGGGGCCACGAACCTTATGAGGGTGTGCCGAAATGGGCATGCGGTGGGCGGGGTGGACGCATGTGAACGCGGTCAGTGGGGCCTTGGGTGGAGCTCCCTACGGGGCCACGAACCGTGTGAGGGGTGTGCCGACATGGGCATGCGGTGGGCGGGGTGGACGCATGTGAATGCGGCCACTGGGGCCTTGGGTGGTCCTTATGGGGCCACGAACCGTGTGAAGGGTGTGCCGAAATGAGCATGCGGCGGGCCATGTGGACGCATGTGAACGCGGTCACTGGGACCTTGGGTGGAGCTCCCTACGGGGCCACGAACCGTGTGAGGGGTGTGCCGACATGGGCATGCGGTGGGCGGGGTGGACGCATGTGAACGCGGCCACAGGGGCCTTGGGTAGAACTCCCTACGGGGCCACGAACCGTGTGAGGGGTGTGCCGATATAGGCCTGCGGAGGGCAGAGTGCCGAAATGGACATGCGGAGGGCAGAGGCACGCATGAGAGGAGGGAGGAGAGGGAGGAGGAGGAGGAGAGGAGGAGAACGCAGGGCGCTCTCTTCAAATCCACGACCCAACACAGGATGGTTGGGCCATAGAGACAGGGAGAGAGAGAGAGAGAGAGAGAGAAACAAAAAAACTAGCGTGAAAACTCGGATTGTCATGTCAACGAATAACTGAAAGGAGATGAAGGAGGAGGGAGGGGAGGACGAGGAGTGCCCTTTGCCTGCGAAGGGAGGAGGAGGAGGAGGAGGAGGAGGAGGAGGAGGAGGAGGAGGAGGAGGAAGATGGGGCGAGGGAAACGGGAGGAGTAGAGGGGAAATTCGGGGAGGGGATAGGAGAGAAGGGGGGGCAAGGCGAGTGAGGGGAGGGGGGAAGGGGAGGAGATGGAGGGGACTGGGAGGGCGAGGAGGAGAAGGGCAGGAGAAGAGGGGGAATCTATAGTTGGGGGGAAGAGCAAGCAAAGAACGATCGCCAAGCAAACCGAGAACGCCACACGAGCCAACCTGCAATCTGGGTGACCACGCGGGGTCACAATGACCCGCCGCATCGCAACGCGGTGCACCCGCTGAACTACTACACTAGTACTTCAAAGTAGCGCGCACGCGATGCAACTCTGGGCGCTGGCCCCATCCGCCGACCCGCCCAACTCCCTCCCCTCCCCCGTCCTCCTGCCACTGACCCCTGGTGGAAGCCGAGAGGACGGGACTGCCCTTGGGCGAGGGGGGGGGGCAACGCTTGTCGGCCAGGACTCGACGACACGTCCACGGCAGATCGGCGACGGGCCGCCGATAGCGAGACTGCACGTCTCCTGCAACTGTGCAACTGGGGGGGGGGGGGGCGGGCACCCACGCCCCAATCTACAACGATTGGGCGCTCCGGGGTGGTCTGAAGGGGCCCTGGGACGCACAAACAAATACACACAAATAACAGGATTCCGAATATTTTCATATCTTTTCCCATATGTTTGTCTTCCCCCCCACTTCCCATAGTTTCGCATATTTTCCTGGGAGTCGACAATTAATTGTGTCTGTGTGTTTTTTCCCCTCCTGAAATATGGCCCCTGAAGCTCAGGGCTCAGGGCTTGAACCAGAGAGCCCACCACGGGGGGAGGGGGGGTTCCAAGGCAGCAGTTCAGCTTTGAGAGCACTCCCCTGGGAAAGCCTGGTGGGTTCTGGCAGCCCCCGCGTGGTCCTGAGGGCCCGGGGGGATCCAAGAGCTGCCTCTGCGGGTGCGCGGGTCGACCTCCAAAGAAAAAATGGAGAGGCTGCCGGCAACCCGTTCTTCCTCGTGCCCATCCTCAACCTCATCCTCCATTCTCTCCTTCTCCTCCTCCTCCTCCTCCTCCTCCTCCTCCTCCTCCCTCCTCCTCCTCCTCCTCTCCTCCTCCTCCTCCTCCTCCTCCTCCTCTTCGTCCTCTTCCACCTCCTTCCCCTTTGTCTCCTCCTCCTCCTCGTCCCTCCCCGTTGTATCCTCCTCCTCCTCCTCCTCCTCCTCCTCCTCCTCCTCCTCCTTCCCCTTTGCATCCTTCCCCTTTGCCTCCTCCTCCGCCTCCTCCTCCTCTGTGTGCTGGCCGATCGCCAAGTCCGCGCGGCTGGACGGTCCCGAAGCTCCCTCGCCCTCCTCCTCCTCCTCCGCCTCCTCCTCATATCCTTCTCCTCCTCCTCCTCGTCCTCCTCCTCCTCCTGCTCCCCCCTGTCGCACCCCGAGGCCGGTCGAAAGGGCGGGCCGGGCGTGTCGCCAGAGATTCCCTTACCACTGATGATCCTGAAGTTCAACAACTGGCAACAGCTTTCCAGATGGAGGGCGGGTTGTTTTCAAAATGTGGCTCTCGCTTCAGCGCTGCGCGCATTTATTTTAGACCCTTTGCAGAAGAGTTTCACGGATTGAGGGCGGGTTATCCTGAAAATGTGGATGTCGTCTGCCTTAGCGCCGCGCACACTCGTTACAAACATTTGCAAAAGTTTGAGGACGGGCCGTTTTCAAGATGTGGCTATCGTCTTAGCGCCGCGCACACTCATCGTAACAATTTGCGAGAGCTTCACGGTTTGAGGACGGGTGATATTCAAAATGTGGCTATCGCCCTAGCGCCGCGCGCATTCGTTGTAACGGTTTGCGGAGGCTTCACGGATTGAAGGTGGGTCGTTTTCAAAACGCGGCTCTCGCCTCAGCGCCGCGCACATTCGCTTTAAGCATTTGCAAGAATGTAACGTGACTTGACCTGGCTGTGGGTGGCAACCGACCTTCTGCGGTCACCCTTCTTGACTTGATCTTCACTGCTGGCTCGCTCAACCCCTCGATCGGAGCATGACGCGGCCTCCCGCCGTCGCCATTGCGCGGCAGGGCGCCCGCGCGGCGCCGGCTCGGCCTCGCACGCGTACAGAACCAGCAAATAAAGGAAAGCACGAGCACAGCGAGCAGGAGTCCTAGGCTCACGCCCGCCATTCGCACGGTCAGGCTCACATAGTAGCCCTCAGTCGCGACTCCCAGCGTGGTCACTGGAGTCAGCGCACTCTCGTCCATCTCTCGTGGAACCTCGCACAGCTCGGTCGAGCCCCCCTGCGCCGCCGTGGGGGGCGACGCGGCCACTGCAAGCAAAGCCTTCACCAGGTTCGACTGGGCCTGGAATTCGGTCGGCATGGCCCCGACTCCAGCATCCCTCGTGGTCCCCGGCACGGGCACCTCCTTCAGCCCGCAGCTCTCGCGGATCCACTCGAGGCGAGCCCTCGGCAGCACCTTCGCGCCAAGATCCGCCAGGTTGTTCTCGCCGCCCACAAGCTCGATGGTGGTGGCCTTCTTGGCCACCAACTGCTGGATCCAGAGCGTCTTGGCGGCAAGGAACTTGATCCGCCCAGTGCCCTGACGCCTCGCCAGCGCTCGCGCACTCGAGCTGTCGCACCGCCAGCTCACGCGCGCAGTGTAGCCCATGAGCGTGAAGAGCGCATTCAGCCCGAGCCCTCGCTGAGACCTCGAGCTCCAGCGTGCCACTCGGCTTCGCAGCTGCTAAGGGTTGACGACAGCTGACCCCGGGCATCGGACACCCACGCGCGGTGACGTGCACGCTGGTCTGGCTCTTCCTCTCCTTCGCGTCACCCGCCCAGTCGGAGTCTGTCCACGCCGCCAGGTCGACGATGTCCCGCGGCGTGGTGGGCCTGGCCAGCCTCTTGAGGGCTCGCATATCCGCCTCACGGGGCGATGAGATGCACGAGGTCAGGTAGTTGATGTCGAACTGGGCATCCTCGCGGTCGTGCAAGTAGAACAGCAGACACATGGTCACGCCCCTGAACAGCTTAGCCTCGTCTGGGCCGAGGTCGGGCGTGTCATCCCTGCCTGTCCTGCGGGCCTCCACCCCTGGGGTGGCGCACGGGTTGGCCCCCTCAAGGCCCAGCCCCTCCAGCGCCTTCGTGAAGTGCTTCTCGTCGGGCTGGATGTAGGTGGCGCCGGCCTCTCGCACGCGCCGCCTCTTGAGAAACTCGTAGCCGGCGCCGTCGCCCTGCAGGCCTGACCACTGCGCCTCGATGTCACGGCCGAGGTCCAGCACGAAGCCGGAACCTGCATCTCCAGGCGCTGTGCCGTGCATGTCGTCCATGTGTAGCTCCACCAGGCATTGGGGGCTCGGCGCGCCAGAAGAACTGGGGCGCGGTCGGCGACCGCTCGAAGCCCCTGGCCATGAGCTGCTCCGCGGCGAACGAGCCCGAAACGCATAGGGCCCCCACCCCCAGCGCACCCCTCTGGTGTCGAGGAAGTGCCACGCCTGCCACGCCTTGCGAGCCCGAAACGCATAGGGCCCCCACCCCCAGCGCACCCACTTCTGCTGTCGAGGAAGTGCAACGCCTGCCACGCTTTGCGAGCCCGAAACGCATAGGGCCCCCACCCCCAGCGCATCCCCTTGTGCTGTCGAGGAAGTGCAACGCCTGCCACGCTCTGCGAGCCCGAAACGCATAGGGCCCCCACCCCCAGCGCACCCCCTCTGGTGTCGAGGAAGTGCCACGCCTGCCACGCTTTGCGAGCCCGAAACGCATAGGGCCCCCACCCCCAGCGCACCCCCTCTGGTGTCGAGGAAGTGCCACGCCTGCCACGCTTTGCGAGCCCGAAACGCATAGGGCCCCCAGCTGGTGCCGAGGAAGTGCCACGCCTGCACGCTTTGCGAGCCCGAACGCATAGGCCCCCACCCCCAGCGCACCCCCTTCTGGTGTCGAGGAAGTGCCACGCCTGCCACGCTTTGCGAGCCCGAAACGCGTAGGGCCCCCACCCCCAGCGCACCCCCTCTGGTGTCGAGGAAGTGCAACGCCTGCCACGCTTTGCGAGCCCGAAACGCATAGGGCCCCCACCCCCAGCGCACCCCCTCTGGTGTCGAGGAAGTGTCACGCCTGCCACGCTCTGCGGGACCGAAACGCATAGGGCCCCCACCCCCAGCGCACCCCCTCTGGTGTCGAGGAAGTGCCACGCCTGCCACGCTTTGCGAGCCCGAAACGCATAGGGCCCCCACCCCCAGCGCACCCCCTTTCTGGTGTCGAGGAAGTGCCACGCCTGCCACGCTTTGCGAGCCCGAAACGCATAGGGTCCCCACCCCCAGCGCACCTCCGTGGTGTCGAGGAAATGCCACGCCTGCCACGCTTTGCGACCCCGAAACGCATAGGCCCCCCACCCGCAGCGCACCCCCTCTGGTGTCGAGGAGGTGCCACGCTTGTTATGCCTGGACGACCGTCGTGCATAGCGGCCATATTGGGACGTGTCTCATGTGGGTGCCCACTGTGTGGCGCACACGTCGTGGATGTGTGATGCAGTCAGTGAACACGCCAGGCGCGCACAAGCGATGTATGGTGTGTGTGTTGTGTGTGCAGGTGTGTGCATGCGTGCGGCTGTATGTAGACGCGTGTGTCATGTACTTGCCGTGCATGTGTTGAGCGCGGGTGAGGAGAGTAAGAAGAGGGAGGAGGGGAGGTGTGAGGAGACGCGGGTGCAACATGTGGGAATTAAGTATGTGGGGTTCCTCGGTGGCGTAACCGTCTACTTAATTTAAATTCCATGCGTTTGCATGCATAGAGGCCGCGCTGAAGGACCACCCCCTGCGCACCCTCTCTGGTGTCGAGCAAATGCCACTCCTGCCACGCTCTGCCGTCCCGTGCTCTGCGCGCCTGCCCTGTGTGCTATGCTGTGCTGAGCTGTGCTGTGATGTGCTGTGCTGTGCGGTGCCGAGCTGAGCTGAGCTGTGCTGAGCTGTGCGGTGCTGTGCTGTGCTGCGCTGTGCTGCGTTGAGCTGTGCTATGCTGTGCTGTGCTGTGCTGTGCTGTGCTGCGTTGGGCTGTGCTGTGCTGTGCTGTGCTGTGCTGTGCTACGTGAGAAGGAGAGAGAGGTAGAGGTGTGTGAGTGTCGCGGGTGCGGCGCGGCAAGGAGGAAACTCAGAACCCCACGACGCATGTGGGGAAAAAATCCAGACCCGCCCGTCCGTCCGCCCGCCCGCCCGCCGCCCCGCCCGCCGCCCGCCTTCCGCGTAGCAAAACCACCTTGTACTCAACAGCCTCCGTCTCCAATACAACACCCTGTTGTCAACAGCCTCCGTCTCCAAGACAACACCCAATACTCAACAGGCTCCCGCTGACAATGAGACGGCTTAAAAAGTCGATTACAATACCGACCCTCCCGCCCGCCCGCCGCCCGCCCGCCCGCCCGCCCGCCGCCCGCCTTCCGCGTATGCACCACCCTGTAGTCAACAGCCTCCGTCTCCAAGACAACACCCTGAAGTCAACAGGCTCCCGCTGCAAGAGAGAATCCGTAACGAATCAATTAAAATACCGATCCGCCCGCCCGCCCGACCGCCCGCCGCCCGCCCGCCTTCCGCGTAGCATACACCACCACGACCTCAACAGCCTCCGTCTCCAAGACAACACCCTGTAGTCAACAGCCTCCGTTTCCAAGACAACGCCCAACACTCAACGGACTCCCGCTGACAATGAGACGGCTTAAAAAGTCTATGAACATCCTGACCCGCCCGCTCGCCCGCCCGCCTTCCCGCCGCCCGCCCGCCAGTCTTCCGCGAAGCATGCACCACCCTGTACTCCACAGCCTCCGTCTCCAAGACAACACCTTGCACTCAAAAACCCCCGTCTGCAAGACAACACCCATGCCAATACTCAACAGCCTCCCGCTGCAAGAGAACATCTTTCAAGAGTCGACTCAAATCCCGACCCGCCCGCCGCCCGCCAGCCCGCCCGCCCGCCGCCATCACCTCGACATCTTCCTCTCCGTCCACCTCACCAGCCCCACCCGTGCACACGAAGACACGACTCTCGCTTTGGTGCAACAAACCGGGGGATCCTGAATGGACTATACCGTGGATGTACATAAATATATACACACAAACGTATACATATCGATGCACACACATACATACATATATATATATATATATGTATATATATATATATATATATGTAAACGACCTCCCCTCGAATCTCTTCGGTGCACGTGTCCTGCCTTCTCTCTTGTCGAGATGTGCGTGCTCGTCTCGTCCGTCTTTTCCAACCGTCTTGCATTCCCTTTGCGGCGCGCTTGGACGTGTGTGTGTGTGTGTATGTGCGTGCGTGCGTGCGTGCGTGCGTGCGTGCGTGCGTGCGTGCGTGCGTGCGTGCGTGCGTGCGTGCGTGGGTGGGTGGGTGTGTGTGTGTGTATGTGTGTGCGTGCGTGCGTGCGTGCGTGCGTGCGTGCGTGCGTGCGTGCGTGCGTGTGTGTGTGTGTGCGTGTATGTCCGCCTCCTCTTGCTCCTCCTGCTGCTGCTGCTCCTCCTTCTCCTGGGCCTTCTTGCGAGCCCACTAAGAAACATCTGCTCGGCCCGAGGCCGCCACTGGCTCTCGCTCTCCCGAACTCCCGCGCGGGCCCCTGGACCCCCACGCACGCCTGCGAGCCGGATACGCCCAGCAGAGGGGAAACGTTGGGAGGGACTGGCCCAGGGGGAAACCTCGACATGGAATCGGCGATACATCGGCGATGGATCGGCGATAGGCTCCCGATAGCGAATCCGCACGTTCCTGGGCGGCGTGGGCTAGCAGGCCCATGTCGGCGATGAATGGGCCATTGGGGGTCGACACATCCCTTCCTGAGAACGCCACCTTCCTAACGTTGTCCCTGGCCAGCGGGGCTCCCCAAGGCCATGGCCGGCCTGGCGAGGGCAAGTCCAGACCGCCCACCCCTCATATTGCGCTACCCACTCCCTGACCCCTCCCAACCCCACCACTGCACTGGCCTGCTTCCACTGCTGCTGCTGCTGCTGCTGATGCTGCTGGTCCCTTCCCCCTCCATCCTCCCCTCCCTTTCTCCCCCTCCCCCTCCCCCTCCCCTACCTCTACTCCCTCCCTCCCCCACCTGCTCCTCCTCCTCTTGCTCCTCCTCCTCCTCCTCCTCCTCCTCCTCCTCCACCTCCTCCTCCGCGAAGGGGACAGCAGATACCAAGCAGCACAGGCACAACCTCGTCACTCGTGCCCAAGGGGAGGGGAGGTGGGGGAAGGGCAGGAGGGACGGCAGCCCACGGCAACCGCGAAGACGAGGCTGTGCATGCGTTGCCGTTCCCTCCCTGCTCCTGCTCCTGCTCCTGCTCCTCCTCGACATCCTGCCACCGCCTCGACCACCACGGCCAGCCCCTCGCCCGCCCCCCGAACCTGCGCACGCCTCCCTCGGGTCGGGCGAAAGGGGGGGATAGCAAAGCGGGGGTTTGAGAATCAGACCACGTAGCTGATCTTCCCGGCGCCTCCCGGCGCCGGGAGGCGCCCATGCATCGAGGAACGGGCCCCTCGGTGGGGCCGAAACCAGCTGCACGCAGCAAATTTCGTACCCCCCCCTTTCCCTATCCCCCCCTTTCGTTCGGCTCGACTCCCAGGACCCGGGCCGGCTTCCCTCGCGACGCCGGGCGGCGCGGCCGCGCTCGGAGGTGCCTCGGCCACCGCTCAGGGCAGCCCGAGGCGCCCAGGCGCGGCGCGCGCCCCCGCGACCAGGCGCGGGCACGCGGCCGAGCAGAGGCCCCGCGGAGGCCTGCGGCGGGCGGCGCGCCCCGGCGCGAGGGGAGGGGCGAGGCGAGGGGCGGACGGCGGCGCGCCTCGCGAGGGGGCGCGTGCAGGCAGGGCGGGCGGGCGCGGGCGCGCGCGGGCGCGCGGCCCGCTTCGCAGCCTCGCCAAGACCGCGGAGGGCCGAGTGCAGTCGCCTTCGCGCCCCGAGGCGACGGCGAGGCGGCATGGGGGGGAGAGGCAACGGGCAACGGTGACCACGGCCAAGACCGAACGCGGAAACCTCGGTGCCGATCCTGTTTTTTATGGGGGGGGCACGAGTGGCCAGGGGAAAGGTCGGCCAGGGGCCCGACCCTTCGCCAGAGTGGCCTCCGGATGCGGGCCCAGCAACGTGCAAAAGGCGCCCCACCACGCTGGCCTGCACGCTCGGCGTGGGCCTCCCCACTGCCCCCGCAAGCCGCGCCCCAAAAAGAAGCCTCGGTGTCGATCTTGGTCACTGTCCGCCTTGGTCACCGTCAATGTGTGGGCCAGCCTGGCAAACCGGCGACGGCTGGCATGGGCCATGGCGGCCATGACCAAGACTGGCGTCGACAATATCCCGCGACATCTCTTGCAGCGGCGACGCATCGGCGATGCATCGGCGACGTCGGCGACAATGCATCGGCGACGTCGGCGTGGAGGAAATCGGGCTCCACATCAAGCCGTATCGTCGATGCATGGGTGATGCGGCGCGATCCCCGACCCCATCTGCTCCGACCCCATCTGGGCGACGATCAGAGACGAGCCTTAAGCGAGTTGGCGTAGCGACCTTACGCCGCAGCTTGCGCGGGCCGCCAGCGCGGCACGCTACGCTGGAAGCAAGGGCGTTTACGCGCGACCTCACGCGGGCAGCATACGCGCGAATGCTGGCATAGTCGAACCCGAAATTCTGCGTCGCCCATCTGGGAGGCCCAGATCCTGGTAACGTCAGGTCGGGCATGTCCTGCTACAATCGGGTTTTGAATGAACCTTTCTGTTTGAAGCCTAAACGTAAGTACGTCTTGCACACGGAGAAGAGCACGAACCTTCGTCACCAGACTATTGTTGGACTAATCTTGAATGTCTCACTTAGGAGAAGAAAAACGGTGTAACCATAAACTTTTGGCGTTCCGCGCGGATTTCTTGGATCTGCGCCGGACCCCCCTCCCTGGCGCGCGGAGCGCGCCAGAGGCGGCGCCGGAGGCGCCGCCGAGGGGGCCCAACGCGGATCCAAGAAATCCGCGCGGAGCGCCAAAAAATGAAAATTGTGCCGACGCTCCTCCCTCGGGTAGGGTGATCTGCCCGACTCGATGGTAGTGGCCGTTGTGCGTGCGGCCTGGCCACGGCCACGAGCGCCGAGGCGGCGCCGCGCCTGGCTGGCCAGCTGGCCACGGGGCGCCAGCACGCCGACGACGCAGCGCCTCGCCGCGGCAAAGGGATGCGGAGGACCGCGGGAGAGCCCCCGCGAGGAGCGACGACGACGAGAACGACGTAGAGGACGACGACGAGGACGATGACGAGGAGGACGATGACGAGGAGGACGAGGACGATGACGAGGAGAACGAGGGCGAGGACGAGGACGAGGAGGAGGAGGAGGAGGAGGAAGCCATACGGCCGAGGAGGGGCGGGCCCGTCGTGCTTCGTCGGTCGCCCCGCCGGTCGTGGCTCGCGCGCGGGCCATCAAAGAGAAGAAGCCTGCCGCGACAAGCGGCCACAGCTCCAAAGACGCCCAGAGGGCGGGAGGGGTCTTGGCATCGACGTCTGCGTGCCCAAAGAGGACAGGATCGACTGCCGATTCGAGTGGTGGCAGCAGCAGGCCGTCTCAACAGCCAGCGCAGTGCGCAGCGGCAGCAGCACCTGAAGGGCGAGATGCCGCAGGAAGGAAGCTGGCAGCGCCGCGGGAGCTCGGGGGGAAGGGTGGTCAGGAGCAGGGGCCACACACCTCGAGCCCCGCAGGAGCGGAGCTGGGAAAAGGTGGACAGGAGCAGGGTCCGCACGCCCAAGCTCCGCTCGGGACTCTGGGGAAGGGTGGTCAGGAGCAGGGACCACACACCCAGCCCCCGCGGTCGGTGCTCAACAGGGTCCTCTTGGAGGGCGTCCTGGAGACTGGAAGAACGAGCAGCCGCACTGGAAGGACAGGGCCCCCTGGAGGAGCAGCTCGGCCAAAAGGACGGGCAGCAGGAGCAGGAAGAGGACCCAGCAGGAGACCCGCAGCTCAGAGCACGTCGGCAACTTCCAGAACACCCAACGGCAGAAGAACGTGCTGAACAGCATCACCCCAGTGCCGTTTGCGACCGCGATGGAGCACGAGAGCTGGAGCACCCCCCCAACAGACGAGGGGATGATGTTCGTATGGTATAAGACGAAGTGCCAGCGGCTGGCGCGACTGGCTGAGAATATAGTGGGGGCCAGAAGCGCTGGACTGGATACCGAAAAGTTGGAACAAGAGGCAGCCATCACCGCAACGAACGTCTCTTTCGTCCTCCCACCGAAGGAGAGGATACAGCAGCTGAGAGGCACCTGGAAAGACTAGAGGAAGAGCACGCGTGCCTGGAGAAGCAGCTCAACGAGATGTTAGATCAGGAAGCCAGAGCATCGCACACCATCAAGGCCTACACAGCACTGATGAAGGAGACGAGGGACCAGATGGCCAAAGAAGCTGGAATCAAGGCGGGGACATCGGACGAGGACATCAGCGCAGTACCCAGGAGAGGGCGAACGCCATGCCCTACGGCAAGATCGAGGCAATCTCCCACGGGCAAGGCAACCACACCCACCCGCCAGCACGAGAAGCCGAAGGAGAATGAGGAGGACGTCAGGCAGGCTCTCAGAAAGATCAACGAGCGCCTCGACCAGCAGCAACCAAGGACGCAACACCAGCAACATGAGGAAGCCGCCGAAAAGAGCAGAACGGAGCATGCCATGGAGGAGGCTTCCAAGAACCAGGAGCAGGACACATAAAAGGCGAGGCAGCAGCTTAGGAACGCCGACACAACGTACAAAGAGCAGCTAACGATCCAGGGAGAGGCCCAGCAGTGGGAGATGGACATGCTCACGAAGAGGTTCACCGCCAAGGCGAAAACGTGGAGGCCAAGGCATACGCAGCTGACAGAGGCAGCAAAAGAACCCAGGAGGAAAGAGCGCTAGCCATGATGAATGACGCGAGAAACCACCTGGAGCAGGAGAAGCTGAAGCTGCAGGAGCTGCGCCAGGAGGACAAGAGGGCTGCCTTCTTCACGCAGCAGGTGTAGAAAGCGAGGCATGATGAGATCCAGATCAGACAAATGGCAGCGCAAGAAAAACAAAGAAATGAACAAACGGCGAGAAAAAGGAGAGCAAGCCAGAAACATGATGATCCACGCTGGGCAGGCGCACCTCAGGGCGAAACACAGTGCGCACCAAGAATAACAACAACACACTGCAGCCGCAAGTGAAATAATGCTCATAATGCACCAAGAGGGGAACTACAAGAAGATCGCGCAGGCGTGGCAAGTGGAGCAAGAAAGGTACCTTGAGCAGTACGGTGAGCAAGCGCAGACCCAATACCTGAGGCAACATAACGAGCTGCTGCAAAGAGGGCATGAAGAGGCCGCAGCGCAGGCTAGACGCGAGGAGCTGCACGCCAAGGAGAAGCAGGAGGCAGCACACTCCGAGCTGCAGGCCATCAAGCAGCAATACCACCAGGAAACGCAGAACATCCAACAACAACGCGGCATCCTGCAGCACCAGTACGCCACGCAGCACCAGCAGCAGATCCAAGCCATCGAGCGGCAACATGGTCGACACACAGCAGAACTCCAAGAAGCCCTGATGCATGCCTGGAGCACAGGAGAACAGATCGACATGGACATCCTGGGCGAGATGGCCATAAACATCCGGGGCGACATGGAGACCCACAACAGGGACCAGGCTATGACGCAGCAGGGGCAACCTCATCAGATCGAACAACTCGAGGGGCACCTCTCGAACCTTCTACCTCAGCATGAACAACAGACTCCGCAGCCTGGTACCGCAGCATACTTGCACGAGCTCGCGGCCCTCGATTTTGAGCAATCGTCGCATACCTAAGCGAGACCGTCCCACGATACTCCGGGCCCGACACCCGACAGCGACTTCAGCCTACAGGAGCTGGGTTGCGCACCGATGCATGCAACGGAAGGGCCACCACACGTTCAAGGCCCAGCTGGAACACCACCGCCAGCACCTTTGGAGGACCTGCTCACGTCGGCGAGGGCCCGAGGGGAAGACCTGCAGACGAGGCTGCGCATATCCCACTCGAGGAGTTAGACGACGCCGACCTGCGAGAGGACGGGGGGAGACAAGAGGGCGGCGACGACGACAATGCGGTATCAACGGACATAGCACCTCTGACGCCCACGCAAGCAACAGACTCACCAATCCCAACAGAACAACCCGTCCCTTTATATCCCAACATATTCCCACCCGTCACTCCCATGCCCCCGAACAGCACGCCGATCCCGATACTCAAGAGAACACCGTCAACACGACTACTGATTGACTTGAGCAACGAGGACGACGCATCACCAGCTACCCCACAACGAACCCGACAGGGCCACATTGGCGCCGCCAGCACCCGGAGGACAGAGGAGGCCTGACAAGGGCAGGAATTCGAGGAGTCAACCCAGAAAGGTGCGCATCTACGACGCAGGGGATGGCTACGCAGACCCCTTCAGCAGAATGGTGGCTTTCCTGGAGAGCGGCGACGGCGATCTCGACGCGAGCCGCCTGCCAAAGAACTGATCAAGCACCCGCTGCCTGAGGGGCAACTGGCTCAGGCACACGGTGCACCACACACACACCAGAAGACAGAGGGCAACACTGGCCCAGCCACCGAGACTCGTGCAGCGAGGAGGCCACGCCAGGAGCCCACACACCACAAGCCACGACGGGACAGGAACAGCGACATGCAACCAACGGGACCACACAATTTAGCACACGCCACACTGGTGATAGTCGAGGGGATGCCACACCAACGGCTCCGCAAAACCGCTCTACTAGGGAGCCCAACCCACCAAGCGCTCACACACTTCCCAACAGCACCGATCCACTAGGGAGCCAAGCTACCAACAACCCACGCCGACACGAACGCACAAGAGGCTGCGGGACGACGCCTGAGCAAGAGTGGTTTATCTACCCGCCTGGCGCGCCCAGCAACAAGCCCACAGGCGGACCTGGAGGACCCCCCAGGCCGTCAGCGACACCAAACCTAGCAAGCACCAACCAAGCAGAGCGAGCCCGGCACATCAAGAATGGGGAAGCTACTCGAACAGCGGCGGACGCTCGAACATCGTGGAGGGACGAAGGAGAGCACCACTGGACCTCTCTGGGCATGACAGCGGCCCATTTCAGAAGGCGACGGCGGCCCGTGCGGCGCCACTCGCCAGACCCACCAACCGCCAGCATGAGCGACTACGACAGATCAGGCTGGGTCAACCTGGGAGTCGACCCCAGGAAGACCTCTCGGCTCTAGGCCCCACGACACTTGGTGCGGAGCATAGAGCCAGAGTCGACACGAGAACGGGATACTTCGGCGAGCAGCCAGAACAAGAACCCTATGGGGAATGGCGGCCACGCCTGCACCCCACAACACCTGTGAGGAACAACTCTCAGAAGGAGACAACAGTTACTCCAGAGAGACCTTCTCCCACGGCATCCAGACAACTGACCATCCATTTTGGCTCATAGGTGGGGCAACACAAGCCTGCCTCTGCACCCCAAATGGGGCAAGCCCGTCCACCCGAGGCGGCCAAATTCACTGCGTCCACTTGCACCGAGCAGGGCGACGAAGCAACGGCACACTTGACGGACAGTCCCCAGGCTCGGATTCATTCAAGCAAGCATCTTGCTGGACACACAACTGGAGGTCCGATTGCATGCGATAGCATCGCCGACATCGAGGAGACCTTCCTGGAAAGCCCATACCACCAAACGCACAGCATCGATGATGCACCGAATCCCAACGACGCTGTCTGCAGCAATACGAAGACGACTTGCACGACACAAGCGACGAGTGCGACGCGAGGGTCGAATCGAAACCACTTTGACGCCCAAGACGCCAATTCCCACAGCTAACCGCTTCGCACCACTCATCAACACCAACGCACCCAGCCACTACTGCCACAAGGTCGGCAGCCTGACACTTTCCCAGGGCACCGACACCCACGGGCACCCGAGCACGCACATATCACCACCATCAGCATCGACTCACCACCCATATGACCACACAAGGGGAGCGACATCGACTAACCACCCTCGCAACAAGACGCACAAAGCCATGCGACCCTTCAGACGACCGCCAAAGCGTTCCGACGCTACTGGCATGATCGCCACAACATATGCGACTAAACACGACAGCTGCGCACAATCACACCATCACGACCGCCGCAAAAGTCCGCAGTTACGCACCCATTCCGCAGAATGAGAGCAAACGCGCCTCCAACAACCAGGCATCCAAACAAGACGCCGCCACCGACCAAGTCAGCGACTACAGCGAAGACTACCAGCATTGCGAACGACAGCGACAGAGAAGATGCAAGCGAAGGAGACCTGACAGGCACCTGCGAACGACGACCTCGATCCAGCCGACCACAACCAACGAGCAGCAAGCAAGAACCGCACACATCGGGGAACCACATGTCCTACCGACACGGTTCCAGCAGCACGTGCACACACTGAAATGTCGTGCACGCACGGGCGCACGACCTACACGAGTTCGCTCGCACGGCGCTGGAACAGGTGGCACCGAGCAGAAGTATGGGGAGAGTGAAGAGACTCTACTACTTCACAGACACGTCATGTCATTTTAGCGCGCCCAGCACCTCAGCATGTGCAGTTCACCTGCGAGAAGATGAACGCGGCATTGCTTACTGCCGACATACATACTCGAAACGCGCACTTTCGGTCAGCAAGGACACGGCTGCTAGAAATTACATCCAGCACAAGTCCCGAGCTAGGAGCGATCCTATGGGCGGTCATCGCTAGCATTCTGGAAGACGACGCTGCGGAGATCATCATTGTTGGCGACAACACGGCGGCCCTGGGATCGGCCGCAGGAACCACAAGAAGAATATCCAAAAATGATTGAGCGCTTGCACGCTTTGCCAGGATCCTGGTTGAGCAGCTCAGCCACAGCAAGAAGGTAAACTTCGAGCACACCAATGCCCACACAAACGCACCGTGGAACGGGGCGGCAGACATACCGGCTAAACATCCAGCTCTACAACCGCCTCCACAGCCGCCAAGCTCCGCCCTAGTGGAGCTTCTAGCGTACAACGCCGAATTGGAGTGGGCCTGGATGGAGAACCCCACGTGCATGGACCTCCACGCCTACCCGCGCAGAAGACAGGAGCTTTTCGAGGAGGTGGTGAAACCCCAAGTCGCGAACGTGGATCACATCCCAGACCTGACGGCGGACAGCCGCAACAAACGCTCCATGAAGATCGACATAGTGCAGTACAACGCTCAGTCGATGGTCGGAGACTTCACCAAGACCGACATACACCTGGACATTTCCACCAAGGGCGCACTAGTGCGAGCACAACTCACGGAGCGCAAAGTACACATCGCCGGCCTGCAAGAGACGAGGTGCAAGGAGGCAATCTGGACGGGACAAGGGGTCATCAACATATAGGGCAGCTCCACGGACGGCAACTGGGGATGCGCGCTGCTCCTGAATGCCGAGATGCCCTACGGTCAGCTCAAGGGCAAAGAGCTATACTTCAAGCAGTCCCAGCTGCCGAGGTTGCACTCCACGGCCAGGATGTTATTCGTTAGAATACAAGCACCTCTTTTTCAAAGCATTATTGCAGTCGCGCGCGCCATATCAAAAAGCGAAAGACCTCAGTGGATGGGGGAGGAGTTCAGGGAGCAGTGCGACCTTTGGAAGCCAGACGTGCTCCTCATCGACGCGAATGCAAAGCTGAGCCACAAGGACGGTGAAGACTCCACGTGGATCGGGCAGCGTGGCCCCGACCAGCAGACTAACAGTAATGGACAGCTACTATACGAAACAGTGGCCAACGGAAACCTCCATATCGTTAACACGTTCTACGGGGAGGCGGACGATTTCACGTGCCACAAGGATGGGGTCTCCAACCGCATCGACTGCGTGGCAATGGCCCCAAGCCTATTTCCCTGTGTGACCACATGTAGTAAACTAAAAGACTTCGTGAAGCCGAAGATCAAGCAACACGCGAAAAGCAGGGCTAACAAAAACAACGAACAGGAAGCAGCACAACACCGACCACCTGCAAATCCTCGTGGAGATCGAAGATCAGATAACAGGCCGGCATCGGAGCTTGAAAGGCAATATACAACTCGACAGCAACAATATTAACAACGCCGACGATATCAACGCCTTTAAGGAAGACCTCAACAAGGCACATCTACCACATGGGAACCGGGATGCGAGCGACCATTACCACAAGACCTCGGAGCTCATCGCCGACAGGACCAGAAAACACTTCTGGAGGGGACCACTCACGCCCTGCAACGCCACCATCACGGAGGCAAGTATGCGTCTTCTGAGATTGCGCAGATACGCCGAGAGCTCTACACGTACCTATGCTAAAAAAGGCGACCAAGCACCATTGGAAGTTCTCGGGGATAAGATGTGCCACGAGGCCCTGCTGCACGCGCACCCAGAGGACAACTGGCACTACGCGGCGGGGGTGCCGGCAAAAGCTTGCGAGCTGAGCACGATCGCGGACTGCCTGGGCATAGCGCACGACGCAGCCAGGGCATTTATTTCCAGCACTAAAGAGATGTTCAAGCACCAACTCAGCAGCGACCGCAAAAAGTATTTCACCAACCTAGCCACTAAGCTGGCCGACAGTCGAAGCGCGAAAGACGCCACAGAATGGCAAACCGCTAAGAGGAGCCTGGTACACGGTGGGAGGTAGCCAAAGTACGAGAATGCCTTGCCCACGTTCAAGCACACCGACGGCTCAGTCATGGCCACGCAGTGCGAGGTCAGCAGGGCCACCCTCAAGCACTTCGCGAGCATCGAGTGCGCGGACATCACAGACAAGTACGACCTCACAGATGCATACAACCGCAGCCACGGCGACAGAAGGCCACCAGACGAGGTGTCGCACTGCCTCATCATGCCGCTCAATACGCGAGTGGAAAGCTTCGCGGACAGCAAGAAGGGCAGGGCTGAAGGGCCCGACGGCAACCTAGACGACATCCTCAAGCTAGCGCCTGAAGAGACGGCGAGGCACTGGCACCCAGTCATCATGAAGGCGGTCATGCGAGGCAGGGGGCCTTTTCAATTCAAGGCGGGCATCGCTATACCGGTCGATCCTGCTCAACAAGACCGTGGCCAAGCACTACCGCAAGTGGCTTAGAGCCATCGCGCTGCAGCTCTGCGGCAGCTTGCTACGAACCTCGCAGCACGGCGGCGTCCCGAAGAAGTCGGGCGCCTACTCGACTCACCCTATCAAGGCTTTCTTCAGGATCTGCAAGCGCAAGGGCCTAACCACCGTAGCCACACTGCTGAATCTACGACAAGCCTTCTACTCCGTCATCCGCGAGTTCGAACTAGGGAAGGCAGGCGAGAAGCCTGAGCTCAGCCGAGTCATCGCAGGATGTGACCCTCCTGAATGGCTCATGCCGGCCATCCAGCACGTGGTCAACTCGCCAGGGTACATGGGCCTCACACGAAGTCGACGAGGACCTGCGCTACCAGCTGGAGGAGGCCCACGACGCGACGTTCTTCCAGATGAGGGGCGACGAGCTATGCGCGCAAAGCCTGAAGGGTATCAGACCAGGGATTTGGCTGGCGGACCTCATCTTCAACATCAGCTTCGCCGAAGCGCTGCGCCCGCTGGACATGGAGCTACAAGAAGGAGAATGCGCCCTGGACCTCCAACCGCTTGGACAACAAGCCAGCCTGACCAGAGGGCCGCTCAAAGATACTGAAGGTTCGCTGCCAGAAGTACCCCTCATGGACGACGCCACCTTCCTCTGCGTGCTGCGCGAGCGACAGTGCACGCGTAGAGAGCGGCGTCTTCAGCATGCTGTCCATCATCAAGAAGCGGCTAAAGATATTCGGACACGAACTACATCCAAAGAAAACGAAGGCATTGCCGCAGATCGAAGGGAAGGCCAGGCAACGCACCAAAGCCAGGATATTCAAGAGCAACCCGATCACGTTGCAGAGCGACCAAAGAAAGGACCCGACCAGCACGGACGCCAACACGGCCGAAGTCACCACACAAGGGGTCACAGTGGGAAACGTGGTTACCGCCGACGGCAGCGAAGGACCGAACCTGATGCGAAGAATCATCGACCACCGCTCGGCCGACGGGCCCCTGAAGAAGTCAATCTTTCGGCTGCAACAGGTGGGCACCACGGCCAAGACCCAATACCTGGCGGCATTGGCTTACGGCGAGCTCATATACGATAGCGAGGTCTGGGGGCCGCTGACAGCACAAGGACGACAACGGCTCCAGACCCGACACATGGCCAGTCTGAGAGCAGCGGTGAGACAGCAGCATAATGCACAACCAGCCAGCTAGACCACTGACGACGACATCTATCTTAAGTGCGATGAAGTGCCGATTCACATGTCCATTCGGAAGCGGAGACTGCATTACTTCATGAGGATGCGTCATGCGGACACGCCGGACTTGCACATATTGTTCGACAAACTGTGGGGCGACCCAAAGGCATGGAATACTCAGATAGAGGAGGACATAGACTGCCTCAGGTTATTTGTTCGGGAAGACGAAGGGATCGGAGCTGACCTTCGAGAATTCGCTGAGTGGGCACGAGGCCAGCCAGAACGTGCAGCACAAGCGCTGAGCGCGCCAGCGTGGTTCAGATACCGTCAGTGGCAGCATGATCTATTCAGACACCGAGCTTGGCAACGGCAACGATACACGCTGGCCCGCCAGCACGGCCTGACCACGCCCAACTTCGAAGGCAGACCAGCAGAAGAGCGCCTTGGATACGTCTGCTACAAGTGCGGGCGGCAGGGTTCTGATGACCAAGGGCGCGTGGAAGCGGCGCGCCATCATGGGGCACATTTGCTACGACCTAGCTGAGCGCCTCGCCAGATCCACTACTTGCCCTGGGTGCGATCAAGATTTCATCGCAAGGTCGCGCACCCTGAGGCACCTCAGGAGATGCCCCAAATGCCTCGCGGTGCTACAAGCGATAGAACTACCGATGGACCCAGAAGAAGCAGCTGACCGACGGAAAGGAAACAGCTGGAAGTGGCGGCGAGAAAGGCAAAAACATGGGGCGACAAAATCACTCGTACCAGTCCAGCAAGTCCTGCGCCTGAAGCTCGCTGGCCTTATCGACCCAGACCAGTTGCCGAGATCACTACTCCCACCAGAAGCCGCGAGCATCGAGCCCGAGGCACCTGTACTTACAACTTGCACGACATCCAGACCGCTGGTTATGACGACCATGTTCCTGCTGCACCTCTTCTCGGGAAGAAGGCGGGTGGAGGACTTCCAGCGCCACTTCGAGATGCACGCAGCCTGCTGCAACCTGGCGGTACTCTCCATCGACGTGCAGATCGACCCCGTCAAAGGCGACCTCACCAAGCAGGACACGCTGGCTTTCTGGGTCAACGCTATAAGGACCGGCAAGATCTTCGGCATCCTGGCTGGACCACCCAATGAGACGTGGTGTTCCTCAAGGTGGCACGCCCTCGAGGGAAGAGCACCGCGACCCCTCAGAACCCACGAAAGCCCGTGTGGCTCACAGGCAGCCAGCCAGACAGAACTACAACAGCTTGCACGGGCAGCGACCTCTACATAACGGCCATCGTACTCATCACGACAGGTCTGAAGTTCGAAGTGTCAGCCATACTCGAACATCCAGCACCTGCCACCTGGTGCCCGCAAGCACCGAGCAGCTGACACAGAGCGGAGACCAAGTGGCTATTGGAACAACAAAGCGTGGAACTCCACTACATCGGCCAGTGCCAGTTCGGACGGACAGCGCAGAAACCAACATGCCTACCCGCAGAACATTTACACGACTTACGACAAGAACTACTGGCAGTGCCTGGAGGGCAGATCTGTTCGCACAACGGACATGGCCGAGCTTACGGACGCGATGACAGAGGTGGATGGAAGACAGCACCACCCAAATAATACCCGTCGAAACTGTGCAGAGCCATGGCGGCGGCTTTCGCGGCGATATGGGGACAGCTGGCAGACGACAGTGCACCATGGGCCATGTACGACGAGGAGTATCACAACACAACTTCTACGCACCACTGGACTATTACGCAGAGACTGCAGAGTTTGGCCACGACTGCCACAGGGAGTGGGCACAGGGAGTGGGGACCCCGAGGGCGCACAGGCACAGACACAGGCCGCGCAGAATGGCACACACAAGCGGCCGAACTCACTACGCACCGCACCACATCCACTACGCCCAACAACTCCAGCTACCAGACCAACAACAACAGGCCCAACCAACCATACTGCCATCAACACGTCGAACCACCATCCACCAAGCCCTACAACACGACCCAGTGCCCACCAGACCGACAGCACCACGGCTGCGATCCAACGACGCCACCCGCACTACGAAAAGCACTCCTCGCAGCCAGACACCGCGCCGTACACCCCCGCGAACCAAAGTGCACACTGCTCCGACAACCATCCCAACGGCGTTAGGACGCACGTCCTGAGGACGCCCCGAATGCGTGGGAACACCTCAGGCAGCGCTGCCACGTGTTGCTGGAGGCGTTAAGACGCAAGTCATGGGGAAGCCCCGAATGCGAGGGAACACCCCAGGCACACATCGTCACGTTCGCAGTACAGAAGCACGCAGCGCTTTCACACGCATAGGTTTAGCGGCCACCAGCAACCAAGACTACATACGACCTCAACGACCGCCAATCACCAACAACCAACCAGTACCAGCAACCTTAAGATAGCCCCACCAACACAACGTCACAAGTCCACACTGCCCTGGTGAGGCAAGGGTCAAACTTCGAGACGGGCTCGAAGGGTGGGGGGGCAGGACGAGTACTGCCCGCGCCCACCAGGGAGGATGGTGAGGGGCAGGGGGGGGGTAGGACGGCCACTACCCGCGCCCCCGCGGTCCGCCCTAGCTCGCCACCCCCACCATCCCCACGACGGAGGAGGAGCTCACCCGTACGCCGACATGGCAGAGCAGAGGGCAAGCGTGGTCAACCCCACCACGACTACAACAGCACCAGGCGAGGGGTTCGCCCCCACTGAGGGCACAGTGACCCCTAGCCATAGCGGGACGAGGTGGGACAGCCAAGAGCCCCACGGTCATAGCGGGACGAGGTGGGACAGCCACAGCGGGACGAGGTGCAGTCGGTGCATGGAGGCCACCAGGTGCGAACCCCACCCACACACCCACACACTCCAACATGCTACCACAAACACCAACGACAGAGTGCGAGAAAGGTGGAGCCACCACAGCCGCACGACTGCAGCAACCTAGCCTCACAGAACAGCGCAGGGAGCTGGAGATTACGCAGGACGATAGGACGCAAAAAGGACACGACACATGGGAACCCGAGGGAAAGGTGGTCAGGAGCAGGGACCACACACCTCGAGTCCCACACAAACACAGCTAAGAAGAGGGACAGGAGCAGGGTCCACAACGCCAGAGCTGCGCGAGGACCTGGGGGAAGGTGACCAGGAGCAGGGGTCACACACCCGGGCACACGAAGATGGAGTTAATGAAGCAGGAAGCTCTATGGAAAGGTGGTCAGGAGCCGGGGCCACACACCTAGTGACCAACGATGGCAGAGGACGGAGGAAAGGTGGTCAGGCCCAAGGACCACACACTCTGTTCCAAAGCCAAGGGGCAGCCTGCCCCGACCCCGGGCTCAGCGCGAGGCGCCGAAGGGAGCCCAGGCGTCGCTGAGAGGCCAGCCAGGCCGAAGCGGGCTCGAGGGAAAGGTGGCTAGGAGCAGGGACCACATACCTTGGGCAGGAGAGCCACTCCCCCACACCCCTCTGGCCTGGACCACACACCCAGGCCCAGCCGAAGAGGGGGCAGCCGTCCTCTACAGCGGCTGGGCTCAGCGCTCCGCGCCGAAGGGAGCCCAGCCGCAGCCGAGCGGCCAGCCTGGCCCCGGCCCACGAAGAGGCCGAAGGCCAGGCCGAGCGCCGCGCCGCGGGCGCTGCCTGACGCCCGCGGGCGCGGGCGCGCGCTGTGCCCGCCTAAAGGCCCTTTGGGGCCTCCGTTTGTACACGCGGCCTCTCCACTCCTCCTCCGAAGCACCTGATCCTCGTTCTTTCCTCGAGGTCGGGTTCCCAGGGCCGCCGTCTGAGTGCCCGCACGGCCCTCGTGGGCTGCTGTGGCGCGCTCCCCGCTCCGGGCGCACGCGAGACGCTGCTCGGAGCGAGAAACGCAGAAATCCAGGAGGAGGAGGAGGAGGAGGAGGAGGAGGCGGAGAAAGAAGAGGACGAGGAGAAGGAGACGGATGAGGGAGGGCGGGGGAGGGCGGGGGAGGAGGGGGAGGACGAACTGCTCCTCCCACGACCCACCTCGATCCTGGATAGCCTCCTCGATTCTCCTGGAGCCTCCTCGAAACATCTCGATCCTCGGTCCTCGAGCCTCCCCGACCCACCTGGCTCCTCGATGCGCCGCCCACGAGGAGCTACGGCAAAACATGGGCACACTCCAAATTGAGCAGACTCTCGGCCGAACGGCTTCTCTCCGCCGGCGCCGTGCTAAGCTCCCTGCGCCCCCTTCTGATGCGCTTCGTGCGTCAGGGGGGACGTGTGGGGATTGGGTCTGGCTGCCACGAGGCCTCCGAGAGGCCTCCTAAGGGACCCCAGCAGGCCTCCCCACTGGGCCTCTTGTCTACGACGCAGTCAGGCCACAGGCCACTACACACTGTACATGCGGTATGGGCCGGCGGAATGAGCGAAGCAATCCGCCGCCCTACCAGGGACGGCGTGTGGGATCCCCACCGCATGACCTGCGAGAACTGCTTCTCGCGAGTTGCATCTCACCGACGCGCTTGTCATATACCTGTCCCTGCCTCTGAGCCCCTCCGAGCCCCTCCTGGGGTCCTACCCGGGGACCGCTCATCCCGCGCCGGCCCGAGGGCCTCGGGCCTGGCCAGGGCGCCCTGTGGCCACAAACCGTTTCGGGCGCGCTGGTTTTCGCCGCCGGGTCCTGTCAAGAACCTCTCTGGGAGCCTCCCGAACCGGATTTTTGGGGCCTCTCGAGACTCTCGGGGCCCTCCTGGGCTCATTACGCCGGTCCTTCTGGCCACCTTGGGCCGGTTTCGGTGCCTCTCCACCTTGGCTCGGGTTCAAAACACTTGCGAACTTCGATGAGCAAAGATCCTGGTAAACCAAACCGGATTTTGACGATTTCAGCCGTCACGGGCTTCTCCTTGCGCCTCTCTTGGAGCTCCTGTGCATTTCCCCAGGCTCCTTCTTCCATCTTGGAATCTGCGGATACTCTCTGCGACCGTCCCGACTGCCTCTCGGACCCCCCCCCATGAGCTCCCTGGGCGCCTTCTGTGCTGCTTCCTCGGTCGTCTGGGGCGCCCCCAAAGAGCCCATGGGAGCCTCTCCAGGCGCCACAACCTAAGTCGCGATGCTTTTTCACCCCTCCTCTTTCCCAGGTGTATACCCAGATACTCCCGTAATGGACGCAGACGAAATCCGCGAAGCACTCCACCCACGCATTCATTCACCGAGCAAGATAGACAATCTGCGCTTGCACTCCGTTGGGTCTTGTCTCGGGCCGGGCGCAACGGGGGGTCGCAAAGGGGGGGGTGAAAATCAGCTCACGTAGCTGATTTTCCCGACGCCTCCCGGCGCTGGGAGGCGCCCGTGTATAGAGGAATGGGCCCGGCGGCGGGCCGCAGCCAGCTGCATGCAGCAGATGTCATACCCCCCCTTTCACATCCAGCTGTACAACAGTCACAAAGGTCTGATGCCGCTGGGCTCAGGTATCAGACTGCTGATGGAATACGTGCCTGCACGATGCTCGAGAGTGCAGCTGCAGCACGTGATGTATAATTGCGAACTCTCTGCATGTTTGGAGCACTGGGCCGTCTGCACGAACAGGGAGTTGATCGTCCCCGTTCGCCCAGCCCGATTGTCCTAGATGGCACGATGGCCCAAGTTCTGTTCCGATAGCTCCACAAGGTAGCCCAGCCTGACGGGCTGGCGGCAGAGGACACGACCCTTCCGATCATACATCGTGGAGCCCAGCCATCCTGTCGAGACGAGCTGGGAACGGACAACTCAGGGCATCGGTGCGAGTGCTTACAGTTGAGGGATGCAAAGACGCCCCTACCCTGGGGTACAACTGCGTGGTCTGTAAACCTCCTGGGAGCTCCCAAAGGCCAGAGAGCCGCCAGGACAACGCGCGACACGCGCGATATGCAGGGTTTACCCTGTCAGCCCACAGGAGGTTCAGCGCGCAGCGCCTCGTAAACCAGGGTAGGGGCGTTTTTTTGTTGTACGCCCTTGATACAACGCAAGCCCATGCCCAACATGCGAACTTCCTGTGGTGCCTCGAGGTCGCGGTATGAGTGAATCGCTACGCCTGTCGGCAATCCCAAACCCTGTCGCCCCGCAAAGGCCAAAAGCCGGAAGCGGATCTGCATACTCCCCGGCCCCAGGGAGGCAGGAGGAAGCCAGGAGCAGAAGCGTGTCGGAGAAGACTAGAAGGTGAGGCTCTCGAAATCCAGCCTCTGTGGTGGGAACGCTGGGGGGGGGGAGGGGGACGGGCTCGGCGAGGGGAACCCTCGACCCGGAATCGGCGAGGCAGCGCCGACAGCTCGGCAAGTGGCTTCCCCGGTAGCGAACCCGGACGTTCCTGCACGGGGGGGGGCTATCATCGGGCCCCTATCGGCGAGGGATGGGCGACCGAGGGTCGCTGCGTTTCCCCTCTGGACCTATCGCTTCCTAACATTCGAGTAGGGGGTCGACTACAGCACTAATTTGCCCCAGAACTGCTCTGTCTTGCCGAATCCACGGGCACTTCGTAGAACCTTCGCAGCTCTGCGAACGGTCGACGTGCTTCTGTGGAAGCGTCGGCGTGAAAATCAAGGGTGGGGCAAACCAATCCTGTAGTCGAGCCCCCCGTCGAAGCACTGCCCCTGACAGGAGCACCACGAGAGGCGCCCGCCGGTGCCGGCCGCGCGCCTCGTCACTGCAGCCCAGCACCGTTCTCGCCGAGCTGCTTGACGTACTGGTACGCCTGCGGGCGGGGCGGCCGCACGCACCGCCCCGCGGGTCCAGCGCAGGCCCGGGCGTTCGGCCCCTCGCTGCGGGACGGAGGGAGGGCACGTGGCACCAGCGCTGCTGCCGTGTGCATGCGCTTCGCTCGCCCTGCGCCTGCGCAGAACAAAGTCTCCATGGGTCCATGGGGTCAGTATCGGCGGTGGACAAGCCTCCCTTTGTTAAACCTCCCCTCAGTAAAAACGGCCTGGGACTGAAACCGACGGACCTGGACCCGCAAAAATGGCGGCCGCGACGCCCCCTCGCGAACCGAAAACGGCCAATTCGCTAGTCGACGTGTCAGGGTAGGAGGTCTGTCCACCCCCGACAGTATGCAAGTTCTCGCAGATCTCAAACGACGCAGTCCCAGATTCAAGCGTGGACTATGGACCTCCAGGCTGACGATTACCGAATCGTCCACGCGAGGTCGGCAGACGTGTCAAGCGTGGCAAGCGGAGCCCTGGCCCTGACATGACTTCGCAGGAAAGCGTCGCTCCTGTGAGAAGGATTCACAGGATGCATGTTTGCCTCAACGTTGGCCATGGTACCCAAGCAGTGCTTACACTGAGGGGCTCCCACCTCTAGAAGAATAACAAACCACATAAAGATAAACTTTTGGCGCTCCGCGTTGATTTCTTGGATTCGCGTTGGACCCTCCTCCCTGGCGCGCGGAGCGCGCCAGGGGCGGCGCCAGAGGCGCCGCCGGGGCGCCCAGGCGCAGATCCAAGACATCCGTGCGGAGCGCCAAAAGTTCATGTTTATGTGTTTGTGTTCTTCTTCGAACCTCGTTCCCAGAACAATTGGCTGCGTCTGCTGAGCTTTCGCCCTGTGGGCGCCCGTTGTCGCTGTGTGGGCGCCGCCTGCGCCGGATGCGTCTGCCGGGTGTCGCCTGCGACGCAGAAGTTCGCTCTGCACAGATGGAAGCATACAGCTTGCATGCATGTGTTGCGCGACATGTGCTGCATACGATACATCGCGGCAACGAGATTGCACCGCGTTGGTTGCATCCAAGTAAATTCGTTATCCAGACAAGGATTCGACTCTACCCCCCCGTCTGAGGACAGACCTCCCCGAACACCTTCTCGCAGTGTATTGTTCGTGATCATTCTGCACGATCGGAAAGCCAAGATACTAACATTCAGACCAGACAGGTACCACCCCCTCCACCCCGTCACGTCCTGCAACGATTAACTATGAGGTGCGTATGCGCTGATACAAAGACTGCTTGTTTTTGTATGAGAAGTCCTTTGAATACGAATACGATGCGGGGCCCATGCGCGCGCGGCCGTGCGCGCACGTAAGAATCAATCAAAAGCTTGCGTGTTGTAGCCATTCCCACAAACGAAAAGCTACCGTGTGAGCCTGACAAACAGGAGTTGCAAGACATCTGCGCGCGCACTCGCTGACATCAGAAGAACACCATAGTTCGTCGACCTGTTCTACCACATGGCTGCCACATGAGACGATGCGGGCCACACGCGGACGCAGGTCGAAAACGTTCGACAACCATCGCCAGCCCGCCGACCATGTCAAAAAACAATCCAGGCCACACGCGCGTCTCCGCGCGCGCACGCCGACGTGCGAAACAATGGCGCCTTCACCAACCGGCTCAAAGACGGGACAAGACGAACAGAAAGCACCCTCGAACAGACTTAAGACGAGCCAAACGTGGCGAAATCGTGCCCGAGGCAGCTTAAGTACGTATCCAGGACGGCCCCAGGTCACAAGACAGCGTGGATATTCCTCCTCCTTCCCCTCCTCCTCCTTCCCCTCCTCCTCCTCCTTCCCCTCCCCCTCGTCGTCATGACCCTCCCTCTCCTCACTCTCCCCCTACCCCTCTCTCATTGCTCCTCCTCTACTGGGGGATGGACCTCGTCGTAGTCGCCATTGCAGAGGGCGAGGTACTCCTCGGCCAGCTCCTGCTTTTCCTTGTGCCTCCCGGACGACTTGACCTCGTGCATCCGCGGCGGAGGACGGGCGCCCCGAGAAGGAGCAGACACTTGTGGCCTACAAAACAATCACCTCGCTCGAAAGCTCTTGGCATAAAAGGTTTGTCACAGCAGCATCCTCTCAACATGTGCGAAGCCTGATTGTGCAAGATGTGGACCGCCAGCGAAGGCCGAGCGTGCTCCCTGACGCCCCCCCGGAAACCTGAGACACGAGGTCCTCGAGGGACCATGGTCTCTCTCTCTCTCTCTCTCTCTTCTTCGTTGTGCGTTTGATATGCCTCTCCCATTATCTGAATATCCCTCTCTCTCTCTCTTTCTCTCTCCCTTTCTCTCTCTCTCTCTCTGTCGTTCTCCTCTCCCTCCATGAACTCATAACCTGTCTGCTCGCCGCGCCTCCGCCTCCTACTCCGGGAGGCGGGAGGGGGGAGAGGGGAGGGTGGAGGTAGGAGGACGAGACAGGAGAGGAGGCGTGTGGGAACAAGCATAGACCGATGCGCGGAGGCATGCGTCCGTAGGCCCCGCGCAGAGGCGTCGCGAGCTTGTGTTTTCTGCGCTCATGCCCCATGTCTTTATGATTGTTCTCGCCTTCGCGCTTCGGCGAATGCATCTGACTTCGCGTCTACTCCCTGGACACTATCCTGGGGTGCTCTCTGACCAGAAGTTCGAAGAGATTTCAGTCGTGGCGATGAGGGATGATCTTCACGACGAGCAGCGGGATCGGTTCACGTCGTTCATTTCTAATCGTGCTCATTTCTAATTGTGATCGTTTCTAATGGTTCCTGGCCCCCCAGTGGCCAGGAAGAGGCCCAGGATATAATAATTAGGGATGAGAGGACCTTGGCCCCCCCAAAGATCAAAGAACTTTCAAATAATTAGAAAAGAACATTGTGTACCTCTTCTTCCTCTGAAAGGGGGGCGACGACGATGGCGACTTGGAGGCGGCCGGGCGGTCCGAACTGGCTGGGCCCTCAGAGAATCTGCCAAGAAGGAGGGATTGATGGGCCTGTTTTCCACCACCACCACCAATCAGTTGGAGGGGGAGGAGGTCCTCTTCCTCCTCCTCCTCCTCCTCCTCCTCCTCCTCCTCCTCCTCCTCCTCCTGCTCCTCCTCTTCGTCCCCTCCCCCTCGTCCTCCACCTCCTCCCCCCCTCCAACGTGTGGTGGTGGTGGAAAACAAGCCCATCAAGGATGAGGGCAAACCCGGTCAAACTCGATCCCCCGACCCCTCCTGGGATTCATCTGGTGCATTTTTTCACCCCGAATCCGTTTGTAACGGCCCCAGAGCCAGGAAACGACCATCCGAGGCCGAACAAAAGCAGAGCCACCTCCTCGAACACATGACCTCGAACCTCGCCCCCCCCTACCCTGCTGGCCGGCACCAGTGCTGGGCCACCTGACCCCCAGCCGGCTCCCAACTGCGACCGCGACCTCGGGGGCGGCCAAAAGGGGGGAGTCTAGGGGGAGGGGGGCGCAAATCATGGCCCGCGGCACGTGCGCGGCCCAGGGGGGGGGGCCAGGGACGTACTGGAGCAAGAAGAGGCGCCACGAAATCTGGGGAGATCTCACGGCCCCCGCCACGATATCTCCCCCCAACCCCCAGTCATCACCTCCCTTCCTGCCGGCCCCGACGAAGGGCCCTTCCACACGGGTGGGCTGGGACCTGTCGCTGCACCACCTGGAGGAACTGCGCGCGCCGGAGGGGCGGCAGCAGGTCCAGGCGCGGCGTGCTGGACGTCTGCGGGCGCCCCCGGGGGCGGCGGGGGGCGCCAGGCTCTGCGGCAGCGCACGGGGGGCATCCCATGGGGCGCACTGAGGCATACTGGTACTGCACGTCGTTGATTTCTAATCGTGCCCATTTCTAATTGTGCTCGTCTCTAGTGGTCCCTGGCCCCCTAGTGGTCGGGAAGAGGCCCAGGATGGAACAGTTAGAAATGAAAGGATGTTGGCCCCCAAAAAATCAAAGAACTTTCGAATAATTAGAAATGAGCAACGTGTATATGTTCTTCTTGGAGGCGCGCGTCCGACCCGAACGCATAGTATACCCATCTTGTAGTATATCCTTTCCCGAGCGGTGTGGGCAGAAAGCGCCCGCCGCGACGCATGTACTATAAGATGTCTCGTTGCGCGCGTCGCCCCTGGGGGGGGGCGACGCACGTATAGTATAAGTATGTTGGGGTGACGCCGATCCCATGCCGTCTTGCTGACCCTTGCGAATCCACGCTCGTCGACATTAGTCGAGGGTCATCGACGCGAAATCGGCGCGTCCATCCTCGCTCTCCGATCGGCCACCCGACGCCAGCGCGCGCTAGTGCACCAAAGAGACTGACTTGCGAGGACACACCAAAGGCTCCGATGACCTGCCACCGAACGCAATTTGGGGGGGGACCGGGAGAGCGGAGCGGATCGGAGCGCGCCGAGTCCGCTGGCTGGCTGGCCAGCGGGCCTCTCAGGGGCAGCGCGGGTGGGCTGGGGCCCATTGACTGCATGTGCTGGAGGACGGCTTGTTCGCAACTGTCCTGTAGTATCTGAGGTGCCCCAAGTCAGGCCCCGTAAGGCCCCCAAGAAGCCCCCGAGACGCTCTCAACCTCCCCAACATCGCCTCCAAGAGGCTTCCGAGAGGTCTCCCAATAGATCCTCACAAGCATCCCAGGGCCTCTGACCGATGACCCAGGCACAGCGGCGGGCCGGACCTAAAGCCACACCATTCAGCCCTTTCCTATCCGCCACCGTGCACCCTGGCACGTTGAGGCGTGGTAGGATGTCAAATGCTGTCTGGCAGGGTTTCTATAATATTTTCAGGGGCCCCCACTTCCTCGGGAAGCGCCTCGCTGCGTGCACAGCCATGCTCACGGGGGATCCCTGGGCGGCCATGGCGCCTCCCTGGGGCTCTCTAAGGCTTCCATGACGGCCCAGGAAGCCCCCAAGGCGGTCCAGGAGGGCCCCGAGTCGCCGAACGATCGCTCGAAGACACCCAAGACGGCCTCAAGATAGCGCAAGAGGCTTCCAAGGCGCCCCGAGAAGCCTCCAAGAGGTCTCCCAAGAGGGCCCCATACAAGCAAGAATCACTGATTTCCCGTGCGTTTGTGGAAGACTTTGGCGTTCTCGCCTCTTCGGCTTTCCGGCGCTCCAAGACGGCCCAAGGGGCCCCAAAAACCATTCCAAAACGGCCCAAGAGGCCTCCAAGAGGGCCCCAAGACGGCCGAAAAGCGACCCAAGACGGCCCCAAGAGGTGCCCCAAGGGAAAGGGACCCCAGAGAGAGAACACGAACCCAAAATCCATGCCTTCCTCCCCAGGGCCCCCAGGAGGCCCCACAAGAGGCCCCCAAAAGACCCGAAGAGGCCCCCAAGAGGCCCCCAAGAGACCCCCGAGAGGCCCCGAAACTGCCGTCAAGAGGCTTCGAAACTGCCTCCGAGAGGCACCCAAGAGGCCTCCCACTATACTCCAACGAACATCCACTTAGCTTATACGTCGTCGCCCTCCTTCTCAATCCTCCTACTGCTCTCGCTCCATTCTTCTCCTCCTTCTCCTTCTCCTCCTCCTCCGTCTCCTCCTCGTCCTCTTCCTCCTCCTCCTCCTCCTGCTCCTCCTCCTCCTCCTCCCCCTCCTCCCCCTCCTGCGAAGTGTCGGCAAGCGGGGTGCACGGGCTGCAGGCCGACCAATCGTGTACCTGCTCCTCGTTCTGGCCCTCCTCCAGCGCGTGGGGCGTGGGCGGACGGAGTTGCAGACTCCCGCCCTTGGCACGCGGTGGCCAACCCGAAGCGTGGAGGTGGCGGGGGCTCTGGGGCGCAGCCGCCCAAGCTCTCGCCCGAGGCCCGCGACCGCTTCATGGCCCTCAGTGACGACGACTTCGAGCTGCTGTCCGTCACGCTGGCCGCCAGCGACAAGCACAGCCTGCGCCAGTCGCGCTTCTTGCTGCAGCAGCAGTTGGGCGTGCTGTCCGACGTCAAGCTCGTCAAGTCTGCGCAGGTCGCAGCCGACGAGGCCTGCAAGCGGCTCCAGCAGGCCAAGGCGGACTACAACAAGAAGCAGAAGATGGTTACGGAGGCGCTGCAGGCAGCGTTCCAGCAGAAGGAGAAGGTCGCGCAGCTGCAGCTCGAGCTGGACGAGGCCGTCTCCAAGGCGAAGGCCGCGCTCGCCAACGGCGCCGAGCCCAAGCCAGCTGTTGGAGGAGCAGATCTCAGCGGCATCCTCGGCCACGTGGAGAAGCTCAGGACGCTCGTGGGAACCTCTTCGGAGAGCCAGGGCGTCCAGCTTCCAGAGTCCGTGCTGGGACCTCTCCAAGCGCTGCTGGCAGGTATGTCCGCGCTTGCCACGCCACCTGAACCAGTCGCTGCTGGAGGATGTGGAGGAGGAGCCGCGCCTGCAGGCCGCGCTGCCGCCGCCGCTGGGGCCGGCGACGCTGCCGCCGAGAAGCCTGTGGGCGAGTCCGAAGACATGGACCTGGAGGGCGACCCCCTGGGCTTCGCGACGGGCGACACCTTCAAGGCCGCGGCGGAGGACTTCATCGGCACGGACGCGGAGAAGCGGAAGTTCCTCGAGGAGTTACAGGCCCACCTGCAGCAACAGCACGTCGCCGCGATGGAGGCCAAGCGGCGGAAGCTTTAGCCGCAGCAGCTCCTGGCGCTTCGTCACGTTGAATATGAATGCGTATTCGAACATCGACAAGTGCCTGGTCGAGGAGCTGACGAGCTGCGACGCAATTTTGTTCCAAGAGACGCGGCTGGGAGAAGCGCGCACGGCGGACGCTGAAGGGGAGCTTCGCCGTCGAGGGCTTCGAGCATGTGGTGCTGCCGCGGTGCCATCGCTGGCTGGAGGGCTGGCAACTGGGGGGCTGCTCACTTGTGTGCGCAGCGAGCATGGCCTTGCCACCATGCTGGGGTCGCGGCCTTCTGTGCTTCAAGAAGGGCGCGTGCAAGTGCTCCATCACTCGGGGCTGCTGCGAGGCGGCATCGTGATGGCCAACATCTACCTGCAGTCAGGCGTCGGCGTCAACGCGTTCAACGCCCAGATGCTGCGCGACCTGGCCTGCAGGCTGCGCGAGTACGGTCGCCCATACGTGGTCGGGGGCGACTTCAACTGTACCAAGCAGGAGCTGGCCAAGTCAGGCGTGCTGCGGCTCTTCGATGCGGTCGTCGTCGACACGCTGGAGCCCACCTGCGCGCAGTCGAAGCGGACGATCGATATGTTCATCGTCTCGCGTGGGCTCAAGGTGACCAACATCAGCGTGGTCAGCGGGTCGCCCGTCTACCCGCACAAGCCAGTCATCCTGGAGCTGGAGGCGTGTCGCCAACGGCCGTGGGTTCGGGTCGTGCCAGTGCCCAAGCCCTTCCCTGTCCAGCGGCCTGCTGGATGTGCTCGCGTCGCCCACGGCGACCGCTGGGCCGAGATCGGCCACGAGCTGCAGAGCGTGCTGGCAGGCGCGCAGGAGTCGGAGTGCCTGGACGTTTCCCGTGTGACCTCACCGCCGCCCGTTGCGGGGCCCGCGAGTGAGGGAAGGTCGTGCCACTTGGAGGAGTGTGTGCGGGATCAGGTCAAGGGTAGCACCGACGTCAAGGGTAACCTCACCGCCGCGTGGCAGAGGTTCCTCGACGCAGCCGAGGACGAGTGGATCGACATCTACCAGGTCGAGGAGGACAGGGTCAAGCACAAGGGGCGAGCTCGCCCCGTGGAGCCGCGCTGGCTTCGGCGGCTGCCCGTGAGTGGCGCGCGCTGGCCGCGGGTCTCGGCTGAGGCGACATGGATGCACCGTGCTGCCAGCCTGCTGCGGGACATCGCCGACTTGGAGCAGCCCAACGCGCGTCTCGACGCTCTTCGAGGTGCGCGTAGGCTGCTACACAGAGCCCCAGCCACAGTGAAGGCGGCACCTGATGCTGGCGAGGTTCTGTCCTGCCCTCAGGGGTTGCCCCAAGCTGTAGCATGGTGGTCGCTGCTTAGCAACTTGCGCTTGGCGGCGCTGGCCCCCGCTGAGCTGCTGCAGCTGCACGCTGGGGCGCAAGCCGTGGCGCTCGACATGGCGGAGAAGGACATGGCCCAGCGCACCGTCCAGTTCCAGCACTGGGTCGAGAAGCAGGCCGAAGGCGGTGGAGGTGGTCTCCATGCGGTGTCCCGCCTGCCCGTCGGGTTCGACTCCAGCCCGTACGGCGACGCCGAGGACGACAAGGACGCCGACGACCACCAGCAGCTGCTCGAGCCCATGGACCTGGGGCAGCAGGTCACGGCGCTGGAGGTCGAGTGGAGCCGCTGGTGGAGGACTACCTGCGAGCAAGCGCGGCTGCAGTGGCCAGCCGACCTCGGCGAGAGGCCGCCCAGGCCCACGGTCCCCGAGCTCCGCAAGGTGCTGCGCTCGTTCAAGGGCAGCACGGGCATGTCCTTCTGCTCCGTTCGGCCGCGGCAGCTGGACGAGCTGTGCGACGAAGCGCTGGAGGTGCTGATCGACATCCTGGTGGCCGTCGAGCGCGAAGCAGCCTGGCCGCTCATGACGACCAAGATCGGCTTCATCCAGAAGCGGCTCGGCGGCGTCAGGCCCATCGCCGTCATCATGGTGCTGGCGAGGGTGCAGGCGCGGCTGCGCCGAGGCGTCGCGCGCAAGTGGGAGCAAGACAACGACCGCCCCTACTGGTGGGCAGCTGCTGGCCGCAGCTGCGAGCGTGCGGTGTGGCACCAGGCCGCGATCGGCGAGTGGGCCACGCAGCGCGGTGCCGACTGCGGGGACGCCGAGTCGTGGGTGGCCGTGGCGGTGCTGCTCGACCTGCTCAAGGCGTTCGAGCAGGTGCGCCACCACTGGCTGCTGGACGCCGCCGTCGCCACGGGGTTTCCCCTCTGGCAGCTCAAGCTGACGCTGGAGCTCTACTGCGCGCCTCGGGTCCTCTGCATGGGCAGCGCGGCCTCGAGCGTGATCGAGGCCAGGCAGTCGATCCTCCCAGGCGATGGCTTTGCGACGGCGCTGCTGAAGCTTATTCTGATCGGGCCGCTGGATCGCCTGGTCATACAGCACCCGACAGTTTCTCTGGCCGTCGTCGTGGACGATCTCATGCTGCACCGAGTTGGCGGGCTCGTGCGCGTGACCAAGGAGGTGGCAGAAGCAGCGTTCAAGCTCAAGATGCTGCTGCTGGACGTCGACCTCAACGTGGCGGTCAAGAAGTCGAGGGCGCTCTCCAACCTCCCAGCAGGCCGGCACGCCCTGGCCGCTCGGCTGCGCCGTCCCCTCGGCGTGCTCTCCGTCAAGGGCGAGCGCAACCTGGGCGTCGACTTCGCCTGCGGCAGGCGTATCGTGCGCAAGGTGCGGCAGGAGAAGCTGGTTCAAGCAGGGCTACGCCAGCGCCGCGTGGCCATCCTGAAGACTGGGGCTGGGCGCAAGAAGGCCGTGCGCAAGGTGGCCCGTGCTGGGATCGAGCCCAGCGTGACCTACGGCGTCGCGGTCACGGGCTGCGCCACCATGGAGCTGGACACGCTGCGCACGGCGACTTTCAAGGCAGTGGCGCCCAGCGTGGACGGGCGCTCGCGCACGCTGACGCTGATGCTGACGCCCATGCTGGACCCGATGATCAGGGCCACGCTGCTCCCAGTGCTGATGATGCTGCGCGCGGCGTGGGAGTGCTGGATCCCGCAGCATATCATCGCCTACGGCCTCACTTGCTGCCAGGCTGCGAGCTGGAGCCAGGTCAAGGGCCCCTTCAGCGCGGTGCGGCTCACGCTCGAGAGAGTTGGCTGGCAGGTGCTGAGCCCTACCTTGTGGCGCACGCATGAGGGCTACGAAATTCATGTCTTCGAGCTGGGGCCGTTGTCGGTCAAGCGCATTCTCCTGCGAGCAGTTCAAGCGTGGCAGTGGCGTGAGGTTAGCAAAGGGCCTGGCCTGGAGCACCTCGCGAGCGGGGGGGTCATCGAGCCCTTGATCACGATGACCTCCTCGGGCGCCGTCAGCCGCAAGGGCGTCTTCGGTCGGCAGCTGGCTGTCATGGAGGCCAAGGATCAAGATCCTGTGAGAAGGGCGGCTGTGTACGCGCGCATGGCGCTGGAGAAGCGGCTGAGGGCCTACACCACCTTCTGGATCCAGGACCTTGCCACGCTCGACGAGGACGGTAACAAGGCCCACTGGCTGAGGCTCTGCGTCTCCTACGTGGCCGACCTGCTGGCGCACGGCACGTGGCTGCCGCTAGTCACCGAGACGGCGCGCTCCCTCGACATCGACAACCTCGGCGTGGCCAGGCTGAAGATGGCCCAGGACTTCTGCGAGTCGGCTTGGTCGGCCAGGAAGCGCATCAGAGCCCGCTACCACGCCAACATGAAGCGGTTGGCAGAGCAGGACCCTGACGAGTGGGACGAGCAGGCGGCGCGGCACGCGCGATCCATGATCAGTGCGGAGGAGCAGTTCGACGAGGCGCCTGCCAGGCGCGCCGCAGTGGCCTCTGCTGGTGTCGCCGACGCAGCCTCAGTCCCTCCGATGGCGGTGGCGATCTGCCCAGAGCTGGCGTCAGAACCCGCTGCCCAGCGGTCGTCGTTGCCAAGCTTTGCTGAGCTCGGAGTCAGAACCCCCTGGCCAGCGGTCGCGTCGCCACATGCTGGGCTCGAGAGGTCGGGACCCGCTGGCCAGGGGTCAACGTCGCCTATTTCTGCCGTGCTCGAGAGGCCAGGACCCGCTGGGCAGCGGCCAGCGTCGCCACGCCATGGCCGAGCAACGGTGCAGATGGACCATGGGCCGAATCCCATGGAAGGCAAGCAGTCGTCTATCAAGCTCACGCTGAAGGAGCGAGGGTATCTCGCGTCTGTCGTCACCGACGGCCAGTGGTGCCAGAGCCGCAAGTACGAGAAGGGCATGGCCTCTGACGACTCGTGCTTGCTGTGCGGCGAGGTCGGCACCCTGCTCCACAGGCACTGTGGCAGCTGCGCAGGTTGGCCGCCAGAGCTGAAGCTGCCCGACAAGATGCGCGAGCTGGCGGCGAGGTCGGACATGCTCGAAGTGCGCTGCCTGCTGGAGCGCGTGCTGTGGGCGGCGCCGACTGGCATCGTCAAGCCAGTCCCGTCGCCGCACGTCTGCTGGCTGGGCGAGAGCGACGGCGTCTTCCCCTCTGGCGAGCTCTACCTGGACGGCTCGCAGTACGAGGGCGACTTCGAGCAGCACGCGAGCGTCGCCTGGGCCGTCATCGCGCTCGAGGCCGACGCCGACGCCTTCCTGTGCGGGGCGTCGGGGATGCTGTGCGAGCCCCACGTCGACATCAACGGCGGCGAGCTCATGGCGCTCCTGATGGTCCTCAGGCTCGCGGTGCCGCCCGTCACCGTCGTCGTGGACAGCGGCTTCGTGCACCGCGGCCTGCTGGAGCTGGGCCCGAGGCGCACCACCGCGCACGGCGCGGCGTGGGCCCACCTCTGGAGGGAGGTTTGGGCCAAGCTGGAGGACTTCGGCGGCCTTGGCGACGGCGGGCTGAAGGTCAGGAAGGTCCCCGCCCACCAGACGCAGAGGGCGATGGTCGCCCACGGGAAGATCTCGTACCGCGACTGGCTGGGCAACGGCATGGCGGACAAGGCCGCCAAGTCGGCGGCGGCGGCAGGACGGATCCGCCATCAGGATCGCAGGAGGCTCGTCATGGCTGACAAGCTGGTCGAGGGCGTCGCGCTCTGGGTGTCGGCGGTGGGCGGCGCGCTGGACGGCAGGGACACCACCCACCGCGTGGCGAAGCCACAGCGCCCCGCGCCGAAGGCGCTGCTGGCGCAGCCGGCCGTCAGGCTCTCCTGTGCCTGGCGCGGGGAGCCTGGCAAGCGGTGGTGCAGCCGCTGCCGCTGGGTGGAGCGCGCAGGCGAGTGCCCAGGCACCATCGTGCCAGCGGCGCTCCAGCACAACGCTGAGCTGGCCGCCAGGGGGCTCAGCACGCACGTGCTCGTGCGCATCGAGCCCGAGCGTGACGTCGAGCTGCGCCGCGACATGCCGCTGGTCGCGTGCGCCGCCTGCGGAGCCGTGGGGGCGGCCAGGGCCTCCAGCTTCGCGCCGCCGTGCGGCCACGCGTCGGCCAAGGGGCTGCTGGCCGTGGCGCGCCTGGAGAGGCGGCTCGCCCCAGCGATCTCGGGCAAGGTCGCGGTGGCCATCAGCCCGCTCAGGAGTGAGGGGTGATGGCCAGCTCCCCCTTCCTGTCCTGGCGCGACGGGCCGACGGCCTGAGTGGCCCGTGAGGCCGTCGCGCTGGCGGCACGCCGTGCCCGAGGGGCCGTGGCGTGCGGGCGCTCGCTGAGAGCGCGAGCCCGTCGCGCGTGGGGCGCGCGGCGAGCGCGAGCGGCGGGTCACACGCGCCGCTTGAGGCTCGTGCATCCTCCTCCTCCTCCTCCTCCTCCTCGTCCTCCTCCTCCTCCTCCTCCTCCTCCTCCTCCTCCTCCTCCTCCTCCTCCTCCTCCTCCCCCAACCCCTCACCCCATCCCTTCTTCTTCATTGACCCTCCTCCCCTACCCCCTATTTCCACTCACACGTCCGCATCCTCCTCCTGCTTCGACGGAAATCTCAGCAATCCCGCTCCTGGGTCAGCTCCGGCCGATTATGAGCTTGGTCTTGATGACTGTCTCACCTGACTGCTCCAACTGATGCTCGTGAACGTTTCTGATCAGGGCGGCTCGTCTGGCGATCGTTCCTGGTGGGGATACACGAAGCGTCAAATATGTGAAGAATGTTACACCTGAGCAAACCCCAATCAGTGGATGATTTGATAATTAGTCATATGGATCTTGAGATCGATTGTGAGATCGATAGTGGAATCGATAGAGGACGATTGTAAGGTCGATCGTGAGACCAAGCGTGAAACCGATTCAATGAGATCGATAGGGAGATCGATCGCCGCGAGATTGCTCGTGCGACATCCAGTGAGATCGCTTGCGAGATCGATTGTGAGATTGTGAAATCGATGGTGAGATCGATAGAGAAGTGGGAAAATGAGATCGATGCTGAGACCGATCGACAAAAAAATCGACCAGGAACCCGGGAACCTGGGAACCTCGCTGCCCACCGAAATCGGCCCTGGAACCGGAATCCCGGAAACCCGGAACCTGGAACCAGGGAACCCAGCGTGCGACCAAAATCGGCGGGAAACTTTCGCCAAATCCTTCAACCTCCGCTAGGACCACTTCAGTGCAAGCACTGATTGGGGAATGCCGAGCGATAACCCTGTCTTCACAATGTACGCCATCCATCCATGCAATTGTCGCACGCTTGAAAATGCTGTGCCTGAACAGTGAGAAGGAACTATTTATCGGCACATCGATTTTCAAAGGGACCTGCCCTCTTCCCTTGTAGAACGTGAAGCTCTTCAAACGCATGCACTCAGCGCTGAAACGATACACAATGTGGGGAATCATCCGTCTCTGTTTCCATGTGCTGGCTGCTGGATGGTAATGAGAAGACGAACGCTCTCGCCGAAATGACAAGCAGGCCACGTTCAAGACATCCCGCCTTCCGTCCATGTAGTTGCTGGCAGGTCCTCTCGATTCGTCTATATGCGCACAGCTGGGGCGCAGCATGGGAAAAACGATCCGCCCTGCATCCGCGCAACATCTCCTTAGGGTCCGCGCAACATCCTTCTAGGCGGCGTTGAGCAACGAGCGCGCGCGGAGCCGGCGCGACAGTCCCGGTTGGAGGACCGCCGCCCCACGATCCTTGCAGCGCCGACCTACAGCCAACCCGTGTAACAAGGATGCGCGATAAGGATGCAAGGGCCTTGGACGCCCATCTCGAAGCTTCTCGAGCGGGGCGCGGCCGACGGAAGTGGCGAAGGATGGACCGAGGAGGCAAGGATGCAAGGGTACCCTTGGGAAGGCTGCCCATCCTTACTGTGCGGGTTGACTGTAGTACTTGTGAGACGAATGCGCCCACCGCTCCCGCAAAAAACACATCTTGAGGGCAACACGCCATCCAGTCACGACGAATACGCACAGCGTTAAAACAACACATCACAACTCAGAACAGGATTCTCAACGCATCCCTGCTAACTCCTCGAATTTTGAGGCGCAATCTGTGCGGCGTGCATCCCATCAGCGAATTCTGATGCGAGAAACCATGTTGAAAAACGCCCCTCCCTGTAACAGCCAGAAGTGTTTAGGGCGAGTGAGGGTGGAACTAATGCGAAAACTGCAATTAGAAAACCCTTTTATCCTTGTAGTTGCCAGACATATCAAGCTCCCGGGTCACAGACACTGACGAACTCTTAGGTGAAGTCTTAGTCCCGACCCACCGACGCGTCTGGTGCCTAGTGGTGCGACACGGAGGAGTTATTCATCCGCCACCATGCCTTGAACACGTCGTAGGAGTGCCACAACGATCATGCAGTCGTGAGTGGTAGAGGGGCCGTAGCTTCGTGAAATACGCGGCCCCGATTTACCAGAATCCAGGGGTGATCTCGGAATGTGCCCCGTGGCCATTCCAGACTCCAGGCAGATCGTCTAGAAGAACTTTGCAAATTCAATCTCGCCCCCCACGACCCCTTGGAGACCGCTCGCAGTGGCGGGACAGTCCAGACGCCACTAGATATCGGACGTTGCAGACCTTGCGGACAACAGCTAAGTATCCGATGGATGGCCCATCGTGGCGAAGTCGCGGGTCACCGCCATCGCATCCGAAGAGTAGGGCGTGCATCAGCCATGCACACAAGAGTCTTGCCTTCGGGAAGGCGTGCCCCTCGTGTCCAGCGCCGCCGCTGTCTTCAACAACTCCTCCCCATCCTCCTCCTCCTCTTCCTCCTCCTCCTCCTACTCCTCCTTCATGTTCCCCCCCATCCGTCCAATATCCTCTTCATGTCCTCCTGAGATGGCCTGGTCGTGGCGCACCTAATTGAGGCGCGTTGTGGCCGATGTCTTGGCGAAGGGCAGGCGTATCGTTATCCCGAATAAGACCCTGGTAGTGGGGACGAGTGCCCGGCCCGCGCGTCCGCTCTCCAGGGGGCCAATTCTCTATCCTGCGAAACAGTTTTAGGGCGCGCTGCGCCATCAGGGAGCTGCCGTCTACCCCCCCCCCCCCTCTGTCTCCGACACATTGCAGCGAGCAGGATGAGGACGGCCGGGGCAAAGGGCGAGGAGGAGGTTGGAGAGAAGAAGGGGGAGGAGGAGGAGGAGGACCAGTGTAAACCCAAGAGTCATCAATGATGTTGGAATAGACCCTCTCTCCAAGCTCCCTCTTCAAAAGCCCCTGCAATGGTTCATTTCCACTGAGGGAACTGCCTCGCTGGAAGGCCACAGTTTGAAGACCCTGACGCGTGCCAAAACATTGGTCTCGGGATTCCAACGCAACGGATCAAGTTGACGGTTACGTCTTGACGATCCTGAGTCGTGCCAGAACGCCACTCCTGGGACTCAGCACCGCGAGGCAATGCAAATGTTGCGCCCTCATAATCCAGAATTCTTCCAAACCACAGATTCTGGTATGCGGGTCATGGGAATCCGTGAAACTCTTGTACATTTTAGAAGCGAATGCGCGCGGCGCTAAGGCTAGAGCCACACTTTGAAAAAAGAACAACAAAAACGCCCTCAATCCGTGAAATCCGGTGCAAACTGTAAAACGGACGTGCGCGGAGCTGACGCGAAAACGACATGTTGAAAACCACCCGCCCTCAATCCTTAAAACCGCTGCAAGCTTTTGAAACGAATGTGCGCGGCGCTTAGGCGAGGGCAACGTTTTGAAAACGACACGCCCTCAATGTGTGAAACTCCTGCAATGTTGAAAAATAATGTGCGCGGCGCTGAGGCGAGAGCCACATGTTGAAAACAACCCGCCCTCCTTCTGTGAAGCTGCTGCCATTGTTTATGCTTCAAGGTCATAAGGTGTGAGAAAGTCCCAGACGAAACGCCCCGCCCATCCGAAAAACTAGCCTCGGGGTGCGACAGAGAGAAACTAGTCATAAGGAACTGAAGTGGAGGATGAGGATGAGGATGCTGATGCCGATGCTGATGACGATGATGATGAGGAGGAGGCGGAGGAGGAGGACAAGGACGAGGACGAAAAGGGCGACGAGTGCGTTGAGGGCGAGGAGGACGAACAGCATGGCGAGCAGGCAGAGGAGGAGGATGGGCCCGGGGGCCCTCGAGAGCCCACCCCGCCTCCCCGAGGGAAGGCGTGGCGGACGAGGGGCAGGAACGGAGCGCGAGAGACCTCCAAGAACGCTGAAGGGTTCGGGCATTGCTTAGGGGGGAAAACGAAAAACAGAGGGTCACAGAGGGGGAAAAGTAGAAGGGAACCGACCACTCATCAGGGGAGATCAACCAGGCCCCAACGTCAACTGTAACACCGTCGAGCCTGGGATGCCAATCCATGGAGATGCGGTTCCAGGAATGCTTCCTTCCTTGGGCCTCGCTTGGGGGAAGGGGTCTGCAATCGTTGCGCAGTTCGCGAAATTGCCCGCCGCTGTGGGGCCCAGCAGAAAAAAAATATATGAGTGCAACGCCTTGCAAAACTCCGCCGACCCTGTCGGCGTGGAAGACGCTGTTCTGTTTGACTCGACGTCGTCGTCATCGTCGTCGCCGTCGCGTTTGACCCCCCTTCCGCTGGGCCCGTCGCGGCTTCACCCCTTTCACCGGGCCCTCCTCCTCAAGCGATCCAACTAAGCGAAACCAAAGCAAAAATTACCATCGTCGTAGTTGAGTCGAACGGAAGCGCCTTCCCGGTTGGTCCCGGGTCCTTGGGGGACCCGGGGGGGGAGGTCCTGGGGAAGGTCCTCGGGAATTCCCTGGGGATGATCCGGGGGGGCGTCCCGGGGTGGCGTCCTGGGGGGGGGTCCTGAGGGGGGTCCCAGGTCAGAATCCCATCCTCCCTCGGGGGGTTCTAGGGCTCAACAAGGCCCCAAGACAGCCCAATAGGACCCCAAGACGGTCCAAGAGGGCGCCGAATCACCAAACAATCGGTCCAACACGCCAAAGATGGCCTCCTGATAGCCCAAGCGGCTTCCAAGACGCTCGACGAGGCCTCCAAGAGCACATCAAGAGGGCCCCAACAGGCAAAATTAATGTACTTTTCTGGTCGGGATTGTTGATTGATTCTGGCGTTCTCACCTTTTCGGCTTCCCGACGCCCCACCACGGCCCAAGATGCCACCAAGATCGGCACAAGAGGCCCCCAAAACGGCTCCAAGAGGGTGCCCACACAGGAGCCCGAACGAACATGTCGAGCCCTCGGCCCAGAGAAGCTCCCATGAGGCCCCCAAGAGGCCCCCAAGAGGCTTCCACGAGGCCCCAGGAGGGCTCCCAGGAGGCCCCTAGAAAGCCCGAGGGGACCCCCAAGAGGCCCCCAGGATGCACCCACGAGGCCCAAAACTGCCCTTCATGGGTCAATGAGCGCGCTCCGAAGAGACCCCACGAAGCATCACTGAGGACTCTGCCCTACGTCAGTGTCGTCGCCGACGCCGCCGTCTTGGTCGCTGTCCCCCTTCATGGTCGGCGGCACCGGCTGGAAGGCCTTCCCAATACGCCCAGCTGTCTTGTTGGCGTCGCCATTGCTCTGACGTGGCACGATGTTCCCGCGGCTGCAAGGACTGCATGTGAACGCGCTGGGACACACCACAAAAATGGAACGCACGCGTTCTCATGAAGCAAATTACGTACGGATGCTACGTGACGGTCGACGCAGCAGCAAAACTGCAAACGTGCTTTTCGCGAGTCTGGCGGCCAGGGAAGCTGCAACGAGAGGCGACTTGCCACATTGATGCACACAGACGAGTGCGCCAACTTCTGAATGTTTTGTATGATCAGCACGACAAGGGACACAACCGTTTGTGATGTTGTATTGGCGTGCCAAAATTCACAGGGTATAAACATTGCAGAAACGACTGCGCTGCAACGAAACGAGCGACAAACCATTGTATTGCAACCTTCCGACCGCAAACGATTGCCATGCGATCGTTTGCAGTCCCACCTTCCAGACAGACATGTGGCTTCGACCAAGTCCAGCTCGACGGAGCGACCTAGCTCCAGCACTGCCCGTGCACTCCATTATCCTTCCTTGGCTCCGTTCTTGGATTACGTCCGAACTTGCGGCTCATCACGCAAATCCGTCACCGTATGGGGCTCGTGTTGCTAATCGGATGGCCCCGAGAAACATCACCCCCACCTCACCTCACCTCCCTCCTCCTCCTCCTCCTCCTCCTCCTCCTCCTCTTCCGCCTCAGCCTCACTCATCACACTCATACTACACATCGCTCACAATCAGCCTCGCATATCATACTCAGACTCTCTCATACTCGCACTCCCTCACACTCGCTGAGGCCCATTCATACTCAGCCCCATTCATACCCAGCCTCGCTCAAACTCACACTGGGTACGCTCAGGATCGCTCACACTCGGACTCACTCAAACTCAGACCCACTCGCTCTCGGACCCACTCAAACTCAGACTCAACACCTATTTCTCTCAGATTCAAGCTTGGACCCGTTCGTACTCAGAATCGCTCGGGCGGTGTGATATTTATGGGCCGTACGATGTGTGTGTGTGTTTTTGGTGGTCCAATGCTCACCGCGATATAGCAGGCGTTTCACTTGGGCATTCCGAGGGGGGGCGCCAAGGGTGGGGACACTCCGGGAGTCACGCCCCGATTGTGGGCATGTCGTCGGCGGTTTGCCTGCTGTGCATGCCCAACATCCTGCGCGCTCGCAACAAATCGTGAGGATGTCTCAAACGGAACACTGGTTCCACGGTTCACACCGGGGGGCGCCTGAGGGGTATCTCACGGGCCCGTTTGCGCCAAGATTGTGGGGATGTCTTGTGCGGCTTGCCTGTTCGCATCCAGCGCGTTCGCAGCATTTTGCGAGGATGTCGCAAACGAGGCCTTGGTTTCAGAATTCATTCACACTCGGGCTTACTGACAAACACCTCTTCCTCACTCAGACTCACTTACCCCGTTCGGACCGACGCGTATTCGGAATCACCCAGACTCAGGTTCGTTCATCTTTAAACTCACTCACGTTCCAACTCACTGGCACTCAGATTCACGCTCCACACAAACTCAAACTCAGACTCACCCACATTCACAATCACCCACACTCAGACTCCCGCATCCTCAAACTGCCTCGTAGTCTGGCTCGATCATACTCAGATTCGTACTCGTCACACCCACACCCAGATTCACTCACACCCAAGCGCGCTTACACTCAGACCGTCACGCACCCAAACCCGCTCGCAAACAGACTCGCTCATACTCAGACCCACTCGTACCCAAACATATCATATCCAGCCCCACTCACACTCAGGCCCGATCGCACTCGGATTCGCTCACACTCCGACTCGCACACACTCAGATCACTCACGTCTAGACTCATTCGTACAAAGTTGTGCGCACAAGTGGCTGCCGCGATTTCCTCGGCGTGGCACTTGGGTAACCCAAGTGCCAGCAAACGCCGCGAGTAGTACCCCAGAGAGCAGGCGTAGGAACGCCATGCGCGGTTGCCTGAGCTGCCGCAGTGAGAACGGCAGAACGAATCCCCCCCGCGATCTTCCGCCTGTGTTGCCCGCGTCTCGCCTGAAATGTCCAGAACAGGAAGACGTCGCTGAAGTCGTCGCTGTCGTCGTCGTCGCGCCTGTCGTCTGCGCAGGCTCGCTTTCACACCCAGATGCTCACAGACAGGGATCCTCAGCGAGACGTGACAGGAGCAAGCGATGCACATCATGGGATCTCTGCGTCGAGCAATTGAGTTCTGTTCAAGGCCCCCCCTCCCTCTACTCGCAGACTGCCGCATGCACCGCCCCTCCTGTCCGAGAGCACATCGGTCGTGCCCGCTCCAGGATGGTGCACTTACAGCGTGGCAGCTCATACCAAATCCCTCATTCCACGTGCCCGCTCGAGTAGTATGGTGCTCTTCCAGCAAGGGTGCGAACGCCTGGTCCATCATTCCATGCGTGCCCGATCGAGGATGGAGCACTTCCCGCATGACAACTAAGGCCTGGACCCCCCTTCCACGCGCACCCGCTCGAGGATGGAGCACTTCTCGCATGGCAACTAATGTCTGAACCCTCATTCCATGCACGCCCGCTCGAGGATTGCGCACTCCCTGCATGCCTGCTACCTCCTAGACCCCTTATTCCACGCGCACCCGCTCAAGGATCGTGCACTTCCCGCATTCCCAGGGCCTGCTCCCAAGCGCTCGAGGGCCTGCTCCCAAGCCACGATCCCTGGTTGATGACGATGGATCTGCGTCCCGAGCTTCTAAGACGACCCGTGCAGGCAACCAAGGATACCAAGATGGCCCAAGATGCCTCGAAGACGGCCCAAGATGTCCAGGCCGAATATTCATTCAAGACGGCCCAAGATGCCTCCAAGAGGGCCCAAAAGAGCCACAAGAGGTCCTCCAACAGAATCCGAAGAAGCCATCATCCATAATTTCCCGTTGGTGGTTGAATGCTGTCCGCGTTCTCGGCTTTTTCGGGCTGTCGCCAGCTCGAGACTGCACAGGAGATATCCACGACGACCCAAGAAGTACCCCTGACGGACCCACATTGGCTCCAGGGCGGCCCAAGAGGGCCTCCAGTGGGACCCAAGACGGTCTTAGAAGGACCTTCGCAACCCAAGGCGGCGACAAAACGGCCCCCAGAGACCCGCTGTAAGGCCAAGAGAGCCCCAAGACGAGCCAAGAGAACCACAAGCTGGCGTAAGAGGGCTCCAAGACGGCCCAAGAGGGCTCCAATGGACCCCCAAGACTGCCTCACGGGAGGCCAAGACAGCCCCAAGCCGGCCCACATGAGTTTCATCATCATCATCATCATCATCATCATCATCATCATCATCATCATCATCATCATCATCATCATCATCATCAGCATCAGCATCAGCATCAGCATCAGCATCAGCATCATCATCAGCAGCAGCATCAGCATCAGCATCAACATCAGCATCATCGTCGTGTTCGTCGTCATCATCATCATCAGCAGCATCATCAGTATCGTTATCGTCATCGTCATCGTCATCATCCTCATCCTCATCGTCCTCATTTTCATTATCATCCTCATCATCCTCATTGACATCCTCATCCTCATCCTCATCATCCTACTCATCCTCCTACTCCTCCTCCTCGTCGTCATCATCATCATCAGCAGCATCATGATCATCATCATCATCAGCATCATCATCATCAGCAGCAGCAGCAGCAGCATCATCATCATCATCATCATCATCATCATCATCGTCATTAACATAGTCATCATCCTCATCATCATTATCATCCCCATCATCCTCATAATTGATCCTTCTCATCCTCATCACGGCCCTCCCAAGCCTGGAGACTCGAGGTGTCACACGTGACGGTCTCCCGTGCCCCCTCGAATAGGCGCCAACCAAAATGTTAGGCTGGCACGGTGGCGGGACTCGCCGCAGGACGCCGGATACCCTAATGCGCTCTTCTCACTGGCCTACTGACCCTTCTGCTAAAGCCCCTTCTGCGAACTCTGTACCCAAACTTCGAAGCCAAGACCAGGACAACACACAACCGGGACACCTCGGGGATCTCTGAGATCCCGTGGTCCTCGAGGATGTACCGTGCGCTGCGGCCGATATGGATATCTCGAACTCCACAACGGTCTGAGAGCGTTACGGACGCTCCGGGACGATTTAACACATGATATGTTTATATAAGCTTCGCTCTGTCGGGAGGGGGGGGGGGACTGACGCCATTCAGGCCCGGGAGGATGCTGACGCCATTCAGGCCCAGGAGGGAGGAGGAAGGGGGCTTCGCTCTGTCGGGGGGCGGGGGGGACGACGCATTCAGGCCCGGGAGGGCCGGGGGGGGGGCTGACGCCATTCAGGCCCGGGAGGGAGGAGGGGGGGGGGCAGGGGGGGGGGGGGGGCTGACGCCATTCAGGCCCGGGAGGGAGGAGGGGGGGGGGGGGGCTGACGCCATTCAGGCCCGGGGGGGAGGAAGGGGCTGACGCCATGGGGAGGAGGGGGAGGGGGGGGGGGGGGGAACGCCATGGCTGACGCCATTCAGGCCCGCGAGGAGGAAGTCGGGGGGAGAAGGGGAAGGGGGGAGCTGACGCCATGGCTGACGCCATTCACGCCCGGGACGGGGGAGTCGGGGGGTGGCGGGGCTGACGCTATGGCTGACGCCATTCGGGCCCAGAAGGTGGGGGGGGACATCCCGTAAGTTTGACTGTTCACGCGAGATCGTCCCTTTCGAATATCCGAAAGTTGCCCAAGCGAGTTCAACATCTCTATATTATGAGGATGTCTCGAGCGAATGCTCTACTTTTAAACTTACAAGGTCATCCGTTGCAAGCAAAATCGGTAGCACTCCGGATCGGCGATACTGTCTGGAGGCCACTACTATATGTTGATACATATATGGGTATATATATATATATACATATAGATATATAGATATATATATATAGATAGATAGACAGATAGGTAGATCGAAATATAGATATATATATATATATAGGTATATAGATATATAGAAATACATATTTATAGATATATAGATGTATAGATAAATATATACGTTCACTGCGTCTTCTCGGACTTCCGGACTTCATTGCCTAGAAGCCCGATGCGCGTTGGACATGGATAAATGACTGATCTCCAGCGAGGCCAGATCATTGACCATATCCATTGCGGATCCTTGCCGCCATTCACTGCGTCTCTCGTTTTTGCTGGCATCCCTTCCCCCGACAAATCAGAGACGCCGTGGATATGTATGATCCTGGGGCTATGACGACGACGACGACGACGACGACGACGACGACGACGACCCACTCCACACCCAACTGGGGGAGGGGGGGGGCATCGGCGCAGGGCCACGACCAGGGGGAGGAGGGGCATACCCATCCAGCCGTACCCATCCAGCGGGGGGAGGGGCGGGGCGATCCGAGTAGATTTGGGAGGGCTGGAGCCTTAGATCGTGTATATAAATCTTGCCCGCCCGCCCGCTGCCAGAGGGCGGGTGGGGGAGCGGACGCGGGCGGCGCGCTGTGGCGCCTTCGTGGCCTGGGGGCCCACCCCGGGCTCGTTGGTGCCGATCTTGTTGAACTTGTTGGACTCGGCAAGGGGCGAGGGGGATGGCGAGGGGACGGTCCTGGTTGCTGGCAGTGCGAGGCGAGAGGTAGGGGGGGCGATAGTAAGGGGGAAAGAGAGCAAGGGATGGAGAGGAAGACTCGGGCGATGCAGCGAGAGGGGTTCATCCTGCCCCTCCAGCTTCCGTGCCGCATCCCTGCAACCATTGCCAGGAAGGGTTAGAGTCGGGAAGGAGAGGAAGGGGGAGGGGCATTGGGGGAGTAGGAGAAGCGAGAAATGGGGGAGGGTGAGGGGATTACACCAAGACGGAGATTGGCGGGAAGCGTGCGTTCAACGGGAGAAAGGGCCGACCCGCTCCAACGGGGAGGGAGGGAGAGACAGCCCCACCTTTCATCTGGACTTCGTGCCGCGGGCTGCTCTCTTTCTGTGGGTCATGAGGGCCGCCGCCGCCGTCGCGGCTGCAGCGAACCTGAGGGGCTGGGGGAGAGGCCCAGGCATGGCCTTAAGGGGGTCACTACTGAGGGGGATCGCCGCCTCCTGAAGAAGGACTCAGCCCGTCACGGCCTCCCCCCCCAAAATAAAAAAAACAACCGAAAATGTAGAAACGCCCCCCCGAACTCGCACCAGACAGCCCCTGATCGTCGAACCTCGACCCTCGGGAGGAGCTGGGATTGACCAGCATAGCTTATTCTTAAGAGCAGCTGGGATTGGCCCCAGCCAAAAGCACTCGCAGCAGGATTGGCCCCAGGCGGCCGGGATTGGTACCGGTTCGCCGGGACTGGCACCTCTACCGCTGGCGGCCCCCTTCGTGGTGACCCGCCTCTGACACGGCCTGAAAAGGGCGAGGACCCGTCCGAGCTCGCCCGTGCTGGCGACGGGACGGGGCACTCCTCGGAAGTCCAGGTGGGGGGGAGGAGGTCGGAGGGCCGCCCACCTGGCCCTGGCGCACCCCCGCGGGGGGAGAGCGGGACAAGGCCACCTTCTCCCACTGGCCCCCTGAGGCCGTCGGTGATTTAGAGTGGCTCCACTTCCCTTTCGGGGAGGTCTGGGCGGGGAGGGGGAGGGGTGGAGGGCGGCAAGGGGTGTTTGAGCGTCCAAGAAGGCCTCCGCGAGAATACATCAATCGTAGGTTTGGGGCCAACTGGGGCCTGATGGGGAGGGGCGGGATGGGCGCTTTTGAGGAGCCCTCCCTTTCTCTGATCAATACCCTCCCACATGACCCCAAGGCGACCCAGAAAGCCCTGAAGAGAGCCCCAAGAGGCCCTCAAGAGGCTCCGAGAGGCTCCCCAGAGGCACCCAAGACGCTCTCAGAGGCCCCCACAGAGCCGGCAAGAGATCCCAGTGCGCCCCAAGATTTCCCTAAGCTGCCCTCAAGAGACCCAAGGAAGCATCCAAGGGGCCTATGGCCCACACAGGCCCCCGATATCTCGAAAAGATGGCACGCTCCACGTTCAGGGCAGTTCCACTGGGGGCACGGCCTGGTGGGGATACTTTGTTTTGGTACGCGGGCGCGCGAAACGAGTCGAACGCCAGGCATGCAGGGACAGGCTGTGTCACCTGGGAAGGGAATTACTCCGACGGTGAGACCCCGCATGAGAATATGTTTAGCTTACCCTTGGCCCTTCCCCCGTCGCCCTGGCGGACATCCTCCTCTCGCCATGAGCTCTGCTCTCTCTCCTCTTCCTCCTCCGTTTTAGCTGTCCTCCTCCTCCTCCTCCTCCTCCTCCTCCTCCTCCTTCACACTCCTCCGCAGCCGTCCCATTCGTCCCACTCCACCGTACTCCTCCGCGCGTGCGTGTGTGTGTGTGTGTGTGTGTGTGTGTGTGTGTGTGTGTGTGTGTGTGTGTGTGTGTGTGTTTGTGTGCGCGCGTGTGCGGCCCCTTACCCACGAGAACGCAAGGCATGTTTTGTGGAGGGGCTGGTTTCGGGCGCGGATGGGTCACCACCCGAGCCCCAGACGCAAGGGTTTCCCTTTGCGCCCGATTCGGCGGACGATGGGTCACCACCGTCGGCCCGGACGCACGGGCTTCCCCCTGCACCCGATTCGGCTGATGATGAGCTACCACAGCCAGCCCAGTGACAAGGGTTTCCCCCTGCCCCCGATTCGGCCGACGATGGGTTACCACCCCCGGCCCGGACGCAAAGGGTTTCCCCCTGCACTCGATTCGGCCGACGATGGGTCACCACCGCCAGCCCGGAGACAAGGGGTTACCCCTGCCCCCGATTCGGCCGACGATGGGTTACCACCGCCAGCCCGGAGACAAGGGGTCACCCCTGCCCCCGATTCGGCCGAGGATGGGTTACCAACCACCCCCAGCCCGGACGCAAGGGGCTATCCATGCGCCCGATTCGGCCGCCGATGGGTTACAACAGGCGGCCCGGAGACAAGGGGTTACCCCTGCCCCCGGTTCGGCCGAGGATGGGTTACCACCCCCGGCCCGGACACAAGGGGCTACCCCTGCGCCTGGCCGCTGTCTCTTCGTCGTCGTCATCGTCGTCGTCGTCGTCAGCTCCTCAGTCGCCCTTTCGGGCACGCAGGCCCATGACAACAACAAATTCGCCGACGACCAGCTCAGAAGAGGCTGCCAGCACTTCGCTCACAGACGAAGCTCCCGCCTGATACTTCCTTCGATTTCTGGCCGCAGGAGCTGAGGAACCCTCCCCCCGCATTCAGGCCGCAGGAGCTGAGGAGCCCAAAAGGTGACGAAAATTACAGGAATCCGATGACCCGCTCGAATTACCAACATGAAGTGCGGGACCCGTCATAGCGGAGAGTCGCCGCGCAACCCGCTGGAGGCTTAAGTTTTGGCCCGGAAGTGACGACAGCTTCAGGTTGCCGATGACCCGCTCGGATCACCAACATGAAATGTGGACCTCATAAGGAGGGGGCTCCCGCCTGAGACTTCTCCGCAATTCACTCAGAGACGAAGTTCCCGCCTGAGATTTCCTCCGCACTCAAGCTTGAGGAGCCCAAAAATGTCGAAAGTACAAGTTGCCGATGACCCGCTAGGGTTACCAATATGATGCGCGGGCCTCATAGGGAGGGGGCTCCCGCCTGAGACTTCCTCGCAATTCACTCACAGACGAAGCTCCCGCCTGAGATTTCCTCCGTACTCAAGCATGAGGAGCCCAAAAGTGATAACAATTACAGGTTGCCGATGACCCGCCTCGGATTACCAACATGAGGTTCGAGCTCCATAGGGAGGGGATTCCCGCCTGCTACTTCTTCGAAATTCACTCACAGACGAGGATCCCGACTGAGACGTCCTCAATACTCAAGCCTGAAGAGCCCAAAAGTGACGATTACAGGTTGCCGATGACCCGCCTCGGATTCGAACATACAGCGCGAGCCCCATAGGGAGGGACTTCCACTCTGAGACTTCCCCGCAATTCACTCACAGACGAGACTCCTGCTTGATACTTCCTTCATATTCGCCCCCTCAAGAACCCAAAAGTGACGAGGGTTCCACGGTTGGGGCGACCCGCTCGGATTAGTACCATAAGGTCCGGGCTCCATACGGAGGAGGCTCCCGCCTGAGACTTCCTCGCATTTCACTCACAGACGAGGCTCTCGCCTGATACTTCCTCCATATTCAGGCCTCAGCACCCCAAAAGTGACGACAGTTACAAGGTTCAGATGACCCGCTCGGATTAGAAACATTAAACGCGGGCCCCATAAGGAAAGAGTTCCCACCTGAGACAGTCAGGCCTCAGCACCCCGAAAGTGACGACAGCTACAGGGTTCCGATGGCCCGATCGGATTAAAAATATGGAATGCGGGCCCCATAGGGAGATGGGTTCCCGCCTGAGGCTTCTTCGCAATTCACTCACAAACGGGGTTCCCGCCTGATATTTCCCCTATACTCGGGTCTCAGGAACCCGAAAGTGACGACACTTACAACGTTCCGATGACCCGCTCGGATTAAAATTGTACAATGCGGGCCCCATAAGAAAAGGGTTCCCGCCTGAAACGTCCCCGCAATTCACTCACACACGAGGCTCCCGCTCGAGACGCCCCCCATATTCAAGCTAGGGAATGAGTGGCGGCGAAGTGATGAGTGAGAGAGTGGTGATGAGGATGGTGCTGATGGTGATGAGTAGTGATGATGATGAGTGGCCGAATGATGATGATGATGTTGGTAAGGGTGGGGATGATAATGACGATGATTGGTCGCATGATGAGGATGTGATTGATGATGATGATTTTCATGGTGTGAGTGTGAATGATTGTGGTGATGATAGTGATGGTGACCGTGATGAGGATGATGCTGAGTAGTGACGATGACTGGTGATGATGACGATGGTGAATGCAAGGGGACGGGGTGGGAGGCGAGGTGGAGTTCCTGCGCAAGGTTTCCAAAGAAAACAAATACCCCACTTTGGATGTGAGGGAAAAGCAAAGATGCGAGCGACGCTGGGCAGTGAAAGAGACGGAGCTCAGCGCGGCCAGAATGGAGCGGAGGGCACCTCACAGCGGCGCATAAACCACGATGAAGAGGATGCCGAACTGAAGGGCTGGTGGGGATATTGGTTTTCGCCGCGGCCGCGGGCGAAGGCGCCGACGGAGTCAGCAGACTGGTGGGGATACTTTTTAGTCAGCGGCCGCGGGCGAACGCGCCAGCGGCGACTGGTGGGGATACTTTTTGGTCGGCGGCCGCGCGACTACGGTCTGGCGGCAACAAGCGTGTCTGGGACGGCGGTACAGGCTAACTGCACAACACTTGCACAACAAGCGTGCACTTGCACATGCTCTGAACAAAATGCTCTGCATTCAAAGGAAAACCAAGAACTAAAGGCGTGGCAGGCTGAACCACACGGCGCCGACACCTCAGTAATCCACCTCCAGGTGCCAGGTGGAGCAATGCGGCTGTGCCAAGGCGCAACTGCGATGCCGATCCCTGAAGCGAAGTGATCCGCAAGCGTGGGGAGGCACCGCCGTCTAGTTGTGAAACGCCTGCGCAGCCTGCCAGGGGGGGTCCTACTGGTGGGGATACGCCAAGCGTGAGGAATTACGAGTCGCTGGCCTGGCATTCTCTGTCGAGCCACAAGCGGGCCACGCCTCGCACCCGCTGGGCCATTGGAGGCTCCCGGGCCAGTCTAGGGGTGCGTGCTGCGTTCTGGCCAGAATTTCGAAGCGGACCCGCGGACCCAGTCGTGGCGACAAGGGCACCCCAAGACGTTCAAAGCAAGCAACAAACGAACCAAACATAATCGAATCTCAATCCGCGACGAGCCGCCCAAGGTAGTTATCAAAGTGCACCAGATCGCCCGAAAGGTCCCCCAACGCCATAGAATATCCCAAATGTCAAAGACTATAGCCCAAACTCCCCCAAACCGGGCCAGAACCCAACAAAACGTGCGCGCGCACACACACAGACACACAGACGCAGACACACAGACGCAGACACACAGACACAGACACACAGACACACACACAGACACACACACAGACACACACACACAGACACACACAGACACACACACACAGACACACACACACACACACACACACACACACACACACACACACACACACAATTAACCTCCCAAACGCCCCAAGCCGCCCAGTATGACCCCCACCAAAGCCTCGAGGCTTCTGCGCGATCGGCATGTTGTCCGTGCCTCTGGTCGTGCCGCGAGGCCCATGCCCCTGCTCATGACGCGATGGGCCAGAGTGGGGCATAGATTCCAAGCCTGGCCTCGAGAGCCGAAGTTAACCCATGCCCTACAGCCATTGGCGTCCATAGGTTGCCACATGTGAGCCCTACGCGTGCAGGTCGGATTTTTGAAACGCCAGCTGGGGTCCTGAATTCGCAGGATGCCTACAGCCAGGTGAAGTGAACCCAAGCGGGGGTATCCAGCCACCCCAGCTTCGATTGAACCTGCAGGGCTAGGGCTCGCACTTGGTCGCAGAATTCAGGCTTGGAGTCGGGAGTCCAAAACAGTGTGGTGACGGACCGCGTGGTGACCTCGGAATCCCAAACGACCTCACCGCGCGGCCCGTCGCCGCACGTTTTTGGGACCCTGAAGGCCCCAATGGCCCGAGAGGTCCACGGAGAAAGACCCCGGTCCCAAACCCGTGCGGTGACCGGACTCCGCACTGACGCATCACGCGGTGGAGGGCGCCACCCGTTGGAGGCCGCCGCCGCCATCGTCGTCGTCGTCGTCCTCCTGCTCCTCCTCCTCCTGCTCCTCCTTCTCCTCCTCCTGCTGCTCCTACTCCTGCTCCTCTTCCGTGGCTGGTCCCGACCCGTTCCCCGGGACCGGCTTCTCATCCTGAACCATATTTGGACCCGAGGCCCAGCACGAGCCCCCAGAGGTGGTCGAAGATAGCGCAAAGCGTCCCGTCATGATCTGTGGTGTCAGGACCCGAAGGGGTTTGGGCCCTCCTCCTCGGCGTCGTCGCAGCAGCAGGGGCAGCATGATACAGCGCTGGCCGCCGAGCCGCGCGCGCCTTGTGGGACCCGCCGCCAAGGCCGTCGGCCTCCGACGCCGCGCCGGCGGCGCTGGCCGCCGAGGCCATGGCGCCCGTGTAGGCCTGCGGGGCGCGTGGCCCGCCAGCAGGCCGGCGGGCAGGGGCGCTCCCGCGCCGCGCGCCGTGGAGGATCGATCGAGGATCGAGGCACGATCGATCGATCGATCGATCAAGGATAGGTTGGAGGATCGTGGAGGATGAATCGAGGATCGTGGAGGGTCGACTGGGGTGCTTCCGGACGTGCTCCGTCTCCAAAGGCCGCCAAATTTAGACTGCAACCAGGCCCGCGAGTCTCCCGCTTTCGCAGGCGCGGGCGCAGGGAGGGAGGAGGCCTCCGCGGTTGCACGGATTCGAGCTTCGAGGATCGAGGCTTCTGAGGGTTTCCCTTATAGGCTCTGGGAGGCTTTGTTCTCGTCGCCACGCCCGGATTCACCCCAAGAACCCCAAGGACCGATATCTTACCCCGGTCTCAGCCGCCGGTCCAGCGTCCGGCAGGAGAGCATCAACCATACGCCGACACCGATCATGGCTGGGCCAGTCCTGGACCCAAGGCTGGTGCATGCGGTTCCCACGCTACGGTCCAGAATTTGTGCCCAGCGTGTCGCGGCGGTGGCCCGCGCGACACGCCATGCCCTGCGAGCGGATAGCGTGTCACTCCGCTTCGCGCACAGGCAGGCTCGGGACGTTGACTCGCGGAATTGGGGAAGTGGATACCGTTAGGTCGGGCATGTCCTCCTACAAGCGCATGTTGGACGAAAAAATTAAAGTAGCAAAACAAACAAATACCCCCAAAATACAAAAAGAACTGCTCGAACAATCGCCCCAGACTATCTTTTGACCAACCTGGAATATTCCTCCTGTAGGGGGGACACGCCCGACTTAAGGATGCCGCACCGCGGCACAGCGTGATGGGCCAGGATCGGCAGCGCGCCACGCTGCTCAAGAGCCAGAATTCCTGGCCGCAGGCCCGGAGGGCGCGCACCCGGCGCGCCAACGAGGCCAACCAGCAAAACACGACTAGGGGGGACCGCCCTCAGAGCGGCCTGGCTTCTCCTCCTCCTCCTCCTCCTCCTCCTCCCCCGCCTCCGCCTCCGCCTCCTCTGCCTCCTCCTCCTCCTTCTCCTCCTCCTCCTCCTCCTCCTCCTGTGGAGCGGCGCGGCAAGACTGGAACGGCCGATGCGCAGGCGGCATCCAGCGTGACCGACTGGGGAGGAAGAGGAGGAGCAGGGGGCTCGCCGCTGAACGGCGCCCAGCAGTCGAGTGGCCGCGCTGCCAGGCAAAACCGAATGGGGGTTACACTCACGGGCGGAAGCTTTTGCATAGCGGGTCGCCGTGGCGGCCCGGGAGACACGCGATGCCATGAAGCGAACAAAGGTCGCTCCGCTCCGAGGGGCGGGAGGCCGGGAAAATCTGGAGACGTTGACGCTTCGGGACTGGGAAGTGGATAGCACGTCGCGCCGAATCGTGGCAGGCCAAAGCTGGCGGGGAGCAGCAGAGGGGGGGGGGACCAGAAAAGGCGAGGAGCAAGGAACGAGTGAAGAGGTGGCTGGGAGGAGGGGCAGCTAGATGGAGCGAGGAAGGAGGGAAGGGGGAGAAGGCAGGAGGATAGGGCGAGTGGGGATGGGGGAGGCGGGATGACGGAGGAGAAGAGGATGCAGCTTGTTGGCGCTCCTCAGGAACAAGAGCCAACGGTGCCGAAGACCAACCTGTAACTATTCTGGAATCCATGTTTCTCAGTACGCATCTCTGGAGGAAGTCCTCATCCTCGTCGTCCACATGCTCCTCCCCACTCCTCATTAGTCTCCTCGCCCCCCATTCTCCTCCGCCTCTTCCCCTTCCTCCTACGCCTTCTCCCTCCCGCCCGCCGCTCGCACCATCCTCGCCCCCCTCCTCCTCCTCTTCCGCCTCCTCCTCCTCATTTCCCCCCTCATCCTCCTCGTCTCCTCGTCATTCTCTGCTCCTCTCTCCTCCCTCCTCCGCCCCCCCCCCCCTCCACCTCCTTCCTGCCGCTCCTCCGCCGCCGCCCCCCTCGCCTCTTCCCCGCCCCCCCAAAACTCTCCCGTCGTGATTGATTCACAATGTGGACCCCCAGAAATGTCGACCCCTTCCAGGAGCCGGTTGTTACCCGAGCAATAGTTGGACGGCATCGGGGCCGGGCAATGGCCACCACCGGGGGGGCGAAGAGCACCAACAAACACCTCCTGCCGCAATCATTTTGCGGTGCGAGGGGGTATGGATCGCACCCGCCCCCCTCCGCCTTCTTCCTGGCTGGCTCCTCCGCCGCATCAGCGCACCCCTCCCCCCCTCCTCTACCCGCGTCCCCCCCCTGGCTCACTCCCCTCCCCCCTCCCCGTGCGCCCCGCTCCGTTCCCCTTGTCAGACCCTTTCCCTGCTACTCCTGCTCCTCCTGCACCTCCCGCTCTGCTGCTGCTGCTGCTGCTGCTGCTGCTGCTGCTGCTGCTGCTGCTGCTAATGCTCCTGCTCATCCTCCTTCCTCGTCAATAATTCCTCTTCCATCTAGAGAACTCCTCCCTGTCGCACTCCAAGGCCGGTCAAAAGGGCGGGCCGGGCGATTGGCTCGAGACTTGTTCACCATTTATGATCCTGAACATAAGAATTTGCAACAGCTTCACGGATGGAGGGCGGGCCGCTTTCAAAATGTGGCTTTCGTTGTCGCGCAGCGCACACTCGTCTTTAAAGTTTGCAAGAGCTTCACGGATGGAGGGCGGGCCGTTTTCAAAATGTGGCTCTCGCCTACGCGCCGCGCACATTCGTCTTCAACATGTGCGAGAACCTCATGGAGGGCGTGCCGTTTTCAAAATGTGGCTCTCGCCCCAGCGTCGCGTAGATTCGTCCTGAACGTTTGCAAGAGCTTCACGGATGGAGGGCGGGTCGTTTTCAAAGTGTGGTTCTCGCTTTAGCGCCCCGCACGTTCGTCTTGAGAATACGCAAAGAGTTTCACGAATGGACGGCGATACCTTTAAAAATGTTGCTCCCGCCTTGGCACCGAACACATTCGTTTTCAGAGTTTGCAGCATCTTCGAGGTTTCTCATTATTCAGGTCACGGAAACGGTGTTTTGGTACGATGTAGGAATGCGGGGCGCAGCAGTCATGTTGATTCACAGTGTTGGAATCCAAGACATGGTGTTCTGACACGATTCAGGATCGTCAAGACGCAACAGAAATCGTGATTCGCAGCGGAAAAAAATCCCAGGAATTATCTTCTGGCACAGTTCCGTATTCTCAAACGGTTGTCTTCCAGCCGGCTACTTCCGTCAGCGAAGATGAGCCCATGTATGGAAGCTGAAGGGAGGGTGTATTGCAATATTGTTGGTGGGTCTTGGGTTACAGCGGTCCTCTTCCTGATGCTCATGATCTTGCTCATCCGGTACCCCCTCCTCTTCCCATGTGCACGGCACCTTCTCTGAGTGGTTCTCTCGGGGGCTCCACCTCCGCTGTGACGCCCGTCGGCGGATGGAGACAGCTCAGCGCGGTGGGAATAGATGGGCAGGGGGGTACAGCGCCCCCCCTCGCCCACTCCCACCCCTCCGCTCCAGCAGAGGAGCCAACAACTGCATGAGAACAATCTCGCAGATGTCCGCGCCGATGTCTTGGATCGGCGCTAGGCCCCTCTCCCTGGCGAACTCCTCGCGCCAGTGGCGGCGCCGGAGGCGCCACAAATGTGGACCCTCCCCCCTCCTTGACCCCTGGCCTCCCCCTCCCCCCCTCCCCTTTCTTCCTGCCCCCCCCACATCCCCCTTCTGTTGACTCCTCCGCCGTCCTCTCCCCCCTCCTCCAACCCCAGGCCTCCCCCTTGCCCCCTTCCTCTCCCCCCCCATCGGCGGCTGCAGCGCAGCGCAGCGCCTCCTGTTGGCGCGGCTCCGTGTCCTCGCCCTTGCCCTGGCGCGGAGGCGCCGCCACCCTCCACCCGCAAGGACGACGAGGGCGAGGGTTAGGTCGGGCCTGTCCCCCTACAAGGGGATTTTAGACGAAAAATTAAAAATACCCCCAAAATGCTCCAAACATAACATACCCAAAAATAGTCCAAAAGTGGTCCTCCGACTATTTTCTTACTATTTCTAAGTATTCCTCCTGTACAGGGAGAGGCCCGACTTACGGCGAGGGCGACGCCGAGGAGGGCGAGGGCGACGACGAGGACGACGACGACGACGACGACGACGAGGAGACGACGATGATGACGACGAGACGACGGCGATGAGGCGACGGCGATGACGATGATGACGACGAGAACGACGACGAGGACGCAAGCGAGACCAGGATGGCGAGGGCGACGCCGACGAGGGCGACGGCGACGAGGGCGAGGCCCCAGGGGGACCGCCCTGCCGGGCGCGCGCCCACGAGGTCGAGGACAACGGCAAGGGCGACGGCAACGAGGGCGACGGCGAGGTCGAGGGCGCACCAAGGGCGGCGGCCCGCGCGCGCGGGGGGCACGCCCCCCCCCCGCCCGCAGTGCTGGGCACGCCGACGAGGGCGAGGACGGCGAGAGCTAAGGCGACGGCGACGACGAGGGCGAGGACGAGGTCGAGGGCGACGACGACGGCGAGGAGAACGCGGGCCAGGGCGAGGGCGGCGGCGTCGTCGTCGTCCTCCGCTTCGCTTCGGGGGGGAGGGCTGTCGCCACGGCTGGGCGCGGCTCGGCAAACAGGGCGAGGGTCAGGGTGGACCCCAGAGCGCACAGAGAGCCACCGGCGCAATTCGTTCTGTTGCCGTACAGCACCGAGAGCTGGGACCGCACTGCGAACAACCTCGAGCACGTTTGTGACCGGTCCTGTCCCTCTCTCCCTTCCCCCCCTTCTGGTCACGCCAGCGCCTCCTGGGAATTGGCCGTTCTTGGGCATTCCCAGACGGCGCCAGCGCGAACCGCGGCGTGACTGCCCCCCTCGCCGCCTCCCCCACCCCCTTGACCACGCCCGTCATCGCCAGGGAATAAACACAGCTCTCCTCAGTCTCTGCTGCGTTGACGAAGCCAGAACATGGACCAATCGGACTGGGACACATCGGGGATCTCTGAGATCGGAGCCAACCTCCCCTCTCTGGGTGCCCGAGGAGACCCCCAGGGACCCCCGAGGATGGGACTGGTGATCGTACACGTCGGTCGGAAGAAAGAGGCAGAATCGTACAGTGGGGGCGCGTGCCAAGAAACTAGTGGCATTTTGCGAGGGTGCTCTGGGTTTCTTGGATTCCGATGGGCCCCCAATAAGATCTTGACGAGTTTCGATCGACAAATTTGGATTTTCACCAAACAAATCGCGGGATTCAGGGTTGGGCTTCTTGCGGAGGTTTCTTGTGGCCGAGCCCCCACTGTAAAGTAAAAGGCGCTGGAAATAGATTGGGCTTCCGCCTGCCTCCTGAAGAGGAGGGGGAAAGGAAAAACCGATCGACTCTGCAAGCAGGAAGGCAGCTGAAGCAGATTGGGAGCTGGGGGTCCACAAATACCTCCTTTGAACGACTGGCGTGCAACAATGCTCTCCTGTTCGACTTGGTACACCTGAGCAAGACCGTCTGTAGTGGAACGAACAATGACCTGGATATAAAAGCTCGGAGGTTCACGCGGATTTCTCGGATCGGCGTTGGACCCCCTTCCCTGGCGCGCGGAGCGCGCCAGGGGCGGCGCCGGAGGCGCCGCCAGGGGGGTCCAGCGCCGATGCAAGAAATCCGCGCGGACCTCCGAGCTATCATCTTCATGTCATTGCTCGTTCCCCTAGTCTTGGCAGACTGGGCCTGCGGCTCGCCCGCGGGTGGATGGCGGCCTGCTCGCTGCCTGGCCGCCGAACGCTCCTCGGCCGCCTGCAGCCGAGACCGAGGGTCAGCTTTCGGCCGCGAGAGCCAGCGCCACCCTGAACGCGCCTTCTGCGAGGACGCCCTCTCCCGCAAGAGCGAGGAGGAGGAGGAGGAGGCGGCGGAGGTGGAGGAGGAGCGGAACCTGGCTTCTGGCAGCATGCCAGGAGACGAGGGGGTCAGGATGAGCTTTGGAAGCGGTCGGGGGGGTCTGCGCTGGACGGGCGCCGAGACCATCGGTCAAGAGGGCGGGACGAGGGCACGTCCGGTCAAGATCGGTCCCTGGCCTCCCAAGGTCGAAATTGACAAGTTGCTCGAGCCGCGTCCAGCCGTGGCGACGAGGGCGCCCCTTCCTCCCCCCTTTCTGCCCGCCGGAACCAGTGCTGGGCCACCTCACCCCTCCAGCCGGCTTCAAGATGAGATGTAGGAGCAGAACACAGAGTCCAAGAGGAGGAACAGGACGACGTCCACGTCCACGTCGACGTCGACGTCGACGACGACGAGTTCGACGACGACGACGACGACGACGACGACGACGACGACGACGATAACACGTTCGACGACGATCACGATCAAAATCCGCCGATTCGGCGTGTGAGTTTCTGAGAGCGTGGGCTTGAGCTCGCTCAAGCTTCGCTCTGCGGGGGGGGGGGGACCTCATTTCCGACCTAATTCAGTGCTTCGGGGGGGGGACCTCATTTCCGACCTAATTCAGTGCTTCGGAGGGGGGGGGGACCTCATGACCGACCTAATTCAGTGCTTCGCCCCCCCCCCCCCCTCCCAGAGTGGAACCCCCCATCGCCTGCAGAACGCCCCCTCCCGCTTCCTGCAGCCCAGCCCCCCCCCCCCCCCCCCCCCCTGCAGAGCGGACCTCGCCCCTGTAGCCCCCCCGCCCCACTGCAGATGGACCCCTGCAGAGCACCCCCCCCCCTGCAGAGCGGACCTCCTCCCTGCAGCCCCCCCCCCCCCTGCAGAGCGGATCCCCCTCTCCTCCCCTGCTCCCCCCCCCTCTGCAGAGCAGACCCGCCCTCCTGCAGCTCCCCCTCCTCCCAGAGCGGACCCCCCTCCCCTGCAGAGCGGACCGCCCCCCCCCCTCCCTGCAGCCGGGCCCCCCCCCGCTGCAGAGCGGACCCCGCTCCGTGCACACCCCCCCTGCAGACCCCCCCCCCCCCCCCCCCGCCCCCCTGCAGAGCGGACCTCGCCCCTGTAGCCCCCCCGCCCCACTGCAGAGCGACCCCCCCCTCCCCCCCCCCCCCTGCAGAGCACCCCCCCCCCTGCAGAGCGGACCTCCTCCCTGCAGCCCCCCCCCCCCTGCAGAGCGGATCCCCCTCTCCTCCCCTGCTCCCCCCCCCTCTGCAGAGCAGACCCGCCCTCCTGCAGCCCCCTCCTCCCAGAGCCCCCTCCCCTGCAGAGCGGACCCCCCTCCCTGCCCCCCCCCGCTGCAGAGCGGACCCCGTTCCGTGCAGCCCCCCCCCTGCAGAGCGGACGCCCCCCCCTCCCCTGCCCCCCCCCCCCCTGCAGAGCAGACTTCCTCTCCTGCAGCCCCCCCCTCCTTCAGAGCGGACCACCCCTCTCCCCTGCAGTCCCTCCCTCTGCCGAGCGGACTCCCCCTGCAGAGCAGACCCCCTCCCCTGCCCTCTCCCCTGCAGCATCATCCTGATCATCATCTTGCGGAGCGCCCCGGATCGGCGGCACTGGCCGGAGGCCACTACAATCACGATCACGACGACGACGACGGCGACGACGAGCGGGGTCTGGGGCCACGGCGGGCGCGCGGCGCCTTGCCCTTGCTCGGTCGTGGCGCCGGAGGCGCCAGGTTGGCGGCCCCGCTGGTGCCACCTCTTGCGCGCGCGGACGGGGGCGGCGTCGCAGCGAGCAGCAGGCGAGGGGGCGAGCAGCGGGAGAGCGAAGAGAGCCAGGGAGGGAGGGGGGAGAGGGAGGGCCCGAGTGCAAGCGGACCCAGGACAGAAGAACATCCTCCAAGCGGGGCGTGGCTTAATTCATGGGAAAGTGGTGCATGGGGGGGGGGTCAGAAACGGTCCCATTTCGTGCCCCTTCCGGGCCCCTCCGGAGCCCAAGGGGGCTCGTTTAGGTACCACTTGGGTACCTTTTCGGACCACCCTCGAAACCCCCCCATTTGTCATTCCCCATTACGCAACGCCCAACCAAGAACGTGAGACCCTCCGCCAGTAAAAACGCACATAACATCTGAGGGCACCCTCCCCTGGATGCACAAGAGCAGCCACCCCGAATCGTCCTGGACCTTGTGCCCCAGCCCGACTGTAAGCAGGATGCTTCAGAGGTGCTGCGGCAACACCATGCCGTCCCCAGGACACCCTCCTCGCGAGTCCCTGCGGGCATCCCACTTTCCTAGCGAGAAGCGGCCCCTCGAAAGACGAACGCGTCCATACGCATGCCATGCCCTGTTCCGAACAGGAGCAATGATCCATCCTTCTCTAGCTCTGAAGAAAATTACTGGGAGGCCGGATCATGCAATTCGAGGAAAGGTCCATGAGAGCCCCAGTTTGAGAAGGAACCGCCTTTCAGAACTGTTGGAAACTGTGATGATTGATGACTAATATACGAGGCGCTGGGCTGAGATCCGCATTTAGAAAATAGCTGGCAATCGATCGGCGTAGCTATCAGGCTTTGACGCGACTTTGGGCGGCGCTGACGCAAAAACTACATGTTGAGAACTGCACGCGTTCAATCCGATGCGATGCTGGAGACTTCACACTTCTGGGTCAGCTCGGCAAGGACGGAAGAAGATAATTGGGGAGCCCAAAACCGTGGAAACGGACCGCGTGGTGACCTTGGAATCCCTAGCGACCTCACCGCGCTGTCCATCACCGCACGGCTTTGGGACCCCAGAGGCCCGGGTCGCCCAAGACGTCCCCGGAGAACGACCCGAGTCCCACAACCGTGCGGTGACGCCAAATCCCCACTGACTCACCGCGCGGTGTGGTCACCACATCGTTTGGGGGACCCCGACAAAACTCTGGAGGTCTCCGCGGAGGCCTCCTGCTGACCCTGAATTACCCGGAAGACTGTGCGAGCCCACACAAACCCAAAAACGTTCGAAAACACCCATCCTCTAGGGGAGGGCGGAGGAGGATTACTGTTTCTTCTATAACAACACAGGGGAACGAAAAGGAGGATGAGGAGTGGGAGGATGAGGCGGAGGAGGAGAAGGAGGAGGAGGAGGAGGAGAAGGAGGAGGGAGTGAGTGAGTGAGGAGGATGAGGAGTGGGAGGATGAGGCGGAGGAGGAGAAGGAGGAGGAGGAGGAGGAGAACGAGGAAGAGGAGGAGGAGGAGGAGTGAGTGAGTGAGTGAATGAGTGAGTGAATGAAAGAACGAACGAACGAATGAATGAATTCTAATGTAACCTAGAGCGTGCGCGAGTGTACCGAACGGACGAAAACGTGCTCCAAATCTGCCAGAGTTCGGCCCAGGCGAAGACATATCTACACGGCCAAACGAACCACCCGACCCAACACCCCGAACCCCTTTTACCTGGCCTGCGGCATCAACGAGGCCAGAGCAGGGCAGGGACAGCGACTCGCTTCCCCACCTGCTCGGGCAGACACGCGGGATGCTTCACACACAGAAAGAATCTCATCGGGACGCGTCGCGCTGGCCTCAAAAAGCCGGTGCGTTTGGCTGGCGCGAAAGGCCACTTCTTACCGAGACGCCGCCGACGGGAACGATCAGAAAGAATGACGAACTACCTCGTGTTTACTCTGAGCGCTACGCGCCCCAGCATGTGGATCGATATACACTACTTGGCGAGGAGGAAGAAACGGAGGAGGAGGAGGTGGTGGAGGAGGAGGAGGGGGAGGAGAGGAGGAGGAGGAAGCGGAACAAAAAAAAGGGGCAATGGCAAAACGAGCGGCGGCTTCAGATCCCGCTCTTTGAAGTACACGCTCAGCTGCATCCAATAGATGCCGAACCGATGGTTGAGAACCTGCGGCCAATTTACAAACTGATCCATTCATCATCATCTGCTGCTGCGCACTTCTCACAGATAGCTCTCGTCGTGGGCACGACGCTCCCCGAGCTCCTCCAAGACTGCTGCGTCCGACGAGCGATGTCCTACGACGGCGCCATGCCGTACTTCATCACTCCACTCTCATTCATCAGCACCGCCTTCGCGTGCATTCACACCGTCTACGCCAGCTTGGCGCAGTCTCACGCGCACGTCTCCTTCGCGCGACAATAAAGCATGTCTCGTTGCAAGGCCTGGTGCAAGGCCTGGGTCCCGTTCTGGTCGCGAATATGCTTGTGATGCTCCGAATGCCTGTCGAAGACCAGTTTCACCTGGAAGCTGAACTGCGCCGCCTGCGCCTCCGCCGAATGCGTGGGCGCCAAAAAGACCGACGCGCGTGGAATTCCCAGCTGCGCCTCTCGATCCTCTTTCGTCACTCCTGACGCCTGCTGAACACGCGAGCGCCCCGCGCCCAGGCCGGGTTGCATCGGGCGTGAGACGGCGGGCAGACGCGCAGACGCGCACCTCCAAGTCCGATGGCGCGCGAGCCAACCGCGCCTGGTACTCTGGTGCCAGACCGAGCTTCGCAGCCAAAATCAGCATGTCCTTCGACGCTTTATGATTGTCCTTGTCGGCCTCCTTCAAAGCCTTGCCGAGAGGCTCGCCCCGCCGCCGACGCTGGGCGGGGGGGGGGGGGGGGCAAAGCTAGCTCGAGCGGCGTGTCCCCTGGGCGCAAATCTGGCAGCCAGCGAAGGCGGCACCTCGAGATCTGAGCGAGCCCCCGACAAGCGGATAGATCGAGGTCCTGGGCATGTGTACGAAAAACGATATGATTGAACCGCGGTGACATTACGGTCTGGCCACATGGCGCACGCGACGTCTGATTCATCTGGCGCATGTCGCGGCGCGATGGCATGACCAGCTAGACGTCCATGATGGGCAAATGCGCGTCGCGCGCGAGATGCCGCGCAGTCGCGGCCACTGAACACCCAGGAGCACCGCAGACGCACGCTGCTCTGAACACAAGGAAAGAACTCAACACGCACACCTCCGCTCAGACGCCTAGCTCGGGATTGGCGCACTCGCGGGGCCTCGCGCCCCCGCCCTCCCCCCTCCGCGCTCCTGACCGTCTGCTAGAATCTCAAACCAACGATGAGCTCGCCCACGCGGGCGCCCGAGAGAATCCTGGAGGGGCAACGTCCGCGCCGTAAGGAACTTGCCCCATAACTCTCAGACATCGATTTCCAGGCAGCGGGGCAGCAAACCCGCATCCGACAAGAGCCTCAGAACAGGCGCCCGCGTACCTTTCCACGAAGAGGGCACCCTCCTCAAATTCAGCCAGGGGGTCCAAATCCTCAATCATCCTCTTCACGAAAAGCGTGAGCGAGCCGCGCCTACGGCAGGTTCGTGTCGTGTCGACCCCGACGTTGGTTTTTGACACCGCAGGGATCGTTCAACCTTGAACGATCGGCCGTTGCCGCAACGTCCGATCGTTCAACATCGATCGATTCTGGGTCGCCGGCGGCGTTCAACCTTGAACGTCCGCGCTGGGGTCGCCGCTGGTCGACACGACGCAGACCTACCGTAGTGTGCTCCAGGGGAACCTGCGGAACGGGCAGCTGAAAGGGCCACGGAAGCGGCCGGGCGCCGCCCGTTTCTCCCGGGGCCCCCGTGACAGCGCCCGGCCCCTGCCGAGGTCACGGAGTCCTGCCAGCGAGACGGGCGCCGGCCGGAGCAGCTGCAGAGCGCGAGAGGACGCGAGGCCCTCCAGTGGTTCTCCTTCGCCGTGGCGTCGGAGAGGGAGGTGGTCTCGGTCGCGGCGCCCTTCGCCAGCTGGCGGCAGTGCGACGATTGGGGTGTTTCGAGCTTGGACTACATGGGCCCAGATCAAGGCCCTTGGTTCTGCATCGCGACGCCAGCTGGCGGAAGCCGACGGAAATAGAACGAGGCGGAAGACGGCGGAAGGCCGTCGGAAGGCTTGCGGGAGAAAGCGGAAGTACATGCCGCCACGTCCGAAGCCCCCTACCCCCGCTGAAGCCGAGCAATGTGGTCTTCTGCCGCGGGCCGGGCGGGGCCCTGCCTAACGCACTCCCCTTTTAGCATGGCTATTTGAACTCAGCCAGGCTAGGCCCACGCCGATTAGCAACCGGGTAAACAAATATCCCGGGTCGTTCACAGATCCCGCCACGCTGGGATCGGCTCGAAGTGAGACGGGGCCCCGAAGCTGCAGAATTCCTGCCATGTCAGGGTCGTCTTGCGGTCAGATTGCGGTCGTGTCCTGGCCATGCTTGGATCGCGCGGCCGTCGCGCGTTCATTCGGGGGCCGCCCTGGGCGCGCGTGGATCCATCTTGTTGCCGCAGGGCCATCTAAGCGCCGCGCGCGGCCCATGTGCTTGGCCATCATCGAGTCGGCCTGAGACGGTCCAGAATCCATGGCGGGATCGCGTTGGGGAGGCGTTATTCCAAAGTTGTCTGGACGTTATCGTCTGTGGCCTCAGGCCCTTCTGGAACAACGTCGCGGCCGCGGGGGAGTTTCGGGGTCGCGCGCGCGAGCGCTGAGCACCCGCGCGCGACGACTCATCTCGCCGACGGGCGCGCGCACATCGATTTCTTGATTCGCGTTCCCAAGGAGACTGTCCGAGCACTCGCGTGCGCGTGGCCGTTCTGGCTCTGGGTTTATTTTGGGCCCCTGACGCGCGTTGGCCGTCGGCCGCGGGATGCGCCCGCCCCCCTGCCGAACTAAGATGCCGTCCCTGTCGCGCGGAAGTTCAGAGTCGACGCAGCCTGTCCGAGCCCTGGCGTGTCCGTCGCCATTTTGGCTCCAGGTTCATTTTCGGCATCTGACGCGCGTTGACCGTTGGCCATGAAACCTACTTGTCCCGCTGCGGAAGTTAAGTGCCATCCCTGTCGCGCGGATGATAAAGATCGACGCATCGGCCAAATTGGACTTCCCGGGGTTTTCATAGCCACGCCCGCTAGCGGAAGCCGACGGACATAAAACGAGGCGGAAGACGGCGGAAGGCCGTCGGAAGGCTTGTGGAAGACAGCGGACGAAAGTGCCGCCGCGTCCGAAGCCCTCCACCCCCCGCTGAAGCCAAGCAATGTGGTCTTCTGCCGCGGGCCGGGCGGGGCCCCGCCGAATTCCCCTCCTTTTTTCAATCTTATTATCTTAGTTCAGCCGGACAACCATAAAATCCTCACCACTACACACGCGGTAAACAAACATCCCGCCACGCCACGCCGGGGTCGGCTGGAAGTGCGGCGGGGCCCCGACGTTGCAGCAGTCTTGCCATGTCAGGGTCGTCTTGAGGTCATCTTGAGATCATATTCTGGTCGTGCATAGATCGCGCGGCTGTGGCGCGTTCATTCGGGGGCCGGCCTGAGCGCGCGCGGGCCCATTACAATCGGGCCATCTCGGCGTCGCTCGTGGCTCATAGGCTCGATCGCCATCGAGTCGTCCTGAGACGGTCCAGAAACGGTGGCGGGATCGTGTTCGGGTGGGCTTTTTCGTCTGGGGCCTCAGGCCTTCCTGGAACCATTTTGCGGCCGAGGGCGCGTTTTGGGATCGCGCGCGCGCCGAGCACGCGCGCGCGACGACTCATCTCGCTAATGGGCGCACGTACATATATTTCACGATTCGCGCCCCCGCGGAAACTTCTGCTGGGGCCAAGTAGTCGACCCCTCCTCATGGGAAGCCCGAACTCTCCAGACATTAAGCAAGGCCTGCACACCTGCACATCATGCGGAAAACGTACAAGCTTAAATCATCGACAGACTCTGCTAACCCAGAACATGCGGAACATGCGCCAGTTATTCTGATAAGTTTGAAATCGACGCTGAAACTCCACGCCAGTGTACATTCGGCAATGAACCATGGGTCCCACATCGCGCGTCTCTCGTAAAACTCGGCATGGCATCCGTTGGTCAGCATAAGCGCGCCTCTCTATGGTCCCACAATATTTGTCAATGGCGCAAGCGGTGGCCTCTGACTTCCTCACGTTCTGAGCGCGACCGATCTCCAGGTATTGTTTTGGCAGGGGCCCAATGCATCGAGAAGTCTTATGCGCGAGCCCGCTTCCGCAAAGTTGGCGCCTCAGGTCATCCGCGACTCTGAAAATCGAGCATTCAAGGATGTTGGCGCGATAGACCGAGGGGATCAGCAATGGAGGCCCCGCAACATCTGCGTGCCAATCATCAACTGAAGCGCCACGCTGCTTGTCAAGAGGGCCGGCGCCCAAATGGCCGCCTCGACGAACCCCCCGCTGCAGATCCAATGCTGCAAAGAACGGTCTGTGAGCGATGATGGCTGCACGGTTGAGAGATATGCAATCGATGGGCGGTCTATACAAAGGCCGGCGAACGTATTGTGCTTATCGAGGCAAGCGGATTGATCGACCGATGCGCCCCAAAAAATACAGAAGCTGCAATGGCACCCTCACAGCGCCATTCAAAAACTCGGTACGCATGAGGGTAAGCAATGTCTGATGGTTGATTATGAAAAAAACTGTGGCCAAACACATTACTGCACGATCCAAATCCATGACCCCATCGCGTGTCTTCTGGGTCCTTCGACATTCCGAAACATGTACATCGATGGCACTACTGAGGAACTGTTCTATTAGCCCAAACTTCCGGATTAAACTCAACTAGGCGATCGTATAAACATGGGAGCTCTTCGGTAGGGGCTCCCAAGCAAACGCCATGTCTACCATGTGTGCCACAAGGACGAAACATATACATCTACCATACCTCAGAAGGAAGACCCCAGTCAGGAGAAACTCCGCGGTATTTTGCTTTGCCCAAAGCGCGAATGTTTCGAAGAAGGTCGCCTTCTGCTTCATCTCGAGCTGCATCATCTGGTGGAAGCGTAGCAGCGTAGCACGCTGACTCTGAATAACAAAGAAGAGGAAGAGGAGGAGGAGGGGAGGAGGAGGAGGAGGAGGAAAAGGAGGAGGAAAAGGCCCCTGGAGATCTCCGAAGATTAAAAGGGAGCTTCAAACGTCGAGCACTGCATTCTTCGTACCCCTAACCTTGAGAGGAGCAGGAGGGGAAAGGAACAGAAGAATAATTACGTGATGGCGGTGAACGCTTCGCGTCCTGGCTGGAAGCGCTTCTCGCGCAGCCCCAAATGGTGGAGCAGGCGATCAGCCGGGCGCAAGGAACGAAGGACGAGGACCCCAAATCCTGAAAACTTTTGACCCGTCTCAGGCCCCCGAGGGATGAAGTGGTCGGAAGTTGGGAGGCGAGGCCGAAGTGAAACGTTCGGTGCCCCAAAAAGGACATCGTTTCGGTCCGTTCCTGCCCTGCGCGCGTGCGGGCGAGGCGAAGCTGCGCGAGTTCCTGCCCCAGTTGGAGCTTGGCCAAGCCAACACGAATCTCGCCCAGTGTGCGGCCGGCGGCTCCCGGTTGCCCCTGGTTGTCCCTCTGGTCGTCCAGCCAGCTGTCCCGACTGCTGTCCAGATGGTTGCCCCGATGGCTGTCCAGACGGTTCTCCCGTTGGCTGCCCCGATGGTTGTCCCGATGGTCGTGCCGATGATTGTGCGGATGTTTGTCCCGATGGGCGCCCCGAGAGGTAGACAGCGAGATCGACAACCGCATGAGCAGGCAGAGGACCCCAGAACGACATACGCACACTTTCTCACAGGTCTGCGCTGATTTCTTGTGTCGGCGCTGGGCCGCCAGGGGGGCCCAGCGCCCATTCAAAAATCCGCGCGGACCTCCGAGAAACTACGCTTGTGCAAAGCATATGCTCCTCGCTGCGGTCGGGAACCTTTGCTTAGCGTGTCGCGGCGGGGCCCTGGCGATACACGACGCCTTGCAAGCGGCTGGCGTGCCGCTTCGCTGTGTGGGGCGGGAGGCTAGAAAAGGCTCGGGACAATGATGCTCGGGACTGGGAAGTGGATAGCGTGTCGCGCCAAAGCGTGGTGAGCCAGAGCCGGCGGAGCGACACGCGAAGCCAAAGTTCCTGACCGTAAGTTTGTGCACATGCGTCGAACGTCCTGAGGCCGAAGCATCGTGCTCTCACTTTTTGTTGCCGCCCTGGCGCTCCAGAGCTAGGCGTGCCTCTCAGCTGACCTTGCCGTCCTGGCGCTCCAGCTCTGCGTGCCTCCTCCCAAGCGGGCGCACCTCGGAAGGTCAGGAGGAACCCGGACACGCTTTCCTCTCCCGCTGCTTCCTGAGACGAAGCCAGGACAGTGGCCACATCAGACCAGGACAAATCTCTGTGCGTGATAACCGCCCCTGACGTAACAAGCATGATTACACATGTTGAGCATACAGCATACATGGTCAAGTCTCTGTCGCTATATGGATAGCTATGAGCCGCGTCTACATGCAAGCATTTGGCAAACACCTTGCCCCTATGTGTGACCGCCACGATCGCCGCGGCGACCTCGAAATCCGATCTGGAGGTTTGGTTTGTATCGGGGACGAATGCCACATTTCGAAAATCGTAGACCTTTCTGATCTGGCGATTCTGGAGGAAGTCTCTGGCGCCGCGCGGCAATTCCAGAACGCTCCCGAGCGCTCTGAAAACATTCCGGAACGCTACGGAAACAATTATCCTTTCACCTGCCCCGCCCGTCGTGTTCCCTTCCTCCCTCGGCTGCAGAAAGACATGGCTCACGGATCCGTGGATCTGGCGCGTGGGCGCCAGATCCACGGATCGGGGATGCGCACTTCCCGGAACACGAGGCCAGCGCCGCCCGATTGGGTGGCGGGAGCGCACCGACCTGCAGCAGAAGCGGGAGGCGGGAGCCGTCGCTGACCCACGCGCCTTGGCTCGATCTTGCGCTCCCTCTCTCTGCTGCGCTCTTCGACGGCGGCCCACGTCCCCCTCGTGCAGCCCCGTCGTTGACCGCATCGCCCTGCCCCACCATCCTGTGGTGTTGGGTCCTCGTTTCGAGAAGCCAGCGCCCCGAGTCACTCACCTCTTCTCCCTGCTCCCCCTCCTGCATCCTCGCATTATCTTCCCTCTCGCCTCGCCTCGCCTCGCCTCGCCTCGCCTCGCCTCGCCTCGCCTCGCCTCGCCTTCCGCCGCGTCCACCGCGAACGACCAGCGGGCCGGAAGGCGGCGCTGCCATTGCGGGCCCAGTGGAAGCGCAAGGAGGGGCAAGGAACGCAAAGGAAGACAACCAAAGACAACGGACCCAGAACCTGCAAGCACGGCCCCGGCTGCGAGGGGCCACGGGGGCGGCGGCCACTCGGGAGAACCCGGCAGCCCGGCAGAGGTGGAGGGCAGAACCCACCAAGAAGCTGCCCCCGGATGGTCCAGGGAACCCGCTGACGACAAAGTGCAGTGTGGAAACACAGACACTTGACAGCGCAGCCAAAAAATGTGCCTGCCCTTTCTTTGCCGTATCTCCCCTCGATCACTTGCAAACCCTGGCACTAATGACCGCCTTCCGGTGTCGATGGGTGATGTTAGGGTGCCCAACTCGCCCGACCATGGCCGTAACCACCGCTGAGCGAGACCGGCGCCCAGGGGACGTACACCCCACCCGACCACGGCCGAAACCACCGCCGAGTGGTGCCCACCCAAACGACGGTGCGCGGGCGCCGCCGTCCTGACTCTCCGTCCTCCCCCAGGGGAAAGGTCCGAGGACCCAACCGCCCCTGAGTGGAAGTTGGACGAGGAGGGTTGTACACTCCCGCCCACGATCGCAGCACAAAGTCCGGAGATGGGTCCAGCCACGCCCGACGCCAAAGACCCAACACCAACACCCCACCAATAGCTCGAGAGGGGGCGCCCCCTGGGGGTGGCACAGGTTAGCCGTATCCCCTCCCGCCGCCGCCCCTCCATTCCCGCACAGGCCGATGAAGCCCAGGCCACGCCGAACCGACCACACACGGGGGGGGGGGTCAGTCACGTCAGGACTGTAAGCCCCACGGGAGGAGAGAAGAGGAAGAGCGGAGGGGAGGAGGGGCAAAGGGAGGAGAGTAGAAGGAGGCAGGAGCGGAGGAAGGACAAGGAGAGAAGCGGAAGGGAGGGGCAAAGTCCAAACACGACACGTAAACACGGCCTACCCCCCACCCCCAGGGAAGCCTGGGATGGGGCCAGGTGGCAAGGAGGAGGCACACGTTGTCCCAGGTGCGGCCGAGTTCAAGCAGAACAAGAGGCCAGTGCACCTGCATATGTTATCTTCTCTCTGCCCTCTGCACGTCAACCACGTCAGCACACCCATCACACGCTCCGTGGCCCCATAGAAACCACCGAAGGCCCCAGATGCCGCGTTCGCATGCGGCCCCCCGCCCACCGCATGTCCATTTCAGAGCACCCTTCACACGTTTCGTGGCCCCATAGGGAGCTCCACCGAAGGCCCCAGAGGCCGCGTTCGTATGCGGCCCCCCGTCCACCGCATGTGAAATTCGGCACATCCCTCACACGCTTCTCGGCGGCGAGCGAGGGGGGGAATTGAGAACGGGCGAGCCTTCTCAGAAGGCTCGAACGTCCCCCGTCCTTCTGAGCAGTTGTCTGAGCCTTCCCCGACGAAAAGCAGAAAACTTCTCAGAAGGCCAGAGGCCTTCTGACTGAGAAGCCCCGCCGCCTTCTGAGAAGGCCTTCTCCTTCGAATTCCCCCCCCTCGCTCGCCGCCGAGTTTCGTGGCCCCATAGGGAGCTCCATCGAAAGCCACAGAGGCTGCGTTCGCATGCGGTACCGCACCAACAGCGTGTAAATGTTGGTACACGCCTCACACGCTTCGTGGCCCCATAGGGAGCTCCACCGAAGACACCAGAGGCAGCGTTCGAATGCGGCTCCCCGTCCATCGCATGTCCACTTCGACACACCTATCACACGTCTCGTGGCCCCATAGGGACCACCGAAGGCCCCAGATGCCACGTTCGCATGCGGGTCCCCGCCCACCGCGTGTCCATTTCGGCACACCCTTCACACGTTTCGTTGCCCCATAGGGATCACCGAAAGCCCCGAAGGCCGCGTTGGCATGGGCCCTCCCGCCCACCGCATGTCCACTTCGGCACACCACTCACACGTGCCGTGACCCCATAGGGTGCTCCACCGAAGGCCCGAGAGGCAGCGTTCGCATGTGGGCGTCACGCCCGTCTTGCGACACCCCTCAAACGTTTCTCGTGGACCTACAGGGAGCTCCATCGAAGGCCCCAAAAGGAACATTCGCATATAAGCGTCACACCTGTTTCGACACACCCCTCGGACGCTTCATGGCCCATAGGGAGCTCCACCGGCGGCCCGAGAGGGAGCGTCGGGATGTGGGCGTCACGCCCGCTTCGGCGCACCACTCACACGTTTCGTGGCCCCTTAGTGAGCTCAACCGAAAGCCCCAGAGGGGGCGTTCGCATATGGGCGTCACGCCCGTTTCTGCACACTCCTCACGCGTTTGGAGCTCCGCCGAAGGCCCCAATGGCACGGTTCGCATACCCCTCGCGCGTTCCGTGGCCTAATGGGGAAATCCACAGAAGACCATACCTATATGACCACCCTTTGGGTGATAAGGAGGTTGGGGGGGAAGAACCAATTGCTGGCAACTGCGATTGGGTGTGATGATGACGATGCTGATGACACATTCGGGACACCACGGCGGGACACCACGGCGGGACACCGCGGGACACCACTGGACAGCGCGGGACACAGCGGGACACCACTGGGGCACCGCGGGACACCACGGGACACCACGGGACACCACGAGACACCATCGGGACACCACGGCGGGACACCGCGGGACACCAACGCGACAACGCGGTACACCACTGCGGGACACCCCCAGCCACCGCGCGCCCACGGGAGGGCCAGACTTCTGTATCCGAATCACCCTAGCGACGGCGGGAATTTTTCCTCTCGCGCGCCCACGCAGCTTCACCCCACCCGCACGCACGACACGACCACGAAACCGAAACCGATTTCCCGGTGGGGGGCTCTCCACTCCACTGCGATCTAACCGCCCAACCTCCGACTCACAGCTGCGGTACTCAAAACTGCAGATGTTTGGGTCCTTCGCCAGGATCATTGTTTTCCCCGCCCCCATACCGCCTCGCTCATCCCCTCCTTGACGATTAAGGACCGAGGTCCTTGAGCTCGTCCTTGGCGTGTGCTGGGGCGCCCACGAGGGGACCTCTGGAAACGTCTCCAGACATCGAGAGACCCTCCCCCCCCTGGAGCCGCGAGAGCGGCTGGCCGGGCGCACGGTGACAAATCGTCCAGCGTACACCCTGGCGGATCCCAGCAGAAAGGCTGGGTGACCGCCCTGGTGCGCCGAAAGGCTTTGCCCCCCAAAACGGCCCCTCCTCCACCCCTTCCGCCTCCTGCCAACGGCTCCCAGAGGAGGAGGAGGAGGAGGAGGAGGAGGAGGAGGAGGAGGAGCAAGGGGAGGACGAGGAGGACAAGAACCAGGAGGAGCAGGAGGACGAGGAACGAGGAGGGGGAGGAGGAGGAGGAGGAGGAGGAGGAGGAGGAGGAGGAGGAGGAGGAGGAGGAGGAGGAGGAGGAGGAGGGTCATCCCCACCCGATCCGAGTGCTCATTCCGTGCCGACTTTTGTTGCAGCTCGGGCGTTGCCAGATGTTCCCCATGGCCCAAGGTGCCCCCAGGATCTCCAGGGAGGCCCCCGCGGCCTCCAGAGCACGCACCTCACGAGCCCAAAGGGCTCCCACATTGCACGGAAAGCTGGGGGCACCTTGGGCCGAGGGTACCTTTAGCAACCCCCGACCTGTACCTCACTGCACCGACCTTGCAGACGTGCTGCATCGGATTTTTGCATGGATTTCTGTCAATGCAAGACCCTGAAACGGCGAATGAATAACGAAGTTAATTTCGCGTGTGTTGTTTTTAAGTCTTCGTCCCTCGCCCGAAATTTATCTCGAAATCAGGAACGAAATTATCCAGGACACTCCGGGCCCATCCGATCGTTTTCCGAACGAAATCCGCTCTGCGATGTTGACGCCATGACCTCTACCAACCCCCGAACAGACCCCAGGGCTGTGGAACGGCCTCCAGAGGCCAGAAGCGTTGAAATAACTGGCCGCCGCGATCACCGCGTATCGCCCAGATCAGAGGGGAGGAGGCACGGGATACGGAGGGTCGGGGGGCGAACCCGATCGGCGACTCAGAGATGGGGCCCTGCGCGCTTCGGCGCCGAAAGTAGGAGGTGGGTCACGCCTCGAAGCTTCCCTCTCTGCAGTTTTCTCGCCCCTGGGTGCCCCACCCCTCAGGGGCCCGCCTCTGAACCGCCGACCCGGCGCGAGGGGCCGGTGGCACCACGCTCACCCAGAGGGCAACCCAGGCGCCCACGATGCTGAGCGTGGCGGTCCTGCGGCGGCCGCCACGACGGCGGCATGGGGGCCGCGGCGGCGGCGGGCGGCGTGCACTGCGCGGCACGGGCTGACGGTGGGCGCGGGGCGTCGTCTCCGAGCTCGGCGTCCGAGGCAGGCGGCATGCTTCGCTCCTCGGGTGCCTGCCCTCAGTCACAGAGGGGCGCACCTCCTCCTCCTCCTCCTCCTCGTCCTCCTCCTCCTCCTCCTCCTCCTCCTCCTCCTCCGCCTCGGCACAAGTCGCTCCTCGGGTGCCTGCCCTCAGTCAGCAGAAGGGCGCACCTCCACCTGGCCGCCCCGGCCACGGCCACAGCCAGGGTGTTGCCGCGAAGCGGCTCGTCCGGATCCAGGGTGCCCGTCTGCAGTCAGCAGATGGGGTGCACATCTGGCTCGATCGGAGGGCACCAGGAGGCAATCCTCGGCCACGGTGCCCCTAAATTCTCGCGCCACTCTCCAGCCCCTGGGGCCCTCTGGGGCTCGCGAGGGTTGGGCAGCTGGGCATCCCCTGAACTCACATGGTGCGAACAAAATACAACATCGCGCAAATCACGCCAGAACCCTAGACCCCACCATTCCGCAGCAGTCTTCGAGCCGGATTCATCTGTGATTGTCTCGAGGCTCGAAACTGAGCGAAAACGCCTGGTGCGAAGTGCGACGCCCAGGTCGGGGTAGCCCGAGACCATCCAGGGCCGTCTCTGGGCTCACCCTCACCGCGATCCCATATCGCAAGCTTAAGCTGGGGATCCTAAGCCCTTGATAGTGGCAGACCGCGCGGTGACCTCGGAATCCAAAACGACCTGACCGCGCTGTCCGTCACCACGCGGCTTTGGGACCCTGGAGGCCCCGGTCGCCCGAGACGTCGTCGGAGGGCGACCCGAGTCCCAACACCGTGCGGTGACCCCGAATCCCCACTGACCTGCCACGCGGTGTGGTCACCACACCGTCTGGGGGCGCCCACAGTTGTTGGCAGTCGTCGTCGTCGTCGTCGTCGTCGTCGTCGTCGTCGTCGTCGTCGTCGTCGTCGTCGTCGTCGCCATCGCCGTCGCCGTCGCCGTCGTCGTCGTCGTCGTCGTCGTCGTCGCCATCGCCGTCGCCGTCGCCGTCGTCGTCATCACCGTCGCCGTCGTCGTCGTCGCCGTCGCCGTCGTCGTCGTCGTCGTCGCCGTCGTCGTCGCCGTCGCCGTCGCCGTCGCCGTCGTCGCCGTCGCCGTCGCCGTCGCCGCCACGCGGTGTGGCCATCACTGTGGTCGCCACACCGCTCGAGGGCCCCCGATCAGTCATAGCATTGAGCCGGGCCTGTCCCCCTACAGGGGGATTTTGGACAAAAATCAAACAAGACTCAAAACATACCCCAAAATGGCAAAAAAAATGCTCAAAAAATAGTCCCCAGACTATTGCTTGAGTATTTTGAATATTCCCCCTGTAGAGGGACGGGCCCGGCTTAATCATAGCGGGGCGCCGCACCGCGGGGAGAGAGGTCCCCGAGGCCCTCGCCGGCAGGGTGCTGCCTGCGGGGCCTCCCGGGCGACGGGCCCGCGTCGCCACGGCTGGGTCGCGCAGCGAGGCTCTGGCCGGGGCGCGCCCCAGCAGCGAGGTCGGGATGCCGGCCTCGGCGGATGCCACGTGGCATCGCGCAAGCAGGAAGGAGCGCCAGCGAGAACGAGATTACTTTTCTGGCGACGGCGAGCCTCGGCCGCGCGTGGGTTCCCAGACATGGACTCGGACTCGAAACCAGCGCCCCTGCTGAGCCCAAAGCGGTCCTTGCTTCAGCGTCCTGACAGCCTGCAGGTCGGGAGGCGCCCGAGACAGGACCTGTCACGGAAGGCCGCCCCGTGTCCCCCGCCGATGTTTTTGACTCTTCCGGCGCGGGGTCCACGGAACTCCCGCCTCTTTCCCCAGGGCCGGCGGTTCGTCCTAGGCTTTCGCTGGCGGGTCCCGTGACCCAGCGAGGGGCCCGAGTTCGAAAGTTGCAGAGACTCTCCCGTGGCGATTCCTGCGAGGACGCGAGCACGTCTGGGGCGGCAAGGTCCTGAGGCTGCGCACGGACACTGACCATTTTCTCAGGGTGGAGGGCTCAGAGCGAAATCCATATGGGCTTTTGCACCTCGAAAATCAGTCCGTATTGTGGCTCACCCTTTGCATATTCATGCCTCGAACATCCATCGAAACGGTATTTCAAATTTCACCCTTTGCCCTCCACCCAAAGAAAATACTCGGAGACAGCCCCCCCCGCAGGCGATCCTGGCTGGCCTCGACAAGTCCAGGGCGGCCTTTCCACCCGACGCCCCCTCCCCAGGCTCCCATCGAGTCACGAACAAAAATACGACGGACAACTTCTCCTACTTCCAGCCTCTCGGGGCCCTTACCGGGCCTCGGGACCGTCAACAAGAACGACTCGGGATGAGAAGCCGGCCCCAGGGAACGGGTCGAGACCTCCGGGGGTCGGCACCATGGAAAGATCATGGCGTCGGGGCCCTGGACTACCATCTGGGGGCCTGCTTCCCGTCGCTCGGACGTCCATTTCCCGTGCATTTGTCGGTTTCGTGAGTGTTTTTTGTTGCTCGATGGTCCAGGATGGTCCTCGATGGTTCTCGCCGGGAAAAAATGCACACGTCCGAGCGATGCCAGGCCTGTTGGGGCCAGCCGGGACTACGGCCCGGCCATCGTGTTGCCGTGCATTTCTGGGCACAGCGATCCTGGGCCACGAATGGGCTCCGCGGCCCAGGTCTGAGGAGCGGCCCGTGAGCCCGAGCCCATCCTCCCGAGCCCGGTAGTCCTCTTTCCAGCGTCTCGGCTGTACCTCCAGGGGCTGTCTGTGCGCAGTCCGCGGGGGCCCTGCCAATCTGAGAGGGAGAGAGAGAGAGAGAGAGAAGCGGTCCTGTTGAAGCAGGAGGGCTGGCACTCCGGGAGCTCCCTGTTGACGTGGAGGTTGAGCTGCGCCCCCAGAGTCTTCTGCAGGTTGTTCCCGTAGATGTCGCTCCAGCTCTTTACCTTGTACTTGATGTCGCGCGAAGTTCTGACGTACAGCAGCTCGCGGCAGGGACCGTTCAGGCTGTGCTCCACGGTGTTGATCATGACCATCACGGCCTGGACGACCCAGCACTCATAGCGCAGGCTGATCGTGAAGTACGAGACCATGGTCACGAGCGGCAGCAGAAGCAAAGCCGAGCCAACACCTCGGCGCTCCACGATGGATCGAGTGCCGACGAGCCCCATCAGGACGGAGCACACATTGCAGGCGAGGGAGACCCTGCCGAGCGCCGAGATCCGCGCGTCCTTGTCGGGAATCTCCTTCGCGATCAGCACGCTGCTCTGGTACTCCATCATGATGCGCGGCACCTGGGGAAACCAACAAATACAGATACCGCTGCTCCCCGGACCTCTCCGTCGCGACCGGGGCCGACCGCAACCACTGGGGGCCTATCGCAACCACTTGGGGCGGATTCCAACCGGTCGCGATCGGCCCGATGTGATTGGGATGTTTTGGGTTCGCTTACCAAATATTATGATAAGAGGGGCTCTCCAAGAGAGCTTCCAGAATCAGTAAGTTGCCTTAGGCCCACCGTTGACATTATGAAAAAGCGGTTACGGTCGGGCCGATCGTAGACCACGAGTAGAAGTAGTAGTAGCAATGATAAGAACAGTGATAATAGTAATCGTAGTACTAGCAGTAGTCGTAGTAGTAGTAGTCGTAGTAATAACAGATATGATGATAATACTAGTTTTACTGTTACTACTTGTACTACTGTACTGCTACAACTTTAACCACTGCTCTACTACTGCTGCCACTACTGTTACTACTGTTACTACTGTTACTACTGTTACTACGACTACTACTACTACTACTACTACTACTACTACTACTACTACTACTACGACTACTACTACGACTACTACTACGACTACTACTACGACTACTACTACGACTACTACTACGACTACTACTACTACTACTACTACTACTACAAGTGTCACTATTCGAACTACTACGAATGGTACTAGTACTGCTACTACTGCAGCCACTACTAACACTGCAATTCACTACTACGACTGAAACTGCCACGACCAGTACGACCACTACGAATAACAGCAGTGATACTACGATCGCTACAAACACCATGAACAAAACTACTACCAGCAGCACAACCACTCTCAATACTACAACCACGGCCACGATCGCTACCAGTACCACTACCACCGCTGCTACCACCACCACCACTACTACCACTACTACTACTACCACTACTAGTACCACTACTACTACTACTACTACTACTACTACTACTACTACTACTACTACTACTACTACTACTACTACTACTACTACTACTACTACTACTACTACTACTACTACTACTACTACTACTACTACTACTACTACTACTACTACTACTCCTATCCTACTATTCCTACTATTAGAATATACTCCTACTCCCCCTCAGGCCGGCAGATAGGGGCCGCAGCCGGGTGGTCCCATCCTAACCTGTAAAAAACAATTCAAAATCAACATTTTTTAAAAAATTTTTCCTCTCGACATGGACGTCCTGTCGCCCACGGCGATAATCCATTGAAAAAAATACAACAAAAAACGCACGCGCGCGTTCATGTCAGAATCCTACCGACCACCGTGTGTTTGCAAGCATTTCAACCTAAAAACATCAAAAACCAAATGTTTTTTTCACAAAAACTGTACAAATTTCCAGCCCGGGCTCTCTTGCTGAAATCATAGGAAAACCATAGGAATCTTAAGAATTCTGTCAAATCCAGCGATTTCACGTCATCGCGCGGTGCACTCGCGATGCTCTGTCATGCACCCAGGCCGCGAATCCTGTGCAAAAAATACCACAAAGAGCACACTCGCGCGTTCATGTCAGAATCCTACCGAACACCGTGTGTTTGCAAGCATTTCAACATAAAAACATCAAAAACCCAATGCTTTTTCACAAAAATGCTTTGGGGTGTCCTGTCAGACCGTCGGGCTTCCTCCGGCCACCTCTGGCTTCCTGCGGTGTACCGGGCCATTCTCGACTCGTCTGGCAATGCGTGCGCGGCATTCAACACGCGCTCGCCAGTTCCCGTCGGCAACCGCCATCGCGGCCGCATCAGCTGTACCAAACCGGCTGGCCGGTGTGACTTCGGCCCCCAGTTGTGCCAGCTTTGCTTCTTATGTTGTGGGAGGGCGGGTGGGACTGGGCATGCCATGCTTGACTCGCTCGAGCTGGCTAGCTTGACTCCTACTCCTACTCCTACTCCTACTCCTACTACTACTACTACTACTACCACTTATACTGCTATTACTACACATACTGATACTACTGCCATTAGTACCACCACTACGACTCGTACTATTCGTTGTAATAACACACCTACTACCACTATTTCAAAACATAACAGCAGCAGTTGTAGTAGTGGTAGTGCTATAAGTAACAGCAGCAGTAGTAGTAGTAGTAGTAGTAGTAGTGGTAGTAGTAGTAGTCGTAGTCGTAGTCGTAGTAGTAGTAGTAGTAGTACTAGTAGTATTAGTAGTAGTCGCCAGATTAGAAGTAGTACTCGTAGTCGTAGTAGTAGTAGTAGTAGTAGTAGTAGTAGTAGTAGTAGTAGTAGTAGTAGTAGTAGTTGTAGTAGGTAGAACTAGTAAGTCGTACTAGTAGTAGTAGTAGTAGTAGAGTAGTAGTAGTAGTAGTAGTAGGTAGTAGTCGTAGGTAATAGTAAGTAAGAGTGTAGTAGTCCAGTAAGTAGTAGTAGTATGAGTAGTAGTAGGTAGTAGTAGTAGTAGTAGTAGTAGTAGTAGTAGTAGTTGATAGAGTAGTGTAGTAGTAGTAAGTGGTAGTAGTAGTATTAGTATGTAAGTAGTAGTAGGAGTAGTAGTATATAGTAGTAGTAGTAGTGTAGTGTGTAGTAGTAGTACCAGTGTAGTAGTAGTAGTAGTAGTAGTATTAGAGTAGTAGCAGTAGTAGTAATAGCAGTAGTAGTAAGTAGTCGTCGTCGTCGTCGTCGTCGTCGTCGTCGTCGTCGTCGTCGTCGTCGTCGTCGTCGTCGTCGTCGTAGTAGTAGTAGTAGTAGTAGTAGTAATAAACATTACCCTGTGACGTACCCGACCCATTTGTATCATGGGGAACGAGGAGTTGGCCGAAACTTGCTTGGACAATCGAATTGCAGGAACCGTAGTTTGATATGTAACCTACTTGGGACACGCGCCGATGGCATGATGCGCAGGAGAACCATACAAGAAAGAGGGGCGACAACTACAGGTTTGAAGAGGACATGGGGAGCCGGGAACGAAAAGCATGAGAAAAACGTGCGGGAAGCCCACTGTGCTGGGCCCCTCAGCAGCCCTCGAAAGTGGCGACAGTTTCACAGATGGCAGCCCCCCAGGGATGGCGAGGTCTAATTTGACTCCGCGGTGAATACCCACTGTGCTGGCCCCCCCAGCAGGCCTCGAAAGTGGCGACAGTTTCGCAGATCGCAGACCCCCAGGGATGGCGAGGTCTAATTTGAATGTGCGGTGAGTACCCACTGCGCTGGGCCCCCCAGCAGGCCTCGAAAGTGGCGACCATTTCACAAATCGCAGCCTCCCAAGGATGGCGAGGTCAAATTTGACTCCGCGGTGAGTGCCCACTGTGCTGGGCCCCCCAGCAGGCCTCGAAAGTGGCGACCGTTTCACAGATCGCCGCCCCCCAAGGATGGCGAAGTGAAATTTGAGTCCGCGGTGAGTACCCACTGCGCTGGGCCCCCCAGCAGGCTTCGAAAGTGGCGACAGTTTTACAGATCGCAGCCCCGCAGGGATGGCGAGGTCAAATTTGAATCCGCGGTGAGTACCCACTGTGCTGGGCCCCCCAGCAGGCCTCGAAAGTGGCGACAGTTTCACAGACCGCAGCCCCCCAGGGATGGCGAGGTCTAGTTTGAATCCGCGGTGAATACCCAGTGTGCTGGGCCCCCCAGCAGGCCTCGAAAGTGGCGACAGTTTCACAGATCGCAGCCCCCCATGGATGGCGAAGTCTAATTTGAGTCCGCGGTGAGTGCCCAGTGTGCTGGGCCCCCCAGCAGGCCTCGAAAGTGGCGGCAGTTTCACAGATCGCAGCCCCCCAGGGATGGCGAGATCTAATTTGAATCCGCGGTGGTTACCCACTGTGCCGGGCCCCCCAGCAGGCCTCGAAAGTGGCGGCAGTTTCACAGATCGCAGCCCCCCAGGGATGGCGAGGTCTAGTTTGAGTCCGCGGTGAATACCCATTGCGCTGGGCCCCCCAGCAGGCCTCGAAAGTGGCGACAGTTTCACAGATCGCAGCCCCCCAGGGATGGCGAGGTCTAATTTGAGTCCGCGGTGAGTACCCACTGTGCTGGGCCCCCCCAGCAGCCCTCGAAAGTGGCGACAGTTTCACAGATCGCAGCCCCCCAGGGGGGGGGGAAGGAGACGCGCGAGCAGTGCTCTATTCAAAACGAGAACCCAACGCAGGAGGGTTGGGAATACTAATGCTACTACGAATGCTGATATTACCAGCGAAATTACTACGATTACGACGGCTACGATTATTACGACTACTACGACTACGAGTACTACTACTACTACTACTACTACTACTACTACTACTACTACTACTACTACGACTACTCCTACGCCGACTACTACGACTACAACTACTAACCCTAAACCTACGACTACGACCCCGACTACTAATACCACCACAGCGACGACGACGACTACTACTATTACCACTACAACAACAACTACTACTACTAATGCTACTACTACTAATACGACAACTGCTACTACTACTACCACTACTACTACTACGACGACTACTGCTACTACTACTACTACTACTACTACCACTACTACTACTACTACTACTACTACTGCGACCACCACTATATAACTATAGACTACTACTACGACCACGACTAATACCACGACGACTACTACTACTATGGTTACTTTCGCTACTTCTACTGTCTCTACCACTATTGCTTTTACGATTACCACTACTACTACCAGAAATCAATGTTACTACTACAACGACTTCGCCTACTACGACTGCTGCTGTTACTACTACTACTTCTCGCACCACTGCGGGGACTACCACTACTTTTACTATGGCTACTACTAGCATTACTGCCGCTAATACTGCTACTACAGCTTCTAGCACTACTACCACGACTACTACTACTACTGCGACTACTACTACGACTACGACTACGACGATTACTACTACTACTACTACTACTACTACTACTACTACTACTCGTTCTACTGCTACTGCTACTCCTCCTGCTACTACTACTACTACTACTACTACTACGTCTGCTAGTTCTACTGCTGCCACGACTACCACTACCACGAGTAGTACTACTACTGCTACTACTACGACTACTACTACGACTCATACTGCTACTTGCTCCTATTACTACTACTACTACTACTGCTACTACTACTACCACCACTACTACTACTACTACTACTACTACTACTACTACTGCTACTACTACTACTACTAGTACCACTACCACTACTACTACTACTACTACTACTACTACTACTACTACTACAACTACAACTACTACTACTACTACGACTACGACTGAGACTACGACCGCTACTATAACTACGACGACGGCGACTACGAGTACTACTACTACTACCGCTACTACTACTACTACTACTACTACGACTACTGCTACTACTATTACTACTACTACTACTACTACTACTACTACTACTACTACTACTACTACGTCTACGACTACTACTACGACTTCTCTTACGACTCTTGCTACTACTACTACTCCTACTACTACTACTACTACTACTACTACTACTACTACTACTACTACTACTACTACTTACTACTACTGCTACTGCTACTACTACTACTACTACTACTACGACTACTACGACTACTACGACTACTACGACTACTACGACCTACTACGACTACTACGACTACTACGACTACGACTACTCCTACCGACAGAACACAAGCTTCCCACCAATAACACAACTTAGTATTAGTATGAGGGTAGTAGTAGTAGTACTACTACGGCTTACTACGACTACGCTACTATTGCGATGAATACTACTACTACTACTACTACTACTACTACTAACGACTGCTACTGCTTACTACTACTACTCTGTGCTACTACTACTACGACTACTAACTACCACTACTACTAACTACTACTAACTACTACTACTACTACGACTACTACTGCTACTACTACTACTACTAACTACTTAAACTGTCTACTACTACTACTACTACTACTACTAAGTCCTTACGACTAGAACTACGACTACGACTACGAAACTAAACGACTACGAACTACACTACGACTACGATACCGACTCCGGGCGAGACGAACGACTACTACTACTACTACTACTGCTACTACACTACTACTAGTACCACTACTACTACTACTACTACTACTACTACTACTACTACTACTACTACTACTACTACTACTACTATTACTACGACTACGACTACGACTACTGCTACTACTACTACTACTACTACTGCTACTGCTACTACTACTACTACTACAACTACTACTACTACTACTACTACTACGTCTGCTAGTTCTACTGCTGTTATTACTACCACGACTACCTCTACCACGAGTAGTACTACTACTGCTACTACTACGACTACTACTACGACTCATACTGCTACTTGCTCCTATTACTACTACTATTACTGCTACTACTACTGCCACCACTACTACTACTACTACTACTACTACTACTACTACTACTGCTACTACTACTACTACTAGTACCACTACCACTACTACTACTACTACTACTACTACTACTTACTAAAAACTACTACTACTAACTACATACTACTACTAAACTAACACTACTACTACTACTACTACTACTACTACTACGACTTACACTGGAGACTAAACGACCGCTTTACTATAAACTACTACGACGCGACTACGCAAGTACTGCTCTACTACGCGCTACTACTACTACTACTACTACAACTGCTACTACTCTACTACACTACTACTACTACTACTACTACTACTACTACGACTACGACTACGACTACCACTACCACTACCACTACCACTACCACTACCACTACCACTATCACTACCACTACTACTACTACTACTACTACTACTACTACTACTACTACGCTACTACTACTACTACTACTACTACTACTACTACTACTACTACTACTACTACTACGACTACTACTACTACTACGACTACTACGACTACTACGATTACTACTACTACTACTACAGAACACAAGCTTCAACAACAATAACAACAACTAGTATTAGTATGAGTAGTAGTAGTAGTAGTACTACTACTGCTACTACGACTACTGCTACTATTACGATGACTACTACTACTACTACTACTACTACTACTACTACGACTGCTACTGCTACTACTACTACTGATGCTACTACTACTACTACTACCACTACTACTACTACTACTACTACTACTACTACTACTACTACTACTACTACTACTACTACTACTGCTACACTAACTACTACTACTACTACTGCTACTACTATCCTATACTACTACTTCTACGACTACAATACGACTACGACTAACGCTACGACTACGACTAACGACTACTAACTACGACGACGACTACGACGACGAACTACTACTAGTACCACTACTACTACTACTACTACACTACTACTACTACTACTACTACTACTACTACTACTACTACTACTACTACTACTACTACTACTACTACTACTACTACTACTACTACTACTACTACTACTACTACTACTACTACTACTACTACTACTACTACTACTACTACTACTACTACTACTACTACTACTACTACTACTACTACTACTACTACTACTACTACTACTACTACTACTACTACTACTACTACTACTACTACTACTACTACTACTACTACTACTACTACTACTACTACTACTACTACTACTACGACTACCACCACGACTACCACAACTACCACGAATACGCCGATTTCCCCCCCCTCGCCCCCCAGGCACGCGCACCCTTTCTCTGGGCGCCTCTCCGGGGCGACCGTGGCCCCGACTGTATGCAATACTGTTCATTTGTTTGACGGGCCCCAGCCTCTGCATAACCAGAATGTCTGGGCTCTCTTGAGCGCACCTGGGCGCACCTTGGGGTGCGTCGCGTGGCCTTGCCCAAGGCCCATGAAGCGCTCTCGGGGCCCCAAGCTGCCGGCATGCCTTGGGCGAGAGGCCGATCGAGAGCGAAAGTGAAGCGCTTCAGAGGCGCTTGTGAAGCGCTTCAGAGGCGCTGGTGATGCGCTTCGGAGGCGCTGGTGAAGCGCTTCAGAGGCTCTGCAGAGGTCGTAATCCGATTGTAATCCAATGTTCGTCTTGTAGAATTAATGCAGGACCCCTTCACCAGTTTGGCCCCTCTTTGGTGGTTGGAGCCCACGCCAACTGGTTAGGATCGGCCCGAAGTGGTTGGGATCGGCCTTATTCCCCTTTCCCCGGGTGCCTTCTGACCAGAACTTCGAGGAGAATCCAGCCGTGGTGACGAGTGCCTCTCAGGAGGCCCAAAGAGGCTAAGACGAGGGAATGGAAGGGTCGCTGCATCGGTACCTTTACCTCCTCGGAGCACCAGGTGAGCCGAGGATACCCACACCACCATAGCGACGTAGGGCTTCGAGAAGATCAGCGGCAGCCCCTCGACAGCCCTGTAGACCTGCAGCCGAGCGAGCTCCGCCAGCCCAGCGCGGGCAACTCCACTGTCGGCGGCTGGGCCGGCCGGCTGGGCTGGACCGGGCTGGCTGGGGCGTATGTCTAGAGGAAGAAAACGGCAGGAACACAAACTGTCGCAAGTCCCTGCGGCTTGGTTCACCAGGGGCAGCGCCGAAGGCGGCGCAGGAAGTTCCAGCGCAGACCCAAGAATTGGAGGCTTCGAAATTGGCACCAACACCAAAACAGGGGGGTGCGCCCACTGGGGGAGGGTGATCATAGATTTCGGTGTTGGTGTCAATATTTCGGCCGCCTAGGAAGCCAGAATATTACCACCATCGCCGATATCGGGATCATCTCCCCTCGGTGGAGGCACACCGCCGAATTTGGTGTTGGTGCCAACCTCTGGCCTGCCAAAGAAGTCCGCGCGGAGCTCCGACAGTTTATGTTTACAATCCTTTCTTCTTCGACTTTCAGGGCCTCCTAAACGGGGTGCTTGATGAACCAGGGCGGTGGCGCGCCCGAGAGAACTGCAGTCTTGGGTCGGAGCATTCTCCACCCCACGCTCTCTCTCCGGGTGAGAGTTTTTGAGAAGTTCTGCTCAGCAGTGCGTCCTGGCTTGGGTCGAACAAAACAGAAACACAATCTTCCACAAGTCCGCGCGAACTTCTTGGATCTGCCCCCCGCCCTGGCGCGCGGAGCAGGGGCGGCGGCGCCGGACGCACGCCAGGGACGCCAGCACCGATCCAAGAAATCCAGCGCGGACCTCACAAAATGGAAGCTTATGACTTATGCCTTGTGCCGTTCATGACTGCCCCAGCACGCAACACGCAACCCGTAGCGTGTTGACACGGAGCTCCACACATGGACTGAGAACGCACGTTTGGCGCGATGCATTCGTCCAAACGTGGGCCAATGAACTGAGCCGGCGCGCGGCGTGTGAATACGGCGTTTTGAATACGGCACGTGCTGCGTTTCAAAACGGGCGTAGCAGGGCAGCGAAGGCGCCGTGGTCCATCCTTCGATGAAAGGGGGCCCTGAACATGGGCTGGCCGGGCTGCTCCAGCGTGTCTGCCGAGGGCTCCTTTCTGGACGCCCGAAACGGGTACGAACAAAAAGTACACGTCGTTCACTTCTAATCGCGCTCATTTCTAATTGTGCTCGTTTCAAATTGTTCCTGGCCCCGTAGTGGCCAGGAAGAGGCCCCGAATAGAATTAGAAAGAAAGGATCTTGGCCCCCAACAACAATCAAAGAACTTTCGAATACTTGGAAATGAACATTGTGCACACGCGGCCCAACAGCGGATGTTGTCCAGAACTGACAGCGGCCGCTGCTGGGCAGACGGCCTTCTCTGTCTCAAACGGACAACGTCCGCGGCCACGCCGACAGCGGACCCTCTTCAGAATGGACAGGAACTGCTGTCGGTATTCGTGCCCTTCGGTTGTAACTCGTGGAAGCCTTCCATACCATCTTGCTGGCTCTTGCGAATCGGCACTGGCCGACGCGAATCGACGCCGATTGACGCCACATCGACGCTAATGCACTGTGAAGACGGCACTGAGGGGCAACGATGATTCGCTGCCGAACGTACCCACAAGACGAAGTTAGGACGAGGACACATCCAGGCGAGGATCGCTCACGAATCTCTGAGATCTGGCGGCTCTGGAGGACGCCTCGGGCGCCGCGGCATCCTCAGAGCGCCCTGGAACGCCCTGGGGGGAGCGCCCCCGGGACGCCCTGGCACCGACCGACCCGCGGCCCCCGCCCCGCCCGAACCCGCTTCGACCGTGCCGAGCTCCCGCACGCGCTCCCCCGCGACGGCCGGGAGGGCGCTGGCCGCGGCGGCGCGCGTGCAGCCCCCCCAGGCCAGGGCGGCGGCCGCCAGCAGCGCCGCGGCCTGGCCCAGCAGCAGGCCCGGGGCGCCGCCGAGCCCGGCGGCGCCGGTGGCGCACGCGGAGCCCGCGAGGCCGCCGAGCTGAGTGGGCGTCGCCGAAATGGGGGGGCGACAGTGACAGGGCCCTGGGACACACCAGCGAATAGACACAGATCACAGGATTCCCCACATTTCCCCATGTCTTTTGGGTTTTTGTCTCCCCCCCCCCCTTCCCATATGTCTTGTGGGCCCCGAGGGGCCCGCTCCTGCAGCCCTCGCTGCCCCCCCCCAAGTATCGCCCCCCCATTACGCGACTCCCAGGCTGAGCCACCAGCGAGACCACCGGGTACGCCTGTCCCAGACCCCCTCGGGTGATGCGAAAATCGCGACGTTGTTGTTGTTGAACATTATTACTTCTAAAGAATAATTATTGTTGGGACCCCTGGTACACGACCCCCCTCCAAAACCTAGGCCGCAGCTACATTTTCATCATTTTTTAGCGAAAGCTTCAGAAAAGTGGATTAGTACCGGATCCGGTTGTTTTGTTCCCCCCCGTTTTCCCTTGCAAAAAACACTATAAAATGAAATTTCTTGTTCAAATGTAATCCAATTTCAAGAATCCCTTGCAAAAAATAAGCTAAAGTGGACATTCGCGCGTGCAAGACGAAATCCTTCCAAAACCTTAGGTTTCGGAACGATTTCAACATAAAAACATCAAAAACCCAATGGTTTTTTAAATAAAAAATTGTCAAAATCTCATCCCGCGCGCTCTTGCGGATTCGTAGGAAAACCATCACTTTTTAAACAATTTTGTCAAACGGGCTTTTGCGAGCAACTTTTTCAAACTTCTGCGACAACGGTTGCGCACCTGCCAGGGCCATCATCCCTGTCAAATAATACCATGCGGGACACATTCGTTTTTTCTTCGCGCGCGCACGCCGAAATCTCCAAAAACCATTGGGTTTTTAAGAATTTTACCACCGCGCATCATAAAATCACACGAATCGCACCGTAGGTCCTCGAAAAACACCTGCACGACTTTTCAAAATTTCCACCCGCGCGCGCTGTCCGAATCCTCAAAAAACCAAAAAAATGGTTTTCCAACATTTATGTTACATGAGCTCGCGCGAGCTACTTTCGCACGCTCTTGCAACGGGGTTCGCGCGCCTGCCAGGGGCCAGAATCCCTTGCGGTTGCGCCATAGGTTGCGCCCTCGGCCGCCGAGAATAAAACGCCCTCCTATTGGTTGCGCCATAGGTTGCGCCCTCGGCCGCCGAGAATAAAACGCTCCCTACTGGTTGCGCCATACGTTGCCCCAGGAGGCCTTCAAGAGGCCTCAAGAGCCCGCCGTGAGGACCCAATAAGCTCCCAAGAGGCCCCAAGATGCTTCCAAGAAGCCCCCCAAAGCTTAAGAGGACCCCAAGCGGGGTCCTCTTAAGCTTTCTCTGTCTCTGTCTCTCTGTCTTGCTCTCTCTCTCTCTCTGTCTTGCTCTCTCTATGTCATGCGCAACGAATGCACGATGCGGGGCACATGCGGGGCCCAAACAAGTGATCAACCTCTGCGGGTGTGTACTCCACGCCAGTGTAGTATCCACGATCGTCCGCGCGCCACGAAGTGAAGTGTCCTGACGTCATAGGGCGGGAAGCTGGGTGTGGGTGGTTCCCTAGAGTCGTGTGGATGTTTGGTAGAGCTTGCATTGCCCCCCCACGAAGTGGGGGTATTGGCTGGCGTCGCATGAAAACCCTGGCACTGGGGAGAACACTGAGCGTTCGGGTAAAATGATTGTTGTTGTTGTTGTTGTTGTTGTTGTTGTTGTTGTTGTTGTTGTTTCTTCCTTTTTAAGACTCTCCTGGCCCCTGCCGGGCCTCGGGAGCGTGAACAAAAGACTCGGGGTGAGACACCGACCCCGGGGAACGGGGCGAGACCTTTTGAGGGCCGACGTTCTGGAAAAAAAAAAAAAAAAACATCACGTCGGGGGCCTGGGCTCGGGGAGCAAGCAATGACCTGAGCTCCACGCGGACTTCTCGGATCGGCGCCTGGGCCGCCCTGGCGGCGCCTCCGGCGCCGCCCCCGGCGCGCTCCGCGCGCCAAGGAAGAGTGTGCAGCGCAGATCCGACAAATCCGTGCGGACCTCTGAGAACCCATGCTCTTGTCACTGTCTTCGGCGCCGATCCAAGGGGAAACAGGAGGCGGCGTCGGCGTGCCTTCTCACAAAGACTCGGAAGGTCTCCGGCCTTCTGAGAAGCTTTCTGAGCCTTCTCGGATCCAAAGGCAGAGAGGGCGTCTCGTTTTTTTAACTCGGCAAACGCACTCCTCGGTAGCTCAGCTGGTTGCCAAGATCCGCTTCCCCCCATGGGGGCCGTACCCGTCCACAACAAGGAACGATCGTTCTCGATTGGCCGGCCGGGATCACGCCACCGCATTCTCGGCGAGGGAGGGCTTCTCGGAAGCTCCGCCACCTTCCAGAGAGACCCGCTGCTTCTCACTTCCCCCCCCGGCTCGCCACCGAAGACCTCCCGGGCACGCCTTCTTGGCGAACTCCGGAGGCGACACGTCGTGGATGACGGACCACAGCATCGAGGGCAGCAGGGCGGCCTTGGTCTCCGTCAGGAGGAAGAGCGCCCAGGCCAGCGATGGCCCGACGCCTTCTGCCTCGAGCAGGAAGCCGCCTGCGATGACCGCGTACCCAACAGAGTACACGCCGCAAATGATAAGAACCAGCCGCTTCACGTCACGTACCGTGCTGACCTGCTGGGCACGCTCTCCACCACCACAACTGCCATACGTGGGAGGGGGAGGAGGTCCTCCTCCTCCCCCTCCTCCTACTCCGTCCTCCTCCTCCTCCACCTCCTCCTCCTCCTCCTCTCCGTCCTCCTCCTCCTCCGCGTCCTCCTCATCCTTCACCCCTCTAACTTATGGTGGTGGTAGATGTGGAAAACAGGCCCATCATGACCAGGACGTTGTACAAGAAGACGAGGGGGAAAAGGGCCACGGGCACCAACGACTTTGCGGTCGGCTCGCGAGAGGCACCGCACTGCTCGAAGAAAACGGACACCTTGACGGCGTTGATCATCCACTGCGACCCGACGGCGAGCCCGAGCGCCACCGCGAAGTGCAGGTACGCCGCCTGCCACGTCGGCGGCAACCCAGACAGGAGCCTGGGGGAAGTCAAGTGGCACCGATACCGTTACTCCCCGGACCTCTCTGGAAGGTACGATCTGACAGACTCTCGAGGCGAATCCATCGGTAACGACGAGGGCCTCCTCGGAGACCACCCCCCCCAGAACAGGAAAACGAGGCAAGGGCATACAGTGGTGTCGGCACCCTATCCCCTCCCCTGAGAGCCTGCGCCCAGCCCACTCCAGGGCGCCCATCCGCCAGGGCAACACCGCGCACGCCGCCCCGGGGCGCTGGGCCAGGGGGCCACGTGCGCGAACCCTACCCCTGCCGCCCACGATGTCCGAGGGGGAGAGGGGGGGGCTCACTTCGCTCGGGAGCTCCCGAGCGAAGTGAGCCCCCCCCCTCCGCCTCAGAAATCGTGGGCGGCCGGGGTGGGGCTCGCGCACGTGGCCCCCGATGGGCACAACCGCTGCGCGGCGCGGCGGCGCGGCGCCGCTGCCGCGCGGCCCCGGGCCGCGCGGCCCCGGCCGCAGCCGCGCGGCCCGGGGCGCCGCGCCGTGGCCGCGCGGCAGCGGCGCCGCCGCGGCCCGCGCGGCCCTCGGGCCCATCGCGAGGCCTGCAGGGCGGCCGATCCCAGCCAGCCCCCGAGGGCCCGAGCCCGAGGCGGCTCGAGGCAAGGCGGCTGGTGGGCGGCCACGTCTCCTCCCCTTCCGCTCGGCAGTAGAACTACCTCCAGTCCTCTGGGAGGGGACTTGGGGGGACCAGAGGCGTTGGGGATGAGGGGTCCTTGTTGCAGATGTTTCGGACGAGGCCATCCACTTGTTGGGGATGACCGCAAAAACGGAGGACCTGACTTGGGCCACGAGTGTAGTGTTACTACGGTCAAGGGCTGCATTATGCTTAACGACACTTCTCGCCGTGGCCATTGTGGGTGTAGCTTGGATTCCTGGGAGCCCAAGGGTTCTGTGAATTGGCCGCAGGCGCATCGGCTTGCGAGCGCTGGGGAGGACAAATCGCACGCAGACTAGACGCAGGGAGACCATCACCGGCGGCACAGCCAGGGGGGAAGTGAACCGGCCTTCTCACTGCGGCGGGGCTTCTCGGCTGTCCTCCAGCCTTCTGGGAATCCGTCTCTGTCTTCGGACAGGCTCAGAAATCCTTCCAGAAGGTCGGAGCCCTCTTGACCCTTCTGAGAGCGCCCGCCCCCTCTGCCTTCCCCCCAGGGGCTCGTCGCCGACATCACCCTGCCTCTCCCCTGGGCCTCCCCCGCCCGCCCGCTGGGCTCTGCGGGGACGGGGCGCCTGCAAGCCCGACGTGGCCTCACCGGAGCGGTGGCCCCTCGCGCTGCGGGGCCGAAGGTCGCACCTCGCACCTCGCACCTGGCCCAGAGGCCCTGGGGTACCATCTGTCCGCAGTCGGGGACTTTCGCTCAGCGTGTCGCGGCGGCGGCCCTGGCGAAAGGCTGTGCCCTGCAAGCCGATAGCGTGCCGCTCCGGATCGGAGGCTCGGCGCAAGGCTCGGGACGCCGACGCGAGAAAACGGGGACGTGATCCGCGTGCCGCGCCGAAGCGTGGAGGGCCAGAGCCGGCGGAGCGACACGCTGAGCAAACGCTCCTGACCGCACAATCAGCAGCCCTACACTCGAGGGGCTTGTTGCCTTCGGCTCCGCCTGGGGAGGAGGAGGAGGAGGAGGAGGAGGAGGAGGAGGAGGAGGAGGAGGAGGGAGAAGATGAGGGGGAAGATGAGGAGGGAGGCTAGGAGGAGGAGGAGGAGGAGGAGAAGGAGGAGGAGGAGGAGGAGGAGAAAGGGAGGAGGAGGAGGAGGAGGAGGAGGAGGAAAGGGAGACGCAAAATAAACACCTTCACAATCAGCATCCCTAGGAGCGAGCCCCTCGAGTAAGCGCTTCTGGCTGATGTGGTAAATAACGCGCCCCGGGCTGTCCAGCAAACGCCGACTTCTGTGGTCGACGTAGCTTCTTATCTGAGGGGAGACGGCTCAGTGGGGAAGAAACACCGACCTGGAATTGGCGATGCATGGCCGATAGATCGGCGATATGCCCTCGATAGCGAATCCTTACGCTCCTGGGCGGCGTGGGCTATCGGGCCCCTATTGGCGATCAGTGGGCGACTGGGGGTCGATGCCCCCCCCACCGGAGTATATCCCCCCTAACACAGCGCCAGATCCTCCCTGTGCAAACTCCCCCCGCCAGTCCAGTCGGGGGAGTCCAAGTGAGAGGCGTCCAAGAGGGCGGAGGGCGGGTCGCAAATCATGGCCGGAGGCACGTGCGCGGACGAGGGGCAACCACCGGACGCAATGACGGAAGAAGAGGGGCCATGACATCAGGGGACATCCCATGGCCCAGCCATGGCATCCGTCCACACACACACACACACCATAATCATCGTCCCCCTGTGAGGCGTCCCCCCCCACAGACCGCCGGTCCGCGGCCTGGTCCTGACCCCGACCCGGCTGGCCCGATCGGCCCCAGGATCTGCGGGGCATCCCTGCCGCTCGAGGGCGCTACCCGCGACAAGACGAAGCCACAGGACAGGGCAGAATCGGACTGGGATACGGTCGGGGACTTTGAGATAGCTTGTCGCCACGGCGGCCCCGGCAACACGTCATGCCTTGCGAGCGCATAGCGTATCTCTCCGCTCCGCGGGCCAGGAGGCTCGGAAAGGCGTGCCGCGCCGAGGCGCGGTGAGCGCGCAGAACTGGCGGAGCGACACGCTAAACTAACATTTCTGATCGTAAATCGGGGATCTCTGAGATCCGGCAGTTCTGGAGGATGTATCGGGCGCCGTGGCCTTCTCAGAGCGCTCCAGAACGCTCTGGGACAATGTATCCCCGTCCCCTAGCCCCGTCCCAGCCACCGCCCCGAGCCGGAGAGCGATCGGCACTAGCCGGCCAGATCGGCCCCCGACCCAACCCTGAACTCCAGATCGGCTGCCGCATGAGGCCCCCTCGGCCCGATCTGTGCCCAGACACGCGACGTCTGATGACGATGACAATGACGACGATAACGATGGCGATGCCAATTTCTGGTGCTGTGTTGCTGCGCGTGTCCCTATGCCGCTATGCCCCTGTACCCCATATGCCCCTATGCCTCTATGAGGCTGCCAAAAGGCTTTTCTGAAGACGTGGAACAGCAACAACACAGGCAATTCTGTCCGCATCGTCGGCTCGAGAGAGCTTTGCAAGCGAGTCCGGAGCCAAGTTCGCAGACCCCTGGCCCGGCCGACCGCCTTTCTGTCAGGCTGCGCCGTGACACGCGCAGCAGCGCAGCACCAGAAATGGTAATCTTCTGATAGTTACTTTTACACTGGAGTCGTGTCGGCATGGCTTTCAACGAGGGTAGAGAGCAGGAGTATCGGCGAGGAGCGCGTCCCCTTCACCCTGGTGCTCGGCCCCCACCAGAGCCAGAGGGAGTTCGGGAACAGACACTCACCTTGTCGGGGACAACCGAATCAGTTGTTTGTTGCAAGCGCAGCCGGCGGCAGCAACGGTAGGGGACACTGATCACAAGGATAATCAAAAAGTCATGGAGCTCATCGAGGAAGAGCTCGATGGGCCATCCAGCGAGAGAAAGACCCTGATTAAACGTGCCAGTATGAACCTTTTGTTAAACATTGAATCGTTGCAGAATGCTTCCGAAAGCGTCGATGCATTTCGTGAACAGCGCCGTCGTCTCCAGGAAGGGGAGATTCCAACTGGAGTGCGGGCATTCAATGTATCTTACGAGTCATGTTTTAGATTAGTGCGAAGAAGGTACTTCTCTCCTTGTGGACCTCGAGGGTCGCAGCATCCGAGCTACAAAGCGGGAACTATATAATTATTCAGTACCTGACAATGCAAAAGGCTTTGGATCTGAATATGCTGGAAGCCCAGAGACGAGATTTCATGAACCATGTCAAACGGGACACTTTTATCGAAAAATGCACTGCCATCGAAACGTCTCGTCAGTCTCCGTTTCAGCTTTTAGGTCTGGAAGAGGATCCAGACGTTGAGGTCTCGGTGGAGCGCATTGTTCCACGCCTCTCGGTGATCTACCGGCGCATCGTGGACCGGGCTGCCGAGAAGAAGCAAAAGCGCTTGGACCAGGGAACACGGAAGCAACACAAAAGGCAGCAGGTGGCAGATGCTGTGAGCTCCAAAAGCCCAGATGACATCCTCACGATGGTCATCGACGACCGCATTGAGAAGACGAAGGCCGAGGAAAGGCAGACGTCGGGGAGAAAGGCGTCTTCCCATGACACTTTGCACTATGTCCCAGCCAACAGGTTCGTCAAGAGCGCCGAGAGCATGGGCATGGGTCTGTCAGCCGATGACGTCATGGAGGAATTTCCAAAAAACGTCGTAACCCCCAGTGGCCGCGGGGGGAAGAGCACGGCCAATGGTAAGGGCAGCAAGGGCAAAGGCAAAGACACAGGCAAGGCGAAAGGCAAGGAATGGACTGGCGACTCAGAGGGCACAGGCAAGGACAAGGCACCGAAAGGCAGTGGCTCCGCGAACCACAGCAGGCCGCAGGGCAGGGACGAGGGAGCAGAGGAGGCGGCAAAGGCTGGAACCTCCGCTCCACAGAAGTCGCGCCCACGCGCACGAGTGCCATCCGAAGAGTACTCTGCCACCAGAGGTGTCGGCACCGCCAGCCTCGGGAGCGGCCAAGAGGGGGGTGTCCAAGAGGGGGGGGGTGCAAATCATGGCCGGCGGCATGTGCGCGGCCCAGCGGGGGGGGCAGGGACGTAACGAAATAAGAAGAGGCGCCATGAAATCTGGGGAAAAATCATGGCCCACGCCATGATATCCACCCGCCCCCTAGTCACCACCCCCCTCTTTGCCGCCCCCGACAGCCCCTTGTGCAGCTCGCTCTGCACCCGGCCCATGGCGCGAGCGCCGGGCAGCCAGCGCGCGTGCTCGGGCGCGGGGGCGTGGCCTCCCGGGATGCTGCGTCTTGGACTTTTTGTCCGTCCCGTGAGGCTCGGGCTCCAGAGCCCGGAGGAGGTCCCACGGGACGTCGAGCTCGTGCTTCGCGCTCATCCCGAACACACCTATGGGTTTCAAAGGTCTCCCAGTTTGGAGTCGGCATCTTCAGCTGTGCTGGATCTGCGACCTAACAGACGGCGGCAAACATGTTGCAACTCTGAGGGCGCCCCTGATCCAAACGAATGGAAACATGTACGATCGAAGCCTCGCAGAATCTTCCCGTATACTGATGAATTGGACGGTGCTCCCCGGGCCTTGGTTGATGACATGTGCAGTGAAATGTGGAAGGCATGTGTGTTGGCTCGGTGCCGGTGCGGCCTTCTTCCGCCGCTGCCTCTTGCCCTGCGCGTTGGCATTCACAAGATCAGACAAGGCATATGGGGGATGCTCCCGAGAAACAAAGACGGGGCATACACTGTACTTCGTAAACATCCGCTTCGGGACGCATTTTTCGATATTCTGGCCGATTGAAGATTTTACGAAGAGGTTCAGGATCACGACCCTGTGGACGTGATTCACGAGTATGCGGACGTATCTCGGGAAATCGCCACTCTCTGGAGCGATGAGGCCGATAGACATCCTTTCGGCAGTCTGATTTCGGCCTGCGCCGAGGCACCAGAACAATGTCATTATACAGTGGGGGCTACGACGAAGACCAACAAGGCGCAAGTTCAAGGCAAACTCCGCGATCATCATTGCATGCAGCGCCCGTCGCCGTTTCTTCCGATGATGTTGTTCCTTTTTTCAATGCTGAAGCCATGTCTCAAGGATTTGTATCATGTGGTGGAAGATTCAGCTGAGTTTCTGGAGAAGCTGCGCAAACACAAATTCACAACGTATGTCACAATGATAACATTCGCCTTGAAATACTACTTTATGAGCGACGATCACACCATATTATTGCGAGAGTGATGCGAATTCTTAACGGGCTCGCAAAAGCTTCGGTTTTGGCACGCTATGTTGTCATATTTTCCAATCAGTCCGTCACTCTCGGCGACTCGCCGCGAGTATGGAAAGTCAAGTGTGGATCTGGCATGAGCATAGCCTGCTCGGGGGAGGTCAGATTCGACAATCTTCCACTTAGCAGAGAAAGACTTCTTGTCCGACCGCGCCCTGTGCAATGAGATCGACCTGACCGCATATGTTCGCTTGAAAGGTGACATGATACTTTAGACGGGCCCCGGCAAGACCTTGAGAGATTTAAAAGTATCCTTAATTCCAGGGCTGCTCCGTTCACTTTGGAAGTAGAGTCTGTGTCTGAGGTTCCAGCTGTGTTCCTTGATGCTCGGCTGAGTAAGCCCCGTCTGCTCCAAGGAGGATGCTTAAATCATTGCGTATCGGTGAGGAGGTCCTCACGGTGGATCCCTTTAGGCAGTGACAGCTTGCACCACCCGAGTGTCCACTCCGCATGGCCTTTTGCAATAGATGCTCGCTGCTCGCTTGAGGAGGCTAGGTAAACATCCTGGAGATGCGAAGGGCTTTGTGGACCGGTTTGCTTCTCGGCTGCGTGCAGCTGGGGCGTCTCCCTCATTTCTTCATCATTTGACTGCGGGCGTGCGCAGCCCGACCAAGCCTTCGAACCAGTGCGGCGAAGTCAAGACTTGTTTTCTGGTCCTCCCGTTCACCCCACAGTGGGGAGAAGCTCGCATCCATTGAGTGCGTTCTCGCATCAACCGCGTGCGGGCGAAGCCGATGGGCCTCTTGATTCGCGTAGCTTGGCGCCTCGGCGGCGCCCATCTTCCGACGAAGCTGAACAGTCTTAACTGGCATATCGGCCCACATGCTCTTGAGCATTTCGTTGTAAGAGCGTTAAGAGGTTGGTTGGGGTTGGATGGTAGGATTTGCCCCTATGTCCCTATGAGGCTGATAAAAGCCTTTTCTGAGGACGTGGAACAGCAGCAACACAGGTAATTCTGTCCGCAGCGTCGACTCGAGAGAGCTTTGCAAGCGAGTCTGGAGCCAGGTTCGCAGACCCCTGGCCGGGCCGACCGCCTTCCTGTCAGGCTGCGCCGTGACACGCGCAGCAGCGCAGCACCAGAAATTGTCATCGTCATCGTCGTCATCGTCATCGGCATGTCATCGTCATCATCATCGGCTTATCTGACATCTAGGGGGCCCCAAAAAGTCCCGCCATTTTCCCCAAGGACGGCTTCCCATCCCGAATCGTTTCTTCGCGGTCCCGGTAGCCCAGCGAGGGCCCCGGAGGCCAAACACTTACAAGCCTCCCGTGGTGCTGTTGCCGCGACGCGAACATATCTTGGGCGCGATGGGTCTGGCAAAGCACCCCTTTGGACAAGGGGGCCAGCCTCCAGAAGCCCCCCCCCCCCCCCTCCCCCAAGGGCAAGCAGCCCGACGCAGAATCACCACCGCCGCTGCTGCTGCCTCTGTTGCAGGCCTCCTCCTCCTGCTCCTGCTCATTCCACAGGTCCATGGGCGTTCCCAAGGGTGGCATCGCTGGGAGCACCTGGAGGCCACAGAAAGAGGCCCCAAACGCTCAAGCAATGTTGCTCTTCTCCTCGCTGTCCCCCCTGTCCTGGACTCCTCCTCCTCCCCCTCCACTCCCCCCTCCTCATCAGACCCCCGACGTCATGATTTTCTGTGGCGTCGGCCAATGGAAGTCTCGATCTCGACCCATTCCTGGGCACCAGCTCCTCATCCTCAGTGATTACTTCACGGCCTCGAGGCCCGGTGAGGTCCCCCATGAGGCCGAAAATAGCGAAACAAACTCACGTCGTGATTTAGTCATGACTCGAGGAGGTCTGGGTCCTGCTCCTCCTCCCCCTCCTTCTCCTCCTCCTCCTCCTCCTCCTCAATGCCTCCTCCACGGGTCCTCGCGCTGCTACTCCTCTCCCGACACGCTCGCCTTGAGCTGGTCGGCTGAGGTAGCGCTGGAAGGCGGCCTCGTCCTTTACGACGCCGGTGGGCCTCATGGGCCAAAAGGGCGGGAGGGGGAGGAGGGTCGAAGATCGAAGATACATGCTTTGGGACGTTCTTGGTCATCAGACCTCCGGAGCCTCCGGGGGGAGAGCGAGGGAGAAAGAATGAACGAGCCACCTCTGTGGACCATCGCCCGGACATGACGGAGACGGAGTGGGGGAGGCCATGGCCTCGAGGGGGAACAGACGGACGAACTCCCTCTGCGGACAATCGTCTGGGCCTGGCTAAGACGAGGTGGGGGAGGCCATGGCCTCTTGGATCTGGTACATTGGAACACAAAACATGCTCTGGAGCTGCGAGACACAGAAACGACGAGCGACGAGAGGAAGGGGAAAATGTGGCAGGGGAAGGGAACAGGGCGGGGGCAGGGGCATGGAGCTTGGATGGGGTGCGGGCAGGGGACGTAGAAGAGGAATTGGAATCGGGCGAGAGCCAAATTTGGCCGCGCGAGCCTGTGCCGCATGGCGCCCTGTCCCTGTTTTTGCCTGTTCTCGTGTGGGGGAGGGCGATACCCGTCCCTCTATGCAAACCTGCCTGGCTTGTCCTCTCTCGGCACGGAAAACCACTACCTAGGAACAGAGAGACAACGGAAACCGTTGCAATTATTGATACACGGCCCAGGACACTACCAGGTGTGCCTGACAGCGCCCAGTGCACGAACGGGTATCTCTTCGCCTCCCCCTACGCCTTCGATCTCCCAGCCCCCTCGCCCACACCCAATGGCTCGAAACAGGCCCTGGTGTCCGATAGTGATAAGGCAGGCGGGCAAAGTCTCGCCTGGGGGTGCCCGACCCTTCCTTGACGGGCAAGCAGCGGAAGCATGCCGAGACAGGGACGCCGCCGCGCTGTCTAGCAAATTAAAAAAAGACAATGCAGAAACAATTCTGGCGATAAGAAGCCAGGATGAAACGCACGGCCTCACAATCTACACATGTACCGAATCCCGTATGTTTGAGCCGAGACTATAGATCTGTAACACGTCCGACCAATCGATATCACAGTCAATAGATATGATAACATACAGGTATCTATCTCTATACATATCTGAATATATATATATATATATACACATATATGCATATATATATATATAATGTAATCATCGCGCGCGCTTCGCGCGCGCGCGCTCAGGTTCTCTGGGATCTCAGGTCGCTGAGGGATGCCGAGGGTTGGGCGACGGTTTCGGATGTGTCCTGAACCCGAAGACGCTACACAAGCAGGTAATTATCAGTCCTTCCCTGAGCACGGAGGTCTTCAGGAGGGCGGCTAAGCGGACGAGGGGGGATGCTTGGGGGCCGAGGGAGTCCAGGAGCATGACGGCGACGAAAACGAGGGCAGAGCGGGAAGGAACATTAAGAGACGTGGAGTCTCTCAAAGCGAGGAGCAGGAGCAGGGTACGAAGAGGGGAGGAGGGGCCACCGTGCCCCTCGTCCACGTGGCCCCTCCTGGTGGCCCTCTGCACATCCTGCCTGCCACCTTGCCTGGATTGTTGATTTGGGACCGCTTGAATACCTGTTCGCGTCTCTGGGGAAACCTCTTGGGGCACCTTTTCGGGATTTCTTTGGGTTCTTTTGGGGGGGCCTGCTGGTCGTCTTCGGGGTCATCTTGGGGAAGAAGCCTCGGAATGTGGGCTTACATTCCCCCTCCCCAAAGCCCTACCTTGGGCCGTCTTGGGCGGTCCTGGGTGCCCCTTGGGCCGTTTTGGGGCTTTCCTGGGGGCCTCTGAGGCCGTCTTGGGCGCTGCGCACATGAAAGCAACGAATGTGCTGCACATGTGCGAGCTCCTAAGGGAATGGGGAGATGTGTGCCTCTTCGGGCCCTCTTGAGGGTCCTCTTGGAGCCGTCTTGGAGCGTCTTGGGGCTCTCTTTGGTCCTCTCGGGGGGGGTCTGTGGGAAGATGATTGCTGCTGTCGGGGTCCTCTTGAGGCAAATGCTTCGAACTGTGGATTTGGATTCCCTCCTGGGCCCCTCTTGGGCTGTCTCGGGACCTCTTGGTCGTCTTGGGCGCCTCGCGCGTGAAAACGGTGAAGGTGCTAGAAACGTGCGCGTTCCTGCGGGAATGGGGCGATGCTTGTCTCTTCGGGCCCTCTTGAGGGTCCTCTTGGGACCGTCTTGGGCGTCTTGGGGCCCTCTTGGTCCTCTCGGGGAGGGTCCGTGGGGGCCTGTTGGCTGTCTTCGGTGTCCTCTTGGGGCGGAGCCCTCGAAGCGTAGGCTCGCAATTCTCCCCCCAGGCCCCGCTTGGAGCCGTCTTGGGCGGTCCTGGGTGCCTCTTGAGCTGTTGTGAGGCTCTCTGTGGGACCTCTTGACGCGCGTGGGGGCTTTCCTGGGGGCATCTGAGGCCGTCTTGGACGCTGCGCGCATGAAAACAGCGAATGTGCTACACACGTGCGTTGTCCAAAAGGAATGGCACGATGCTTGCCCTGGGAAGGCTCTGCCCTGCAAGGCAGGCCCGCGAATATGTAATCGGTGTGCGTTTCCGTGGATCTGCTGCATGTCAGGATGTCCCAAAACAGTATCTAACTAGTGTGTGTTGTGTTTAACCATGCTGTCTGCCTGGAAATTAGATACAATTATATATATATATATATACATACACGCATTGATTGGTGTTGGACATAGTTGGATATGAATGGATGTCTTTGTTTGTGGAAATGCTTAGATGCGGGCGCTACAAACCATTTGAATGCTTAGATACGGAATGATTTTCCATTCAGCTTAGATACGGAATGATGTCTGGGTGCGTGTACATACGCTCAGATGTGTTTAGACACGGCGGCTAGGCGCACATGAAGTGTGACTGCCCAATTGGTAGAAATGGATACGTCTGAACACCGTGCCCAGCAATTGCCCACCTCGCGGCTTATTGACCTCCTGGCTGTTCGTTTCCTTACCCGCTCTGCATCGCTTGCCCTCGCTATGTAATCTCCTGTTCATCTAAATGTCACAATATCCTGTATAGTCAGCCCTCGTCGCTCCTCCCCTTCCTCCCCATGAATGCGTATCCTATTTAGTCCCCCTCCTCAATGTCCTCACTCCCCTAATCCCCTGTATCATCCTCTCATTCGCCCGCCATGCGTCATCAATCACCCGCCTGCTCCGCGCTCCTCCTCGATGCCGTTCCTCCTCCTCCTCCTCCTCCTCCTCCTCCTCCTCCTCCTCCTCCTCCTCGCCCTTGGCTTGTCCTTTTCTCAACCTAACTCCTGCGCGTCAGCCGAAGACTCCAACTCCTCAGCATACAGCGTCCAGTTCCTGGTGTCGCTCCTCCTCCGAATCCTCCTTCGCTTACCCGGATCATCGTCACCAGATTCCTCATCCTTGTTACTCCTCCCCCGTGTCCTCGCTCACCCTCCTCGCTGCTCCTCCGCCTCGGCACCCCCCATCGGAGGATGAAGAGGGGGAGTGACGAGTGAGGGGGCCAGGGGGCAGGGGAGCGAGGCAATCGGGGCGGAGGGGCAATCGAGGAGACGGGGAAAGGGCAAGCGGTGAGGGAGGAGTGAGGAGTGGGGGAGAGGGGGAGCACGGAGAAATGAGGGGGGCGGGACGGAGAGAGGCAAGGAGGCACAGAGAAAGGGAGGGAGGGAGGGAAAGAACAGGAGAGTGAGGGTGAGGGAGGAGGAAGAGTGAGGGAGAGGATAATGGGACGAACGATGAGTATGGATGGAGGGGGGACCGAGGAAGGGATCGAGGAGGGAGGGAGATAGGGGAACATATTGGGCGCGAGGAGGGTGCGGGGGGAGTAGGGAGTTGAGGTAGAAGGGATTAAGGGATGATGGAGGAAGAGAGTTCGGGGGTGAGGGATCAGATGTGGAGTGAGGAGGCAGCACGGGGGGGGGGGGAGACGAGGGGGAAGGAGACGGGGTCGAGGTTGAAGCGACTGCGGGTGGGAGGAAAACAGAAGGATAGAGACAAGTGGAAACATGGAGGGCTGATTGAAGGATGGTTGAGAGAGTTGGGGTTGTTTGACTGAGCGGTTGCTTAGGTGTAGGAGGGGGAGGATGTGGAGGAGAAAGACAAGGAAGACACATGTGATGAGGGAGTCAGGTGAGGAAGTGCGACATGACGTGTATTCAATTCGAATGTGGAACGAATTCGGATGGCTGCTCTGTCCCTTCTCCTTCCCTCATCATCAATCTCTGTTCCATCCTCTCCGTTTCTCCCCTGTCCTCCCTGCCTCCTTCCTTTTGCCTCCTCGCTCCACCTGCCCCTCACTCCCGAGCTCCCTTCCTCCATCCTTCCTCATTTCCTCTGCCTCTCTCTGTGACTCCCTCCTTCTCCTGCACCCTCCACGCTCCCACTCTTCCCCCTTCCTCCCTTCCCACTCCCTCACACCATCTTGTCCTCATATCCTTACTCGTCACTGCTCCTTCTCCCTTCCCTCACTTCATCCACCCTCCTCCTTCACTCCCCTCACTCCCCCGTTCCCTCACTCCCGTTCTCCCATTATCCTCCTCTTATCGTCTCTTCCCTGCCTCTCCTCCCCCCTCGCCCCTCCCTGCTTTCCCGCTTCCTCCTCCCTCCCTTCGAACTCCTCACTCCTCCCTCACCCTTTGCCCCCTCCCGTTCTCCGACCTTCGCCTCCCCCCCCTCCACATGAAATGCCTCGCTCCCCTGCCCCAAAGACCCCTCACTCATCACTTCCCCTTCTCATCCCGAGGAGTGGTGACGAGACGGAGGTTGAGCGCGGAGGGCGAGCGAGTAAGAGGAGGATGAGGAGGAGGAGGAGGAGGAGGAGGAGGAGGGGGAGGAGGAGGAGGAGGAGGAGGAGGAGGAGAGAGAATGAGAATGACGAAGGGGATGGCGATGATCATGATGACGAGGGAGAGGAGTGCAATGATGCGGTGAATGAGGAACAACGCGATCATTGAGGGGGATGGGTACTGAAAGGGGCACAGAGGAGGATGAGTGGGATACGGAGCAGGATGCGGAAGAGCAAGAGCAGGAGCTGTGACGCTGAATGGTAAGGTGGAGGAGTGATGTGAAGATCCAGCTGGGAAAATCATTCACGATTGTATCTGCTGCGGCAAAGTCGCTGTTAGTACATTAGCTGTGTCTAGATACGATGCTGCTTGCAAGTATAAATACGGTCCAACGTTTAAAGACATGTTTCAACAATGGACACGTACGGATACGCGGACGCCCCCGCGCAGACAGGAGATGCGAATCTAAGATGCAAATCTTTAAGATGTTCTTCTCGGCTGAATAGATGAGGAGGGCTCCGCGCTGAGGCCGGGGCGCGATCGCATCTTAATGCATCCAAAATGTTTGAATATGTCTTGCAAGGTAGGGATGCCCCGGCGAGTCCCTGGGGAGGCCTCGGGAGGGGGGGGCAATTAATGTATGTTGGGCGCCCCTGGTGTGCTGCGGCCCGAGGGCCCCCGGGGCCGGGTTTCCGGCATATGAGAGATACAAGGATAGCTCCATACCGACATCACGACATATCGTTAATTTGCTTGGCAAAGGACCCAACCGTATGCAGTTGTGAGCAACATAGTTATGAATCATCTTCGGTGGAGCTCCATGTGCGGCCACGAAGCGTGTGAGGGGTGTGCCGAAGTGGGTGAGGGGGACGCATGTGGACGGTGGCACTGGGGCCTTCGGTGGGGCTTCCTATGGGGCCACGAAACGTTTGAGGTGTGCCGAAATGGGTGGCGGGGACATGCGGACCCTGCTACTTGACCCTTCGGTGGGGCTCCCTATGGGGCCACGAACCGTGTGAGGGGTATGCCGAAATGGAGCGGCGGAGGCAAGCGGACCCTGCCACTGAGGCCTTCGGTGGAGCTTCCTATGGGGCCACGAACCGTGTGAGAGGTGTGCCGAAATGAGGCGGCGGCACCATGCGGACCCTGCCACCGGGTGTGAGGGGTGTGGCGCAATGGGGCGGCGGCGCCATGCGGACCCTGCCTCTGAGGCTTTCGGTGGGGCTCCCTATGGGAGCCGTGTGAGGGGTGTGCCAAAATGAGGCGGGTGAGGGGTGTGCCGAAATGAGGCGGCGGCACCATGCGGACCCTGCCACTGAGGCTTTCGGTGGGGCTCCCTAGCGGGCCACGAACCGTGTGAGGGGTATGCCAACATGGGGTGGCGGCGCCATGCGGACCCTGCCACTGGGGCCTTCGGTGGGGCTTCCTATGGGGCCACGGACCTTGTGAGGGGTGTGCCGAAACGGGGCGGCGGCGCCATGCGGACCCTGCCACTGGGAACTTCGGTGGAGCTTCCTATGGGGCCACGAGCCGTGCGAGGGATGTGCCGAAATGGGGCGGCGGCGCCATGCGGACCCTGCCACTGGGGCCTTCGGTGGGGCTCCCTGTGGGGCCACAAAACGCTGTACTGTGTATGCCGAAACGGAAACATGCGGAGGGCAGAGGCAAGGAGGGGGAGGAGGGAGGAGGGGGGGAGGAGAAAAGAGGAGACGCGGGGCGTTGTCTCTTCAACACGAGGGCCCACCACCACAGGATAGTTGGGGAACAAAAACGTTGGCTGAGCTGACTACTTTGCGCACTAGCTGTCGATCGGTCGACCTCATTGTTCCTCGATCGGTGTTCGCACATGCTGAGACATATGCACAAATGTATATAACCTATGTGTATGATGCATGTATATATATATATATATATATAGATGTGTGTGCCACTCGGCATCACGAACAAAATGCTGCAACCGCTATTCATTAGTCGTAGCGGTTGATCCTGTATGACTGGCATGCCTGATCGATGTAGATTGCACGGTATACCGATACTGCTTTATGAATACATGCCCGCCGTCCAACTGATTTCGATGACGACACCTGCCACATATGGCGGATTTCGAAAACCCTGTACCCGAACACGTGTTCATCTCTTGGGGACGCATTTTTCACTTCCGCCGGCTTCGGCCGGCGGAGGCGGCCTCGTTTTACTTCCGCCGACCTTCCGTCGCCTTCCGCGGCGGAAGAGATGACAACTCTTTCTATCCTCGAAGGCAAGGCCTTTCTGGAACGCCTCATATGATTTTCTTGATACGAAAGTGAATGTATATCAATGTGTCCCTTTCGTCCGACCCAGCAGTCGAAGTGACTGAGCATCGGAACGCGCGGCTGGCAAAGCCGCCTCGGCCACCGAAGCCTCAAAAAGTAACCCAACAAATGCGTGGCCGCACTGCCGGGAAGCTGGAAGCACACACGGCTGGATTCACACGTGGGACATCTGACTGCATACCCTGGTACTGGAAGGGCATGACATATGGTAACGTGTAGGTATTCCAAGCTCTCGCCCAGACCGTCCGCGTAGTGTGTCAGCTTCCTGGTAGCGCTCTGGCGACAGGCAAGGTCGGACTTTAAGATATTGACAGCCTCTCGTCATGCAGCGGGGGCAGCCACTAGACGAGCCGTGGCAGAGGGGTGCCCCATGATACGAGGGGGAGGAGGAGGAGTAGGAGGAGGAGGAGGAAGAGGGGCCCGACTCGAGGCATTGGCTGTGGCCGGGTCCTGCCCTTGGGCTCGCCCAGTTGCCGACTGAAATCTGGGCGGCCGCGGACGAGGATTCGAGTCGTCGGAGGAGCTCGTCTCGGGGCAAAGGCCGTGGCCCATCTGGCTGGCTCTGCAGATCGGCGAGCAGCGACTGGAGCAGCCGTGGCCCCAGAGAAGGCGGTCGCTGCCCCTTGTCGCTGAAGCCTCCACCCTCGCCTGTCTGCGCGCCACAGCAGATTCCCGTCCACCGGCTACCCGTAGGTCTCGCAGGGGCAACAAGAGGCCCCCCGAAACCCGGAAAAATCAAAGTTGTTAAAGAGACTAGATCCTGGATTCTCGAACTTCGATCCTCACCCGCCCGCGCCCGTCAACTGGCATGGGTGGGCGGGCGATGCAAAGGGCCCTAGCACATCAGCTCAGTGGAGCAGCCCAGTGGCGAGACACCCTGGCCTCCGAGTGTCTTCCCCCCTCCACGTCGACAGGAGGGCCCGGAGACGGAGGGTCTCTCGAGAGTATGGGCTCAGAGGGTCTCTCTGGCCCTCGCGAAACATCCTCCGAAGGCAGCCCTCGGGGAAGTGCCGAAGTTCCCCATCTCGCTGATGGAAAATACCAGTATCTTTGCCCGCCGCCGTGACTGCACGGCAATGGCGTGTTGGAGCCGCCTGTGGACTGTCTGTTAGAGTTCCCGGATTCTTCCACGGGGCCCTCCCTCCTAGCACCGCCAGCTGCATGCACCGCCCCGTAGATGCTTTTGCATCTGCGCTCTCGAGGCCGCGATCCCTCAAGCAAATCAATCCGCGCCTCCGAAGCAAGACGGCCCAAGACGGCCCGAGATGCCTGCCTCCAAGACAGCAATAGATGACCCCCAAGGCGGCCCAATGAGCCCAGCAGCCCCCCCCCTCCCGGGGGTCCCCGGGCGCCCTCTGGGGCCATCTTTTTTGAGCCCCTGGGCGCCCCGAGGCTCCTTCCACCGAGCCGCCTGGCCTGTGGCACGGCGGCGGCCTCGCCAGAGGAAACTGGATACATCCAGCAAGGAGGTGGGCGGCTGCAGGGCCTCCACGGCGCCCCCCCCCCGTCCCTGGGGGCAAGGAGAGAAGAAAGAGTTGCTGGGCGCGCAGGTGCCCCCCCCCAAAAAAAAAGGAAGGCTCACAAACCTCACTCGCTGCTACCTTCACGCGAGCGCCGTATGACTTGCCTCAGAGGAGAGGCACACCGCAAGTGTGCCCCAAATTGGGAGCCCCAACGGTGAATCGACTTACTGGGAAATGACCATGCTCACCTCTCAGGCGCTGCAGGTATGTGGGACTGCGACAGTGGACAATGTCCAAAAGGAAGGAGAAAGAGGAGTTGGAGAAGGGGGAGGGGGAAGATGGAGGACAGGGGAGGAACCCCATTGGACGCGCCGGTGCGCAACCATCTCAAGCCCAAGGTGGTTGCTAGCAGGACTGAGCCGATCGCTAAGATCTGAGCTAGCGCCAGCGCTGGTCGCTACGATCGCAAAACATTGGCACCTGGTCGTGGGATCCGAACGGGGTCCGAGCATCTGGGAATTTGCAGCAAGCTTTGGTTGAGAAGCTCGACCGCGTCGCCGCCAGCTGAGGAGAAGCAGGAGGAAGACGGGGAGCAAGAGATCCGCTCTCTGACGGTCCGACTGTATGATTTGCGAGGACGTCCCGAAACGACCGCACATCATGAAACGTTCTAAAATTCAGTAGGAAGGTCCCCGCCCACATCACCGAAGGCAGCGGGGCTCCGGAGAAGGCTTCGGAAGCTGCTCAGAAGGTTGGAGGCCTTGGACTCCTGGGCACGCCGCCGAACTTGCTTGCAGAAGGGGTGCTGGGTGACCTCATAACATCCTAAGAAAATGAGCCCTTGGACAGCTCATCGCACGGTCGGCCATATGAGCACTTGGACCCCACCATGGCGTCCACCGCCGCGGCGCATCATGATCATATATCCGCCTGCCCCCTTGCGGGGGGCCATTGGAGAGATCGGATCAGGCTTTCAACGCACCAGTGCAGCTTATCAGGACGAACAACTTTGCTCTGATCTTGCACCTTCAAACTCTGGGAACCGCTCTCTGATGAGCCTCTTCGGGCCGGAGAGTGTCATACCGCCACGCCTAAGCCTCAGAACTTCTTGCATCGAACTGGTCGGGACGCGAGCACCCACCCCAAGCCCAGATCGCCAACGCCAGCTCTTCCCAGCTGTGCTCCACGCGCTGGCGCCCTCCCGAGCTGTACTTCCTCGGCTTCGGGGTGCCGAGGGACACGCGAGGGCTCGCTTGGGCCAGGTGGCCCGCTTCAGCGCCTCCGAGCCGCCTCCTCTCAGATTGCCCGAGCTGGCGCCCCCAAAAACCGTATTCCCTCAACCTCCGGATGCAAAGACACACATATATCTATATATATATATATATATACAAATATAAGTGTATATATATATATATATATATATATATATACTAGAACCACGCGCGCGCTTCGCGCGCGCTTAGGTTCTAGCGCAGACAATGGCGACTGCATTGTCCAATGGTCTGAGCCTTCTTGGCCCGTCTTGGGGCCGTCCTGAGGGTCTCTTGAGTGGTCTTGGGGCGGTCTTGGGAGGCTCTTCGGCGCTCTTGGACCGTTGGAAGCTCGAAAACGCGAGAAGCCAAAACATTGAAAAGACCATTGAACATATACGACGTTGGCCTCTTCGGGCCGTACCGTGATACCTATCAGACTTCTTGGGGTCTCTTGGAGGCCACCTGGGAGCCTCGAGAGCCGTCGGAAGGCTGACTTGGGCTGCTCGGGAGCGTCTTGGGCCATCCTTTCGCATTCTGGGGGCTCATGGGGGGCGTCTTGGGCCCTCCTGGAGCGCTGTGGAGGCTGCCCGGAAAGGCTGGGGGAGCGGTGCCGGGAGTGTCCCCGAGATGTGGCCATACCTTTTCAGCGCGTTCCGGGAGCATCTTCCCGGAACGCGCTCGTGGCAGGGCGCTCACGTCCGAGGACGTGGGCATGGGAAACCGCAGCGCGTGATCATTCCAGGCGTTCTGGCGGACTCCAGGAAGACTGCATGGCGTATGAGGATGGCTGCCGCCTCTTGCCCCGAGCATTCCAAACTGCCTGAACGGTTCCCACTCGCCTTCCCCAAACCCAGCGCTTGCCCAAGCACGTTCCGGACGGTCTTCGCCAGAACGCGCTGGAATGATCACGCGCTGCGGTTTCCCATGCCAACGTCCTCGGACGTGGGCGCCCTGCCACGAGCGCGTTCCAGGAAGAGGCTCCCGGAACGCGCTGAAAAGATATGGCCACATCTCGGGGACACTCCCGGCACCGCTCCCCCAGCCTTTCCGGGCAGCCTCCACAGCGCTCCAGGAGGGCCCAAGACGCCCCCCAGGAGCCCCCAGAATGCGAAAGGATGGCCCAAGACGCTCCCGAGCAGCCCAAGTCAGCCTTCGACGGCTCTCGAGGCTCCCAGGTGGCCTCCAAGAGACCCCAAGAAGTCTGATAGGTATCACGGTACGGCCCGAAGAGGCCAAAGTCGTATATGTTCAATGGTCTTTCCAATGTTTTTGGCTTCTCGCGTTTTCGAGCTTCCAACGGTCCAAGAGCGCCGAAGAGCCTCCCAAGACCGCCCCAAGACCTCTCAAGAGACCCTCAGGACGGGCCAAGAAGGCTCCAAGACTGCCGAAGAGGCACCCAGCACAGCCCCAGACCACACCAGAACAGGCCCAAGATCGGCCCAAGAGCGGGAGCAGGAGGCTTCCGAGAGGCCTCGGGGACCCTCCAGAGGCCCCCAACACACCAACACACACCCCATCCTTGAGAGGCCCCAGAGAGACCCCGACGAGGCTCCAAGAACAGCCCAAGAGAGCTGCGAGAGCCGTCCCGAGAGAGCCCAAAGAGGGTAAAATCGTTGATTTCCCATGGTTTGTCCTATGTTTTTCGCCTTCTCACGTTTTCCCGCTTCCAGCCCTCAAAGATAGAGGATTTGGGAAACAAGAGAAGGAATGCCAAGA